>CM044448.1:43587500-43600937 GCA_024363595.1 Xenopus borealis
TAGGCTTCGCTAGCGTAATTGCGCTATGTCTAGCGAAGTAACACTAGCGCAACTACGCTATCGTTTGCCGACCTGAGTGTAAATTCTCACATTAGTGAATTTGCGTAGCGCTGGTGAAAATTCGTCTGGCGAAGTGCGGCGAACGCTAGCGAAGCCTGCGCTGACGATTTTTCGGATCTTAGTGAATTTGCCATTAAGAGAGATACAAGACTGCACATCACACAGAACATGAATGGAAGAGGTTCGTGCCAGAGTGATTACAGATGTTCACATAACTGACCCCCCAACAAACTCCCACACAACTACCTGAGAGGGAACTACTGATTACAGCTACTGACTTTATAAAAGGGTGAATGGGAGTAGCAGCAGGAAAAACTCAAAGCCCAGACACTGCTGTGATTACAATGTATCAATCACAAGCCTTCCAAAGGAAACATGAGCTCCAACATACACCCAAACAACCCACCCAATGGGCTAGTGATTCACTTCATCTTGCTCAAGATGACTCTGTCATCGACTTGACTGGATATGAAGTCCTGACAGACAAGACTATTGAATTAGGGTGTACGGTGATGGGGTGTTTTTTCTCAAGAGGAAAAAAGGGCAAACATGCACAATTGTTCCTTTCTTCAGATGCTCATCAATATTGGGTTGGAACCTAACTGCCTCATATTATTAATGCCACCTTAACAGTTAGCTACACCCTGAGAAATACTGTATATGCTGGGCACTTTCCAGCACACAGAGAAGGAAAAGCCCAAAAAGGATGCAGTTAGTGTAATGGCTGAGATATCAATTTGACTGGCACTGAACCAATGGGCAGATGGCATAGAAGGGATTGCTATGAACTCTGAAGAGCTTTCTCACATTTACCTCACCTGTGATATAGTTGGACACCTATTGTTCTACAGAGTCTATCACATACAGTATGCAAGTCTCACTATTCATACATGACTATCCCCAAGATAGAAGTGATAATCACACGTGGTTCATCCTTTCTCCTGTTTGCAAAGCCTTGTGCTTATCTGTGCTTTAGGGTTCATTGTCATCTTATTGAATCCCCACACACCCCTAAATCAATGTATGGCCATAAGTGCTGAGCCCTGATGGCACGTACCTGAACCACTAGCGTTTCTCTGACATAGGATAAAATCCAGCAGGATTCTAGGCCATCACAAAGATGAATTAGTGCAAATTGAGGCCACATTAGGCATAATTAATACTACCAATGCCATTCCTTCCCAGGACAAACACTGAATGAGAAAATTGAAACTCAATGTTTTCAATAGACAGGAAACCACTTCTGCCTCTCTAGCCCCTAGGCTTTGCTACGTGCAAAGAAAACAATCAATACGATTCTCCCTGGAACACACAAAACCAAATGCTCTCTGCTTGGATCTCCTAAGTGCTGAAATAAAAACTATTTCTTCAAATACCAGCCCCAAATATGCACACTTTGGGGCAGATTTACTAAATTCGCGTGAAGGATTTGAATATTTGCCCGAATAGTCGAGAACAGTCTCAATTTGATTGTACGACTATTTGAATAAGCAAATTAAGTATTTTCGACCATCGTATATAGAATATTCGGGCGCATCGAATAGATCGAATAAATATATATCCGAGCGCTCGATTATTCGTCAGTCGAAGGACTTTCCCTTTAAATTTTTATTCGACTGCCTACTTCGCCAGATTGAACCTACAGAATTGCAATAAAAGCCTATGGGAACCCCCCATAGGCTTTTTTTTCTAAGTCTTTTGCCGAATTTCAATCGTACGATCGAACTCTTCGAACGTTCGATTCGTACGATTTTGGCGAATATTCGAGTGTTTTTTCTGCGACTTTTTGTAGAATCGTTCGATCGTACGATTCTGGCAAATAGTCGAAAATGCGCTCAAAACCGGCGAATATTTTATATGATTTTGGCGAATATTTATTCAAGAAATATTCGCCAGTCGAATTCGTGGGCTACAAACCCTCGACAATTCGACCCTTAGTAAATCTGCCCCTTAGTGTATAGAAAAGTGGAACACCACAAACCACCCATTAAAGGAGAACTAAATGTATGATCACTGGGGTGCCAAATTGTAAGGCACCCCCACTGATTAAAATTACTTACCTGATACCCTTGGCTGCGGCTCCTGTTTGCAGAAAACTGCACTGGCCCAGAGTATTCCTGTAGAAGCTCATTTGCTGTTATCTTCTTTTCATCGGGCTTAGGCACTGTACAGTGAAAAAGTCACTCTACTGCACCTGCCCAAATCAGAATAAAGAGAAAGCAGAAAAAGCCAAAGAAGGTGGAGTTTGTACAGAAATGGACTGATACAGTTTTAAGTGAAGTACCAGCCATCTTATTATATAAGTGATTATAATCATGGGGGGTGCCTAATATTTTGGTACCCATCAGTGATTATACCATTAGTTCTCCTAAGGTCGCAAATGCAGCACAAGTGGTACACAGCCTGTTTCAACAATTGGTACCTGGATCCCTCCCAGTCAGTCCATTGTACTGTAGTACCAAGATGCCCTGGGCTATGTAGTACAGGAGACTTTAAATACACACACAAATCTGTGGTACATAGTTATTACACACAAAGAGCTCTATGGTACACACGGGGATCTGTGGTACATGAGCCAAAACATACAAACATGAATCTGCAGTATGCAGAGGTATCACACAAATCTACCTGGTGAGTAGGAGCATGCACTTACCCAGTCATACACACACACACACACACACACACACACACAATGAGTAATATGTACACACAAGGGTATCAACACTAAATAGTGATTGTCACTCTTAAGGACCTAGCATGTGCACACACACACATGCACCAGGAAAGCCTCATACATACATATAAATATATATGCACATACACACACAGGGCTAAAGTACTCACCAGGCCCGGACTGGCAATCTGTGAGTTAGGGCAAATGCCAGATGGGCTGCTATAAGGTGCCATAGAATGTCAGTATTTAGTGGGCTGGTGGGGACTGTTTGGGCCTCTATGTGTGTGTGTACCTGAAATGCCAGGGCCTATTTTGATTCTCAGTCCAGTCCTGGTACTCACCCACATTGCTGCTCAGTCACACACTGGTAAGGCAGAACAGAAGGAAGAGCACACCATATGTCTAGTTGCACATTTATAGAACCAGTACCGCTCATGGGTGTGAATGCAATAATTCAGGAGAACAAAAATAGGTTAAAAAATTGGATACAAAAAAAGAAACCAGCTTTCTATGAGCATACCCACGACAGTGCTGGCCCAGCAAGTGTTACCCACCCAGGTCACCATAGCCAGAATTGCTGCCCTTCTATTGCCAGGTCATGTCCATGGGCTTCTGTGCTGTAATGACTTTGCAAGGATTTCACATTCTGTGCCCAACAGATATAGAGCAACTCCAATGTAAAGTCAGCAGTTTTTACTTGATATCCAGACTTCCAAGAAAGAAAGAAGTTTGAAAGTTCCCTCAGGTTGTTAAGGCAGAATGGTGCTGTACTGTTGGTACCATGTAGATAAGCAGCACTGTATTAAAGTGATAGGCACCAGGACTCAGAGAGAAGATTGCCACTTTGTCTTGTGAAACCTGCAGAAAGATGACATTGAGACTGCTGCTATACAGAGGTGCAGAAAGTATTATATCATAGCACACACAGATAATATGTCTAATGCACAAACACAGTGTCAGACTGGGGTCCAGGGCACACAGGGTGTGTGATCATGGAGTGGCCACCCCCGTTTGTGAGCACCAGCTCCTCCAAATGCCATGCCCCCCATCATACACAGGGTATAATATACATGATTGTGGATGCGGACCACCAGTCCCCATGGTTCCAGTGGGGAAAATGGACCTGGGTTGGCACCAAGGAGTCTATATATGCCAAAAGCATGTTTTAACTCTGACCTGTGTGATACGTTTAGGCATTAAAGTGCAGTGAAACAGATACCCCCGCAGGAGGTTGGAGAAGTGCCCCTTGAATACAACTGTATGAGAGCTAGTAATATCCCTATTCTTCACTGGAAGAATGCTGCCAATCTGTCTCCACTACAGCCTTGCTACTGGTAGGGTGCCAATAGTTCCCTCCTACCATGCAAGTTCTGGATAAGGGTCGCTGATCGCATTCGCATCAACTGCAATGGGCATAAACCAGATAGGGAAAAATTCTGACCTTCCAGTTGCTCCTAGTTAGAAGGTTCCAGAAGAATGGATACATTTCATTCCACCTACTATAGTTTGCTTCTCGTCTATATGTTTTTGTTCCCTATTCTACTATCTCTAATGTAAAGGGGAAATAAAAGTTTCCCCACCAAGTTCAGAGTTGGTTAAAATCCTTTAGTATGAAGAACCTTCTAATATATCTATATATTATCTCTTTGGGACTGTTTAGGAGCAATAAACTCTACCGCCCCAGATGCGCCTGACTACAGAATGTCTTATAATGTTCAATTCACTTGCTACACACTGCAGTATAAGCCAATGAGAAGCGAGTACCCATGGTGTATTTAACCCAGCAATACAAACAATGTATTGTACTTTCCATTGGTTCCTGCTGGCAGAAATTTAAGGTTTTCTAAAGGAAGTAAAATCTTTAGATTTCTCTAGTTTGCCTTAAATGAGTAAAATAAAAGCATCCCTCCAGAATCCTCAGTATTAGCAGTAGCTACAGTCTTTTTTTCCCTCTCTTGCTAAAAATTCATTTGGCCCTTCCTTGAAGCTTCAGGAATTGAATCCCACAACTTCCCAGCTCTCATTGTAAAAAAAAACATTTAACTAAACCCAATTCACTCTTTTCTTCTATTTATGTTCTTTCTTTTTAGCCACAAGACATCGGCAGCAGGCATTTTTCTTTTTCTTATTGGAACTGCGGGCTGCCCCCCGAAGCTGGTTTTTATACTTAGTACTTAGTACTTGGTAACTTAATTTTCTCTTGTGGAGACAACCTGAACCTAGCCACGTTATGTTCAAAACAGAAATCATACCATCATCCACTCTAGTGCCACAATTTTCTTTTTGTATACAGTACAAAGGAGCAGAAAACAAAGACAATACCCACACACAATGAAACACAGTGAACCCCATACCAAGGGCCTATGGACAAGCTCCATCCTCTTTAGACACACCATGCAGTGGGATCAGACTCTTGCTCTGCTCACTGTCCTCAGTTGCCCTAAAAGCCAAGAAAAGCATCCAGGTAATAAACATAAGGAGAAAGGGTTTTATTGGGTTAGATTCATTATGGCCATTATTGCCACAGTGCTCAGCAGTACACAGGGCCAAACCTCTGACTCCGATGTTTCCAGCACTTGAAGACAAATACACAATGAATTCCAACCATGACTGGATCCCAATTATTATAATGGCACAGGAGGGTCACAATGAAGAAGGATATGAATACTGGAACAGCAACAGCAAAAAAGATCCATGAAACGTGGACCTGAAAGGTAAAACAACAATGTTAACATGGCTCCAGAAATTCCCGCACTGGGCCCTGCACGTTATTGAGGTATTGGCAGGGCAATCATGGTGCTGCCAAGGAATAGACACTTTGGTCACAATATTAATATATATAGCCAAGCGCTGGGTGCTATTTCAGGATATAGTAGTAAATTATGAACTCAAGTCAAAGCAAGAGTTCACTCTGGATAAGTGTTCAGTTACCTATCCACTGAATTTAACCTAACATTATCTGTCCCCATTGGGTGGGCAAGTTTTATGCAGCTTGATTCCCTTCTCTGATGTATCTCCACCGTCTCTTTGACTCCCCTTCTTATCCCCCTCTATCCTTTTATTCATCTCTCCCTGCCTCCCTTTGTTATCCCTCAGCATCTCTGCCACATGTCCCCTATTTTTGTAGCTCTATTTCTGCTTATTGACCTCAGACAGACAGTAATATTTTACTCCTGATGCCCATCTCTGACATTCTCCATGCCCACCTCTTGGTATGCCTCTATGTCTCCATTCTCCATGCCTTTTTAGGCCAGCAGAGTTCTCTGTGCTGACCCCTCTGTATCTCCTGCTTGTCTGATCCTGTCACCTGTCCTAACCTTACTCTCTGGCTCACTGTTCCTGTATGCTTATCTTCAGCTCTCTCTCTACATTCCCCATACCCACCTCTCTCTACATATACCATGCCCACCTCTCTCTACCCCCTGCCTATCCTAATTATTTCTCCTCGCCTCACTCCCAGCAAACAGTGAAAAGGTTTGGGGCAGAGAAGGAAGAATGTTCCACTGCTCACACAATGTGTTTAAGTTCATTAACTGCTTGCCTTTCCCACTGGGCCCCGGCAAAGAACAGTGCAGAATTCCACTGCCATGGGCACTGCTGCTATCTGTCTTTCTTTTTGCCAGAATTATGTTGGCAGATGATAGAAATCAAGAGAGCAGCACACAAATGAGCACAAGATAACCGATGACCGCTCTCTCACTGTACTTAGAGCTTTTGCCTATGTCAGGAGTTTCATTCTGTGTCTCCCTGGGGAATGGGAAGCATCTCCACGCAAGCTGCTATGAATCCTCTATAACGGCGCTGTCTCTTTGGCATTTGTTGTGCAATATGGCAATAAACATCGGCTAATGGTCTGTAATAAATTGAAGCAATTTACACTACACTATAATTAGAGAAGCAATTACAGAATTAAGGTTTCTGGAAAACACAAACATTCCAAAAAACAGTAGCCGGAGGACCAAATGGATTATTCTGCTCAGAGACAAGTGGGGTCCTTGCTAATTTGCCATCTGTGCTAAAATAGGGTTTATCGTGTGCTGTAGCTTAGTACAGCATGGCCAGTTTTGCTAATTATATTATCTGCTCACACATTGTGGAGTATAAACAGAGAAAACTGGGGCCTAATGCTGGCCAAACACGCACAGATAAAGCTGCCGATATCTGTCGTTTAGACCAATTTGCCAGGTTATCTGCCCATGTATGGGGGCTTCAGACAGGTCTTCCGACTGATATCTGGACAAGATATCGATCGGGAAGGTTGGATTTTCTTCCGACCGACCTGTCGGAAGTCCATTTGCGCTTGTCGTAATACAATTGTTCGGCCATAGGACCGAACGTCCAGATTACCCTGATATAGCCCTGCCAGTTAGTGGCATATCGAGGAAAGATCCTGTTTGGCGACATCGCATCTTTGCATGTATGGCCAGCTTTACTGAAACAGACAGGTGACTTTTTTACAGAGACAGTAGGCTGATGGCACAAAATAAGGTTTGTCGCCCGTAGTTAGAGCTGCGCTACACCTGGTGGCAAATCTCCTGAAAATGACTTGCTATAGTATAACAATAAAATTGCCGCAAGTCAAAACTAGTGGCAGTGGCAGTGGCAAACTGGCTTCATCATGGGAAAATACTTCCCTTCAAATTATTCCCCTGATGAGCCAGATTGTGTGAGTAATAGATTTTACCTGTGGTGATCTTAAAGTTATAAGTCATTTTTGGAAGACCAGTTGCCCGTGGTAGCATTGATTTAACCGTGGTCAACACATCTTACCGTGTGCCATAAAAAACAAACACCCTAATGTTGCTTTCAATGCTGTGAGTCATTAATGAACATATCATTTAAGTTGACGTAATACAGACGCCTGCAGCAGCAACTAGACTATTTACCACCCACCCTCTGTACTTGACCCTTTAGGCAGTTTCCAACCCATTTATAAACAACATTAGCTATCAGCCTTTATTATAGAAAGCAGTAGTTTATGTGGCACTATATCAAATGCTTTGGCACAATCCAAATGGATCCCACGAGTTGGGTCATTCAATCCCTTCTCGCCCATCATAAAAAGAAATACAATATATTTGACAAGACCTGTCCTTCATAAAGCCATGCTGATTCCTTCTCATTATTAGCATTACGTAATAAAAAGTCACAGCTGAACAGAGCCATGAGATTAGAAAAGCAGCCGACACAAAGACACATACTGTATCAGCAATGACAGAGAGAGGGATGGTGAGGATCAGGGCCAAGGTGCCAATAAGAGAGGAAGTCAGGAAACATCTCCTAGACACAGAACAAAAAAAATATTCTCATTATTGCCAGTTTAACTGGTGACTTGGAACAACCCAGAGATATACATATAGATACACATGAGTAATCACAATAGTGTACAGAGTACTTTGAGACAATACTACATACAGGTAAACAATAACAAATTATCATAACACAATAGGGGTAACGATCACCAAAATGGTCACACTATATTATATGGTGCCAATATTTGCACACACTGAAAGTCTGGAAAAGAATGCTTCCTAGTTAGTAAAATAAACATGGTGAATGCTGTTGTACAAGTTGCTTATTAAATAAGCACCAATAACAGCATCTTTTAATAAGAAAAAAAAAGATATAGAGCAACTATGAGGTTGCAAGAGTCTGGGGGGGTGTAGTTAAGATTCTGTGGCCACTGCATAGGATAACATTTTCCAAAGCTTTGGGGTCAGTTAGAGTAGACAGAAGGGCAGTTGTATATGGAGCCTAAGATATGCATAAGAGCAGAAATAAGCACAGGTGCTAAATAATATAGATATAAAGAAATAAAATATTCCATAGTTTTGGGGGCAGTTAGACACGTGGCAAAAGTGCTATAGCAAATATAGCAACTATCAGAATTGGGCAGAGAAATCAGAAAGTTACTACTGGCACAAATTCTTTGAGAAAAGGTATATAGTGCTACTATTGATATACTACTGGTACTACCAATACCCCAATCTATAAGTTGTTTTTTTTTGATTAGTAAGTGCTGACACATTGGTTTTGACTCCCAGTGACCATATGGACAGTATTTCTCCAGAAAGGTCAATGTTCTGTTGCTCCCTAGTCTTTATCAATGGCAGCATCATTGTGATTGAGCCTATCCATCTTGTTGATCTGACTCCTTTTATAGGCCTAAATGTCTAATGGGGGAATGCAAAATGTGTTGTTAGTGCAAAATACATTCGCAGGCCTTTGCAAAATTAGCAGGCGCACTTCAGGGATCAGCGCCACCTGAGGCGGCGTTCGCAATGCCACCTCCAACCCGCCCGTCGCGCTTACCTTAAGGATGCTGACGGAGGTCTGGTGGGGGGCGCATCACTAGTGCAGAGTGCGAAATATCGCTCTCTGTGCTAGAAAAGCTGAATTTCTGGATTAATTTGGCTCTTAAAGTTACCAGGAGCGGGTATTTGCCTCCCCCGGTAACTGCCGCAAGGTCTCACCTTGCCTCATGGCAGAAACACCCCTGAACATTACTCAATGGACATGTGCAACCATGTTTACGTCCTTTTTGTCCATTTACAGACTTCAATGACTTCCTTGCAGTCAAAAATTGTTGTGAACATATGCTGTGTATGTAATAGAATTTCACAATCACAAGGGTTTTTTGAGACAGAATATTTAACGAAATGCCAGAGCAGGTATTAACGCTAACCTTTGCTTATTTGGCAGTAAATGTTTACTCACTGTGAGCTGCACTAAAAAAGGTTGCAATTTTAATTAAGTCCCCCACCTAAATGTTCTAATGAACTGGATCATCTCATAAGATCTCCAAAATAGGAGCTTCAGTTAACTTGCTTCTAGTAGGTCAGGCATTTGTTTCCCATCAAGGGTCTCCACCAATAGCAAGATTTCTATTGTCCAGTCCAGCGTCATATAACCCCCTAATCAGTAGTGCCAGGGAATTCATATGGTGTTTGGGTAATGGGGAGTACCAGTCAAACCAAAAGCAATAGGAGCTTGCTGGTCTAGTGTTGTTACTATTATTCACATCTAAATGAATCATTAATGAACAAAAAAACCCCCAGAAAAAAGCATTTTTAACTTTTTAGCGCCACCTGGTGTACAATCTACAGAATAATAGATGGATATTCACCTAATTAAAGTTGTGCGCTTCCGTGAGCTCAATGCATTCCTACATGGCAACTACCTGATGTTACATGCAGAATTAATTTCCCAGCTGTTCTCTTTTGTTTTCCCTAGTCACAGAATAACCCTGATCCGCACTCTTCTGTATTCTCTAGTCACAGAATTGCCTCGAGCAGCTCTTTTCTGGTTTCTGTAGTCACAGAACAACCTTGGTATAATCTAAAGTGGCCTTAAGTGCAGCAAGCCTTCCAGAAGAGCATACATCCACTTTTTATTGGCCCCAGTAAGTGAATGGACTCCACCTAGTGTGACATGAGCCAGGACCTTGAATTGCAACCGATATATTGAAAATGGCAGTGGTAACGGTACTCACCATAACCACAGAAATTCAGACAATACACTTCCTATAAGTCCATTGATGACAATGCAGATCCAGACCAGTTTACTGGGGAACTCAAAGGCTTCAAACCCAGCGTAGTGCAGCAGGAAAAAGCCAGGTCAAAGCAGCAGGAGATTGAAGAGCCCAACAAATCCTGAAAGACAAAGATGTTCTTCTATCTGATTATATTTAACCAATGTACCCCTCAGTTGGATGCTTATTGACATGTCTTGGCTTTGTCACTGATTGGGGTCACATGTCTGAAGCTCACTAGGTTGGATATATTCCTATTTCCAAATGAATCCTGCTGTGCAAACTACACAAATAAATGCTACTGCAGCTTACACCGCAAAAATATTCTGTGTTCTATTGCTTCCGTTATACAGTATGGCATTAGAGTACAGCTTATTGTGTGTCCAGCACATTTCTTCTCTGTATATTTGCATTTATACATACAGGTAGGAGCTGCCATATTGTTCCCAATAGTACAAAACAGTAGGAGAGTATTTGTGTGCCCAGAAAATTATTTCTATGTAGATATGAATTTTTTATACGAATGGTTGGGATCTGTAGTTTTGGATATTATCATTTTACCAGTATCTGCCCTAGATGGACTTACCAAAGAACATGGGAATATCCTGTTTATCCTCTCTGTCCACATTGTGCTTTAGCATAACAATATATACAGCATAGAGTATAGCCCCAAGCAAAGACCAAATGGAGCCTAGTGGGGAATGGACACACAGATAGATACAATCCATTGGTAATAAAAGGGTTCCTAACTCAGTCCCCACCACTAGTAGATATCTCTACTACATTAAAACATGTCATCCCCCAGATACACACTTTACAATACAAATTTGTGCAAGTCCCCTTTCTCAGATACACATATACATATTAAAATGCATATATAAATTTCCCCTATCCCTGTTCCACCAATTTTATATCCGTACTGACCAGACTGTATTGATAAACCAGTTCCACAGACCTCTTCAGTCTAGAAGCCCCTTTCAGAGAGTCCAGGCAGAGTGCAGTTCAGGGTAATCGATAGAATAGTCAAAGTCCAGGCAAAAGGGTTCAGGAGGCAGGCAGCGCAGATTCAGGGTCAGGAAACAGGCAGTAGGTCAATAACAGGAATATTAGGCAAGCAGGAACACCCAGGAACACAATATAATATTGAGCTATACTCGGGCATCAAACCCAAGTCTTCAGCGTCCTTTTAACTTTGAATTTGGCACCACAGCGCGTGACGTCGTTGCGCCTGCGTGCATCCACTGGGTGCCGCCATCTTGGGTCCGCGCTGCTGAGAAGGAACGGAGCACCTAGCGTTCGTGACAGTACTGCCTTTGTATCATTGCTGGACTGGATATGGAACCTGCATTATCAGAAAAAAATGTTGTTATAGGCTGTTAGCTTCACCAAATATCTTTTACGGACTCTACTGCAGTGCTAATGTTACTGGGTACAGACCCTACTGCAGTTGCCAAAACCCAAAATAAACAGTTTACAAATGATGAATGTGTAAGTCACATTCACTTTTTTTTCATTAAATGTAATTAGGTAACTGTGAAATTTTTTTAAAATACATTTTTTAGGCACTTTAGAATATCATGATCTATGCCATATTCACCATGCTAATATTCCTAAAAAGTCATTGATTTATGGAGTTAATTTACCAGCCAGTTTATAAATAATTGGTATAATTATGCAATAAATTTGGGCAATGATATTTTGGCACACAATGCCTGCATTGGCGTAATTATGACATTTACTAGATACAAGATCTTGACACATATTGACAATATTATGACACAAGATATTGCAGTTAGAGGAGATGAGAATGTGCAACAAAGTAAATCAGGGTCGGACTGGGGGGCCCAAGGCCCACCGGAACTGCGTCTAGGGCCCACCCCCCTCCGACCCCGCCGACCCCCCTTCCTCACCTATAACAACAGCCGAACGCTGACGGCACCAGGCACCATGCATCACTGCACATGCTTGCCAGGCGCCACTGCGCGTGTGCACTAAGCACCCAGCGCCGCACGTTGGCATATTTTTTATTTAAAGTTAGGAAGGGGAGTGGGGGGTCTAGCCCGGCGGGGGCCCATGAGGGTCGGGGCCCACCGGGATTTTTCCCGGTTTCCCGCTGGGCCAGTCCGACACTGAGTAAATCACTGGATACAACACTGTATTAGATGAGATTACTAGGAACTAAGTATACTGATGATATGATATTAACAATAGCGACTTGCGTGTCAGAAAGGGCCTCCTGATAGGAATAATTTGCCAAAAACCACTGAAATGAGAAGAGTTAAATGATTATTAAAAGGATATAAGGGAAACACAGCAATAGAGAAAATATTTTTTGTTGTTATATTTAACTTTAAAATCAAGAGATCAGTCATCCATTCTAGTAATTTCCCAAGATACCCTAAGTCTTCTGAAAATGAGTGTTTATAATCTTTATTAGATCACAGTCTTTCTTTATTGATGCCCTTCATATTGACTTCTGTACTCACCACCTGCACATGTGAAGTTCCAAGTATACAACTCCCTTCTTTCCTCCTTTGCTGTGACTGTTTTGATTCCAAGAGTCCATTATGCAGGGGTATTTTAGGCTCTGGAAATTACCTTCTTTGAAAGGACTAAAAAGGGAGTAGAGTCAGTGTCCCTGTTTAGGTCATGAAATCCAAACCTTACATGTATAGCCCTATTTCAGTTTTTTCTTACACGCCCACCTGTCATTCTCCTGCCAACCCCACAATATTATTGCATTTTTTCTGCAAAGAAGTGAAGAAAGTGTACTGTGAAAATGTTACTCTCTATATAGTAATGTGGTTTAAAAGCACTACTAAACACTCATGTTTTTCCTCCACTTTGTGTTTGTCAAATGGAAATGTTAAGATATACATGTATAACTCAGGGTTGAACTCCCCAGCAAATCAATAGCTACGTTGCTCTAGATAACTGTGTGTAGGACCCCGGCCCTCAAGCAGGCAAGCAGAAGTGACCACGTGATTGTGGCAGTACACCTGATGCAGAACTCTACATTTGTCTCTTATACAGCAATGTGGTGGTTCAGGTGGTTCTGGTGTATACTGATGCAGTTCAGGAGGGGGACTGAGCCACTTTAAGGGGCTAAAATCCAGAAAAAGCTATGAAAGGGTTTAGTTTTTCTTTAAATGACATAATTGGTATCTAAAGA
>CM044448.1:43633203-43643332 GCA_024363595.1 Xenopus borealis
GCTGGGAAATTGACAATATGTCTAGCCCCATGTCAGATTTAAAAATTAAATATAAAAAAACAGTTTTCAACGTGCGTCGCGTCGTTTTCGGCGTGTCGCGTCAAAAACGACGCGCGACTCGTTTTTTTCGGCGAATTTTCGCTGGTGTTTCGCGAATCGCGGGAATAGTATGATATCACCCCAGCTTCCTACCACACCCAAAATACATACAGGGAGATGCTTGGCTCCTGACAGGGCTGCCGTCAGAAATCACGGGGCCCTGTACGACAAAATTTCCTGGGCCCCACCCCAGATGACACCCACCCCTCAGTAAAAAGATGGCAAAGGCAGTGCTAAAACTTTAAAAACAACACCCTCTGCAAGTACTGGTCATGGTCCCCCTTAAAATAAAAAAGAAACATTGGAGGTCAGGGTACCCCTTAAAAGTCTTCTTCATTCTCCTCTTTGGTGGCTTCTTTCTTCAGCTCCTTGTGGTGGCATTCGGTTACTTTCGGCTCCTTTCGGTGCTGTTTCAGCAACTCAAGGAGGCCTGGCTTATCTGGGAAGAGCAGCATGGCTATGCCCCCTAAAAGCTTTAAAACCATGGGGCCTGGTACCACTGTCCCCACTGTGCCGCCCTGATGGAGGCCCTGACTCCTGATAAAACTAGCCAGGAAAAAGCTATGGGGTTCCCAAGGCAAGTCCCTGCAAATCACCGCTAGAGGGCAGCCTGGGTCAGTCATTGCAGTGGACCCCAGTTCTGCAGGATTGATGTGTATATGGAAGCAAACTGTTCATTAATGAATCTGCTTTTTGACTGTAATTAAAGAATTTGCATTTAATATCAATGCCCCCCCCAGATCTGCACCAGTAAGTTCTGCATCAGAAATGAATTGCCTCTGCTCTGAATAAATAACAAGTTCTGACTTCTGAAAGGATTTGCCTCAGATCTAGGCAGAGTACAGAGGGAAATGGGTTTTGGATCTTGGGCTTTGCTCTGAGGCAGGAGAGGAATGACATAGACATACGGGTGCAGCCTTGGGAACTTAGGAATTTAGTATTTTTCTGGCATCAAAGATGGCTCTAATCAGGTTGCCCTGTTCTGCTTCCACGGGGAGGACAAAGCAGCCAATAATAAGGACTCTTCCAACTTGCAGAAGGGGGCCGAACAGTTTCCCTGATTTGTGGCGTCACCAAGTTACATCACACCAAACCACAGGCCAAGGAACGCATCAGAGCGGGAGGCAGTGGGACATAGTGGAACATCTGGTATCTCCCCCCAAAACATCAGTGGAATTGACAGCTCTGGAACAGTTCTATTAACAGGGCCACCCAGCACCACCTGAATGTGAGTGTCACTGGCACTCCTAACAAAATCCGAGATTGTGACCCCTCCCCTTTGCACAACTTTCAAGGTCTTGATCATTACTGTTAAAGAGATCAGTGTTGGACTGGCCCACCAGGATACCAGGAAAAGTCCCGGTGGGCCCAGGTGTCAGTGGCCCTCATACTGCTAATTTGGCCAAGTTCATGGCCATTCCCTTTTTCTAGAGGCTAAATAGATGTTATAATAGATTATAGTATGTAAAGAAAATACACTAGGAGAATAGAGGTTGAATGAATAGAGGAAGAATAATAGTACTGAGAGTGGGCCCCTGGTCTAAAATTCTTTGGTGGGCCCCTAGTGTAAGGTTTTTGGGTGGGCCCCAGATATCCCAGGCCGACACTGAAAGAGATTGTGGATATTTAGGCTGTAGTATGCAAAATATGGCTTTTTGGGGCTTCGCTCTCCTTTAATAACTCTGTGACCGAAGCTGTGACTGACATGAGACCTGTTTCCTAACCACCCTGTCAATCATAGTCATGTGTCTTTACTTTATGTACTGAAATGAGGGATGATAACATGGGGGGGGGCAATCCGTTATCTGGAAACTGATATCCAGGAAATTACAGAAACGCTGTCTCCCATAGGCTCCATTTTATCCAAATAATCCAAATGTTTTTAAAATTATTTCCTTTTTCTCTGTAATAATAAAACAGTACCTTGTACTTGATCCAAACTAAGATCTAATGCAGGGGTCCCCAACCTTTTTTGCTCATGAGCCACATTTAAATTCAAAAAAGAGTTGGAGAGCAACACAAGCATGAAAAAGTCCATGGGGATGTCAAATAAGAGCTCTGATTGGCTTTTTCGTAGCCCCTATATGGACTGGCAGCCTACAGGAGAGAATGTTTGGCAGGACATCTGTTTTTTATGCAACCAAAACTTGCCTCTAAGCCAGTAATTCAAAAATAAGCACCTGCTTTGAGGCCACTGGGAGCAACATCCAAGGGGTTGGAGAGCAACATGTTGCTAGCGAGCTACTGGTTGGGGATCACTGATCTAATGAATCCTTGTTGGTGGAAAAACCAGTCTATTGGGTTTATTTAATGTTTACAGGATTTTCAAGTAGACCTAAGGTATGAAGAATAAATATCTTTATGGTCGGCTCTAATCCTTGCAATTTAAATAACTAATTAGATGGAATTAGCTTGGGACCATATGTTTCAGAGTGGTACAATTAGCTGCAAAAATAAACTAAACTGCAGCTCAACCGATGAGAGAGGTGACCTGGGTGTAATACCCCAGGTCTGTCGCCTTCGGGAAAAAATTGATAAATAAAATTATAGATAAGTTGTTAATATCAGCATGAAACACACTGACCAAGGACAGCAGATGGCCTGGGTGCTGTGCCTGGAATCCGTAACTTGAGTTGAGGATACGACCAGACAAAATGAGCACGCACTCCAGGAGCCAATCTTGTAAAAACGTAGTTTATTCCATTCCACTAAAATTTGCACGGCCAAACGCAAATCGGTGGATACAAAACGTGTTAGGCCATGTAAATTTTAGTGAAATGGAATAAACTACATTATTACTTGGAATGGAATAAACATGTTTTTCCATGACAATATCCCTTTAAATATCTCCTCTTCACTCATGGGTTTTCTATGCCCCTCTGAGAGACTGTTCCCTGTACCTATCCCCCTTTCTGTAAAGTAGTGACACCATGGGCTGCTGAACAGTGACAAGGTTTTCGACAAGTGCTGACACCTATAACTGAAGGACCTGACATGGGGTCCAACTCCCCAATAACTCAGAGGCCATAAAACAGAGAGTGGGAAGGACAGACAGGGAAATGGGAAGTAGATATATGGGAATGTACTGAAATGAAACTTACTCAGGAAATCTATATTAAATCAGAGCCAGTTCCATTTCCTCCATTAAACACATTCAATTAGAGCCACTGGCACTTTCTGGGTAACACTATTTTATAATTACTTGTCACTGTATAAAAGCCCTTCTGGCAAACATCATGTAGATATGAGATTTCCAAACTTATATTTGCAGGGAAACTACAAGGGATACATGGAATTTAACTCATTCTGTCTGGGGAAGGAAAATAGAATATGGCTGATTTGTACAAAAGAATCCCAAACATCATAAAGAATCCTTCCATGAACCGTAAAGTTCCCAAGTATGGGTTAAATAGCTGCAAATCTCTAGCAACAGAATATGTGTCCCTTATTTTGCATAATGTTGAAATTTTAGAATAATAATGTTAGCCCGAGGTTTACAACCCCTTTAAAGGATAAGCAAATCATTAAAATAAGTGAATGTAAAATTGATTAGGGTGTCTAAGAACTCTTGCAATGTACATTCATTATGTATTTTTTTATTTGAATATAATATACAAAAGCACTGAAGAGCTTGTAAATTAAATCATTATAAATAGTGAGTTCTGATGTCATTAGTTATAAATGGTGAGTTCTGATGTCATTTGTCACATGATTCACTGAAACTTGTGTATTATAATATATAAAGTACCCCCAGTTGCAAAATATGAGGATTTTAGAAGTTACCTCAGAGTTCCATGACCTGGAGGCCTTCGGCATCGTGTTTTTATATGGTCGTAAAACTCCTCGGTAAATTATAATACCCTTATAATTTACAAGAGGGGGTACTCACTATATTAAAGGATATATGTATTGCTGATATGATAAATTTTGTTAGAACAGCACCAACTGCTGGTCATTTTCTGACCACAATGTAGTCAGGGAAGTTGTCAGGAGAAAATCAGAGCAGTCCTCGAATTGATGAGCTCAGAATGAATTTGGTGCTGGGCAGTTGACCCTCAAAAGAGCATTTGTACCTACAATTGCAGTTATCTTTTGAGAGAGAAGCGGCTGAGATATTCAATTCAGCAATGTGGCAGATATAATTGTGTTTGTGAAGATGTAGAAACCTTTTCCAGCGCTGCAGGACTATCTAACATGAGGGCTAGCTCCTCTAATTGCTCATACTGGGTGTCACAGGATTAGGCAGTAGGCCTCATCCTCAGGTGTTTGTTATGTGTGAAAGCTGTTTGTGAGCATGGTTGATCCAGAAGTCTAGAAGTTATACCCTAGTCATGGATCAAGCTGAGTCCTGCAGCAGTTCAGCTAACACTGGCCACCCTGACATAAGCGGTTCAAGAATTACAAGTATGGTATAACCAGAGTCATGACCAACCGTAAAACCTCCAGCCTGCTGCAAACCCTACTTCTGCTATGTTGGCTGTACAAGTTCCAAACCCCTATTTGTATTCAGTTGTTTCTGACAAATTTACCAGCAAGAAATAGTAAAGCCTACTCCCTGGCCTTCAAGATATACGCCAGGTGCTCAATGCTTGGAGGCATTGGCACCCTCCCCCAATAGGCGACTAGAAAAAAAGCACTGGCACTCACAGCAGTTTCAAGCAGGGTAAACCCTTGCGTGTTTATTTTGCAAAAGATGCAACTTTTTGGGGCTGAACCCCTTTGTCAAGCATGCTTGATGCATGACAAAGGGGTTCAGCCCTGAAACGTTGCAAATTTACCAGCAAGGACATTGCCAGTAGAATTGTAATTTCGGGCCTAGCTGGTGATTTACAGTACCATCTGGGCCAGTCAAATGCCAGCAAAGTGACAACCCTACCCTTAACTCAAGGGTCTGGAAAAATTCAGTGGAGCCTTTGTCAACAAATTGCAAACTTTTCCATACCCTCTATCCCCAGACATACCCTTTGGAATAGTTGATGGTGTAATTTGTTAATTACCTGCTTCAAGGACATCCTCAGTCCTGAGCATTCATGGACCAATAAAAATCCTTCTCTTTTCACTGTACAAACATCTTTCAGAGTCAAGTCCATTCCATATGATAACCCATATTCCACAGGTGCCGTAGCTGCTCTACATGATCTCAGTCCAGGTCACTGGCCAGTGGATGATTGTACAGTGGAATTCGGTTAGCATCTGCTAATGAATGGCATTTAGTCTGTTAGTGGGGATGAAAAATAAATTTGCAATTCAAACTCTTTGGAACAGGGCTGGAATATGGAGTAGGCAGAAGAGGCATATGCAAAGCTGGTGGGGGCGCAACATACCTCCTCTGCAGTCTAATACCTAGTCCAGGCTACTGTCTCCACTCTCCTAACTAGAGCTGTTCCCTGTGCATGTTCAAGGGATCATTCACACTTTTCTATTTGCTTGTGCATGTGTGTCAGTGGTGGGAAGTGGCACGGCCTGGTCCAGAAGTGCTTTGGATGACCTGATTCTCCTAGAAATTCAGCTAGACAGGAGCCTTTAGTAAAAGCATCTGAGCCATCACCTGTTTGGTTCGCACCTAAAGCGCCATCTCCCATCCAGATACCTCTTATCCTGAACCTGTGCAGATTGTAACCATCAGACCAATGCTTGGGTGAAGAGAGTGATTAAGATGGCATAGGCACAAATTATGTCTGTACGGTGGTGAAACTGGCTTTGGCATTTGTGTATGCTGTATGTGTCCCCTTACTGCAAGTAAAAAACTGTTTCCTCTAATTCTAATCATCCTGTGGCTTATTCTCCATTACAGACTGTGTTCTTTTCCTTACATTGGGGAGACAAGTGAGTGCTAGCGGGTGTTTTCATTGATTCCCAAGTGGTAAGTGACCAGCAAATTTCATTCCTGTCAAAGAAAAATCCAGTGTTTATTAGATTTTCAGATGGTTCTTCAGTCACAATGCACCTGCCTTAATAAAAATCATAAAGAACAGCTGAATTTGGGTAGCTTCACTATTATTTGTCATAGAACTTTTGTTCAACTAAACTTTTGTCTGGCAGTTCAATTCTGTTTGGACAAATATAACATTTTATTAGAACCAAAACTAAATGTCCTTAAAGACTAACTCTAAGAAAATGTGTCCAATTGGTTTATCAGACCTTCTGCATCTCCAGCTGGAGCAGGAATCTTTTTGTGGGAAAGAATCAATACCATGTTCCTCTTGTTCCAGAACCTGCCTAGTGGCTTAAGTCTTTCTAAATTGTCAAGATTAATGAAGTGGAAGACCAGTTTTTGTTTGTATAAACTTATAGGAGCTGCACTCCATATACTGACTTGCCATGTACACTGACTCGCCATGAATACAGATGGTGCCATACTTATTGACACGCTGGCTCTGGCTACCAAATAACTGTCGGTGCACACTAGGTTAATAAAAAAATGTATAATATCTTATATAGAACCACAGACACAGTTCTAAAATAGTGCCCATATCAGGGCTTATATTGCAATAGCCGGATACACCACATGCCCATCTCCCAAAGTAGACGTGACATGAAACCTCCATAAAAACACATACAAAGTGATGTAATGTACCCTTAGATATGCAAATTATTAAACACAAACTGATGGTATTAACGTAAAAGATATGTATACATGTTAAAACATTTACATTGGCATAGAACTAACTAATTAGGAAGTGACTGATATTAGCAGTTTATTTTGTTGTTACATGCCATCCAGACTGTGAAAAAGTTTAAACATCACAAATGAGCATGCTGTACTGATCTTCCTGCTATATGGGGAACCCACTGGTAAGGCTGCATCATCTACCTGGGGCACTGGCACATCAGCACAGTGGTATTCAAAGTTCATAGCTAAACTGTCACCATTTCCACCATAATATTTCTTTCCATCACTGCCTGTTTAAAATAACATACTGGCAACACACATTTCTTCCTAACAAGAGGGGGCTTTTTCAAGGCTCAATAAGTCCACATCACCATAGCAGGGTTGTGCCTTTTGGACTATGTAATAATCCAGACACATTTCAACATATTTCAAATTATCTTCTTTGACATTTACTTGACATCTTATCTTAATGGTAGTCTCATTTTCTCTCAAACTCTTCAAGAACATTGAATTCATATAAGACTTAACCCCAGATCTGTTTAAAGTTTAATTGGTTTCTCTAATTTCTACAGAAAATGAATAAAAAAACATTTTTTCAGCTCATTCTCCCTATTTCTGAAATAATATATTCAAATCAAAAATCTGTCTGCACATCCTGTTACAGTTTTTATATTTTTAGAGGCAGCGTGCTGCCCAGCTGCTTCTAGCTTTGTGTCGGTTCTTATAGAACACTCAAAGCAGAGTTGCGGGGTGAGCAGAGATGGAAACCGGAACGGGAAGATGATAAGAAGAGCACATGTGAGTTTGGGGGAGGGGGGCACAAGAGGCAGAATTATTGGCAATAAAAATCTCCTTTTTATGTTTCTACATATCTTCTAGAAAATGACGACCATCTAATGTTTATATATATACCAACCAGCAAAATCTCTTCTCAGGACCAGATGGGTCACTGGGAAATGTTTTTCAGGTGATTCTATTTTCACAATAACTTAATTAAAGCTAATACATTATCTACATTTATTCTTCTGATCCTGTTCTGAAATATTCACCTGACACAATTCTTAAGCCAAGTAATATTTATCTTATTCAAACACCGATAACCTTAAACAGGTCTCTTGATTGTTAACTTCAGACTTCAGACCCTTTTTTAGTCTTTCTCATAAGGAAGATCTGATGTTCTTTGGGTCTAACATTTTTGTCCCAACAGAGACTCAATTTAAAGTCCTTAAGGCAGCCCAAAATTTCATACTGTCAGCGGGGGGCCAGCGGCACCCACAGGGGGGTGTAGTCAGAATCAAGGAGGAAGCCCCTTCCAGTGAGTCCAGCCAGTGTCGGACTGGGATGCCAGGGGCCCACCAGAAAACCTTAGACCAGGGGCCCACCAGAAAACCTTAGACCAGGGGCCAAACTTTCCAAACTATTATTCCTTCTTTCCTCACTTAACCTTTTTATTCTCTTATTCTTTTAGATCTACTTAATAGGCTCTTCTTCCATTAGTAAGCCTCTTGAAGAAATAGGGAATGAACATGAAATAGGGCAAATTGTTAGAAGCAAGAGGGCCCACTGACACCTGGGCCCACCGGGAGTTTTCCTGGTATCCCTGTGGGCCAGTCCAACACTGAGTCCCGGCAAAGTACAATTCAAGGAGAATCCAATAGAGTCCAATGGATCTGTACATACTCACTTTTTAACCTGGCATTAAATGCTATCCTACAGGGTAAAATATTTGTTGGTTGGCCTTTTTTGAGGATTGCCGGTATAACTCAGTGTGTATCTTGTCACATAAATGAGGTGTTGGAACTGCAGTTCCATCCAGTATTTATTTTGGAATATGAACTACAAACTCTAAGGGCAGGACCGGAACTAGGGGTAGGCAGAGTAGGCACGTGCCTAGGGTTCAAAACTGGGGGGCTACAGGAACATACCTCTGCCATGTGTCTATTAGCACATATTCGTCTCTCAGCACATGCGTGTCTATTTACGCATGCATGTGCGTCTGCCCAGTCATCGCTGCAACTGCCCAGGTTGCCTGGCCGAGCTCTATCTAAGGGGGAACTAGCACCACTGAGGGTGGCGACAGCAAACGTGGGGGACTAAAGGAGGCTTGCAGAGCAACCACTGGTAAGGGTCCAAGCAACAGGAATTTTAGTTGAAGTTGCTGAGGAGGACAGCTCTGAACTGGTGTGTATGGAGCAGGCTGTCTCTCAGAGCACCCTGGGAAGCAGTGTCTCTAATATGGATGGTGGGGGAGTGCAAAGAAGGATTGGCAGGTTTTAGTTATAGTGGATTCAATTATTAGAAAGGTGGATAGGGTAATCAGCAGGACCACAGGAAGATGAATGTGTGGTTGAGAGATAGGAAAGCAAAAATAGAAAATAAGGAGTGCATTGTGGCAGAAGTTTAACCTCAAAAAGATTTTCAAGTATATTAATAATAAAAATATGCAGGATGAGCACTGCTCCTTTAAATAATGTTATTGGTAACAAATACAGAAAAGGCAAATGTGCTAAATCTGTTCTAGTTCTTTTTTTTCCCAGTGTATACAATAGATGAGTCTATGTATAAATATAATAAGCTCTCTAATGCTTTATTTACCAGTAGATCTTTCCAGCTGACACAAAGTCCTCCATTCCAATTAGAAGAAAGGAGGTTCCATCTAAATATTCTGAAGGTGTTTTTTACAGTGACAGCTGTGAAGATATGTAATTTTCTCCTTGAATCAGTTGTACAGACTGATACATTAGCTTTAAGAAGTGGTAATGGCTTTTTCGCAAGGGAGGAATGCAGGCTTATGACAGATAGCTCACAGTATAAGTTGATCCAGGGACTAGTCTGTAAGTAGAATTTATTTCAGAACTCCCAAAGCACAGACCATCTTTTTTGTTTTGTTGACCAACTTACTAAACAACTTACTAAAATAGCATGCATTTTCCTTACCTTAACTACCTTTTGCTGTAGTCACAGCCAGTATATTTATTAGAGAGGTGATATGTTTACATAAAGTACTGAATGAGATGTTTGACTGAGGTGTTCAACTGTCCCCTTAATTCTGGAAATCCCTCTATAAAGCGAATCTTGCAGTTAGCAAAAGAAAATGGACTTAAAATGAATCGTGCTAAATGTCAGTTCAAGAAATCAGAAATTTTGTATCTTGGTGAAATAATTTCTCACGCTGAAGTGAAACCAGATCCTGCAAAAATACTAGTAATTAAAAGAATGGCTAGTCTCAGTAATAAAAGAGAATTGCAGAGATTCATTAGTATGCTAAACTATGTAGGCAAGTACATTCCCAATCTGGCAGACAAGACGCCGAATATGAGCAGCTTGTTGCTAAAGCACGCTGAGTGGAACTGGACAGTGAACAGGAAAATTAGTTAAAATCACTAAAAGACATTCTTTGTTGTGCACAGACTCTGC
>CM044448.1:43681933-43699142 GCA_024363595.1 Xenopus borealis
TCATCCATACAAAATCTCCAGTTCAGTTAAATTCGATGGCTGCCGAGCATGGACAGCCTGCTAGTTTTTTGATGATATTCAAGACGGGCTACTGTGACGGCCATTCGAGAATATTGTTCTTCTCCTTCTGTAAAAATGCCTTTGTAGATTTCAAAGTGTGTTTAGAGTGATTGTCTTGATGGAAGATCCAACCACTGCATAATTTCAACTTTGTAAATAATGCTTGAATATTATCCTGAAGAATTTGTTGATATCGGGTTGAATTCATCTGACCCTCGACTTTAAAGTGGACCTGTCACCCAGACAGAAAATCTGAATTGTGATTTTCACATCAGATCATGGTTATATAAGTACTACCCTGTATCGTAAACCCATTACTAAGAATACCTTATTACATGCGGAGAGTGGACATCCCTTGCCTTGCCTGAGGGGCATCCCAGTTGCCCAATTTTTAAGATTGCGCCGCATCTGTTCCACCTGGGATGCCTTTCAGGAGAGAGCCATGGATCTTTGGGATGGATTCGTTAGTCGAGGATATGATATGGAAGTCATCAGGGTGGCGTATGAAAAAGCAGTTTCTAGGAATAGATTGGATTTACTGAAATATTGTCACGAGCGCTCGGCGCTCCTTACCTCGGCGGCGGCGCAGGATCCAACATGGTGGCGCCCAGGAGCACACGTGGGCGCAAAATAAAAGAACGCTGAAGACGCGAATTCGATGCCCAAGTATAGCTCAATCTTTAATTGTGTTCCTGGGTTCTCTATATTCCTGTTCGTTCCTGCTATTGATCTCTGGCCTGTTTCCTGACCTTGATTCTGTGCTGCCTGCCTGTTGAACCTTTGCCTGGACCTTGACCATTCTATTGGATTAACCTTGAACTGTACTCTGCCTTGGACTCTGGGAAGGGCTTCCTCCTCGATCCTGACTACCTCCCTGTGGGAGCCGCTGGCCCCCTGACAAATATAATAAAATAAAACAGAACCCAGTTAGAACTGATAATGAGACTTCCCCTAACCATCAAGATCAGTCCTTTAAATTGAGATTTTCCACAACTTATACTAGGGATGCCTATTGTATACAACGTAGTGTAAGGAGACATTGGGGTATCCTTTTACAAGATCCCATTTTGAAGGATATTTTGGTGGAGTCTCCATCTTTTGTATTTCGAAAGGGTAAATCATTGGCTTCCTATTTATCACCTTCCCTTTTTAATTTGAGAATTCCAAACGCAGAGGTGGCCTGGTTACGGTATAAGGGCACGTATAAATGTGGTCGTAATGCCTGTAAATCATGCTTAGTATTTAACGTCTCCTCTGTTTTTGGCAGTACCAACACAGGCAAGAGTTATACAATTAAACGATATTTCAATTGTTATTCACGGTGGATAGTTTATTTGGCCACCTGTACATGTGGAAACCAATATGTAGGGAAAACCACCTGCCGAGCGGAAGTTAGGTTTCTGGAACACACGTCAGCTGTAGAGAGGAAGGACAAAAGATCGGCTATAGCCAAACATATAATAGAGGAGCATGAGGGTATATCTAATGTAACTTTTCAAATAATTGATAATCAATTGCAAACTCACTGAACAGTTATGTCCCATGTGACCCCCCTTCAAGTCACTGACTCAAGAGTTAGAGAGCTGAAAAGTAGGATGTTGTGTTGTATTCTGTTATGTTACACATCCAGCCTTTATACATTATAAAGTGGGTGGGTCGCACTTGGTGGAGGCAAGAGCAGACCAAACAGCAGACTTGTGATCCGACTGTGTCAGCTCTGTGCCAATTGCATTGCAGGACCAACTGACAGTCCCTTTAGCTCATTGGTGGCAGGGCCACAGTCAGAAATCACAGGTCCCTGTACTACAAATTTTCTGGGCCTCCCCACAATGCAAAGGGCACACAGACATAAATGCCAGGGACTTAAAGGGGAACTAAAGTCTAAAATCGAATACTGCTAGAAATGCTGTATTTTGTATACTAAATATAACCATGAACTTACTGCACCAAAAGCCTAATCAAACAAATGATTTATATTTTCAAAGTTGGCCGCAGGGGGTCACCATCTTGAAAGCTTTGTTAACAATCTTTATAAGACCAAGACTACATACATGCTCAGTGTGATCTGGGCTTTAGTTGGGAGGTTAAGCTTAGGGATCGTCATAAATTATCAAAACAGCACAAGTCAAATATCTGCCATAGAAACTGATTAATAATCAAAGCATGAGACTGCACTGGGTCTGCGGATACAAACCTTTACACAGTCACCGGCTACTTTACAGGGAAATAAATAAAGCTGCTTGAGGTCAGGGAAGTACGGTGGGGTCGTTATGATTAATTCAAATATGATTGTTTCCCCCTAGAGCAGTTAGGGACCATCTGAAGTTTCCTTTCTGAAGTTGTCAGAGCAAATAAAACAAAGGGGGAATTTCACCGCATTCAGTCAGGTTTCTTATAAAAATGGTACACATTTTTTTAAATTGTATTGGAGATTTCTTTTTCATTAAAGAAAACAAAAATTGGGATTTTATTTTTTTGCCTTTACACCCCCTTCAAAAAAAAAAAACAAAAAAAAACAAACTGGTGGCCAGAGGTTTAAGAAAAAAATGATTGCGCTTATATCATTAAAAAATATAGTGCTAAAGCGATTAATAAATTGTGAATGTTCTTTTATCTGCAGATCAGGAACTCGTGTACAGGAACAGAGATGGATTTGTCTTCAGACTCAATGTGGAAACTAATGAGACAACAACGTTGCTGGAGAACTCAACTTTTGTGAGTGACTTTTCCATTATCTGTTTTACTTGTGGGGCTACTGTGATAGAAGGACTTTATCCAGGGGTATCCCACAGGTGTTTGTTATGCATTTTTTGGGGCAGATTTACTAAATTCACATGTATTCACGTGAATGATTCGAAATTCGATTGAATTTTCAAAAAGATTCTAATTCGAATTTCGAATATGCAAATTAGGTGACTTCGGAATTCTGTAAATTCGATCGAATCGAATGATTTGAATAATTCGAATAAAAATCTATTTGAATATTAGACTATCAAATTACTTCCCCTTTAAATTACTCGACTGCCTAGTTCGCCAGTTTCAACCTGTGTATTTGGCGAATTTTGATCCAATTATAAAAATTCGATCGTTTGTTCGACCAATCGAATTGCGGTAAAATCCTTCAAATTCAAATGGTTGAATTTTGAATTTTTTTCAATTCGAAATTCGACCAATAGTAAATCTGTCCCTGTATTTAAACTGATGTGTAAATGTCCTTGCCTGGCTGTTTATTATTGATGCACTGCTGGCTCTAACTCCAGAACCAATGTCACAGAAGCCAGCTGATTAAATTGATTAAAAGGCCTGGAGAAGTACTGGCTCCTGTTGCATCAGTAGTCAGAAAAAAAAGGGGGAGAGAAAAGAGAAGAGGACAAAAGCAATGCAATGCCATCTACGCATAACCCAGTGAGAGAGAGAGAGGAATTAATGTGTATCAGGAAGATGCTTATTTTCTTTCATTGGGCAAAAGAACAGTTTTTAGAGAGGTGACCACCCCCCCTTTAAAACAAAGAATACCATATATATATATATATATATATATATATATATATATATATATATATATATATATATGGGATCCCTTATCTGGAAACCCATTATCCAGAAAGCTTCAAATTACGGAATGGCCTTCTCCCATAGACTCCATTATAATGAAATAGTCCAATTTTTTAAAAATTATTTCCTTTTTCGCTGTAGTAATAAAACAGTAGCTTGTACTTGATCCCAACTAAGATCTAATTATCCTTATTGGAAGCAGAACCAGCTTGTTGGGTTTATTTAATGTTTACATGATTTTCTAGGAGACATAAGGTATGAAGATCCAAATTACACAAAGATCCATTATCCGGCAAACCCCAGGTCCCGAGCATTCTGGATAACAGGTCCTATAGCTGTATATACATATATACAGTATATATAACATAAAATTTGTTAAATGTCCACACTCTACCTGCATAATCTTCGGTCAGTTATTGGACATATACTTCAATTTGGAATGAATCATCCCCAGACCAGCACTTTCCTTTGTGAAATCTTTGATCTTTATTGAAATAAACATATTCACAAAGGGACGTGCTGGTCCGGGGATGATTCATTCCAAATTGAAATATATATATTGTGACAGCAGAATGACTTTTGAGACTGGCTTCAATGGCTTGTGATTCTGCTTGGCTCTGTGGGCTCCTGTTCCCAGCAAGCTTTAAAGCAGAATGAGGAGAAGGTTTAACCTTACATGGGGCTGCCAGCTCCTTGGCTCGTAGGCGGCTGTCACGCAATGTAAAATGGATCCATAATGGCTTCAGTACCAAGGATATGGGGGAGGAGGAGATGCTGTTACCTTCTCTGAGCACCTCTGGATGAGGTTAAGGGCCACTAGTACTCTAGTGCAATTGGCAGCACTGCTCTTTCGTGTTACCCAACAGGGTTAAACCGTTATATAACCCCTAACTTTGCTTTGTTCCTGCACTGTTTGTTTTCATGTGTCAAACAGAAAGGTGCCCAGTCTGACTGGATATTACAGCTGGTTTGTGGGTTCCCTCAGCTCTCACTTCATATATGGCTTGTCCCCAATTATTGGTTCTCTTTCCCCATCCTTCCCCCATTTACATTTCTATCCCCCCTCTCACCTTCATTTAGATTCTTATCATTCCTGCCTCCCCCGTCTGTCTGTCTCCCCCTTTTAGTCTCCCCCTAGCTAGGGTTGTCACCTTTTCTTGAAAAAAATACCTGCCTTCTTTTATTTTTATGCATTTTCCATATTAATAACATTGGAAGGCCCGGATTTGTGGCAGATCTTTAGGGGCGGCACCGAGGACGAGCTAAGGGCGTTTGTGCGCAGCCGCTCTTGCGCCAGTGCGAGTAGTGGGGGCGGGCGCTAGGCTTAATTTTTATGGCCAGGCTAGTAAAATACTGGGCAAGTGGCAACTCTACCCCCAGCTCTGCCTCCCCTCATCCCTGCCCCCTGTCTCTCTGTTCATGTTCTTTATCTCAGCACAAAGGAACTAATGGACCTTCCCTTCCAGGTAACATTCAAAGCTTCAAGATACTCGGTGTCCCCAGACCTGCGCTATGTTCTCCTGGCCTATGACGTGAAACAGGTACTTCTGAAGTGGTAATATTTGTTCCAAATAGAGATCATTTGGATCAATGCTGTGGGGAGGGGCTAGTGAAATATTTTAGAACAGCGTGAGATATTTGTCTAATAAATGTGGGTGCCTTGTGCCGGGAGCTACCATCAAAAGAGTAAACTGTTTTTTTTATATTCAATATTAAAATCTGACATGGGGCTAGACATATTGTCAGTTTCCCAGCTGCCACCAGTCATGTGTCTGCACATTAGGATGGAACTATTTTCTGGCAGGCTGTTAATCAGTCTCAGTGGGACTTGGCTTTTACTATTCGCTGTTGTTCTTAGATCTACCAGCCAGCTGTTATCTTGTGTTAGAGTGGCCATACACGGGCCGATAAAAGCTGCTGAGTCTGAGACTCGAGACTCGAGACTGAGTCGGCAGTTTATCGGCCCTCCGATGGGCATCCCTGATCGATATCTGGCCGAAAGTCTGCCAGATGTCGAATGGGAAGGATTAAAAATCCCATTGGATCGCGGCCGCATCTGTGTGTTGATGCGGTCCCGTGATCCGACCACCCATATATGCGTCATGTGTAGTGATATCACTACAACTTGCAGTACAGCAGTAAAGAGTGACTGATGTTCATCAGAACACAAGTCACGTGACTGGCAGCTGGGAAACTGACAGATTTCAAAATTCAATTAAAAAAAATGTTTACTCATTTCAAAAATGGATTTCAGTGCAGAATTCTGCTGTAGCAGCACTATACACTGATGTGTTTTGAAAAAAACAAGTTTTCCCATGACAGTATCCCTTTAATTAAAACGTATTGCATTTATTATATGTTAGAAGGCAATTCAGATCAGGACTCTGCATTTCTGCCAAAAGTTAGGTACCCCCAAGTGATTTCTTTTACTTACCTGACACCCTGGGCCAGTGCTCGCTAGAAGAACCGGTGCGGTTTTCTGCTGATAGGAGCACTGGCCTGGGGTGTGGTATGGTAATGGTAATCACTTGTGGGTGCCTAACTTTTGGGTATAACCCTCCCCCACTAGGGTTGCCACCTGTCTGTTTTTTTAGGGATGCACTGAATCCAGGATTCGGTTCAGGATTCAGACATTTTCAGCAGGATTCAGCCGAATCCTTGTGCCTGGCCGAACCAAATCCTTTAAATCATGTGACTTTTCATTACAAAACAAGGAAGTAAAAAAAATATTTGTCATGCACTACGTGCGCGGCTGCCTTTTACCAGTCCTCTCTGCATATGCAAATCAGGGGTCGAATTCCGAATCTTTCACAATGGATTCGGGGGTTCGGCTGAATCCAAAATAGTGGATTCAGTGCATCCCTAGTTTTTTTGAAGGGCTGCCCTAGTCAAAACTGCCTATGCGGTTTTCCCAATTAGGAAAACCGGGCAGGATTTACATGGCAATCGGCCAGTTGCCGTCATATCCCCCGCAGCATCACAACCCCGCCCTCATTGCGCCACAGCACACCCCCTGCCCGGATTCAACCCGGGCCAAAAGGTGCCAACCCTGTCCCCCACCCGAGGCTTCTCCTGGGACCCAGGTTCTTAAAGGAAAACTATACCCCCTGAACAATGTAGGTCTCTATAAACAGATATTGCCTAAAACAAATCATATGTAAAACCCTGCTTCATGTAAATAAACCATTTTCATAATAATACACTTTTTTAGTAGAATGCGCACACAAACATACCAAACAAACTATAAAGTTAGGTCACATGACAGACAGACAGATAGATTAACAGACAGATTTGTGTCTTTTGCTTCAGCACTTCTTCCTGTTACAGTTAGAGTTGAAATATTTCTGGTCAGGTGATCTCTGAGGCAGCACACAGACCATCATGAAATGGGGGTTCAAGGCAAGAGATGTAAAAGGCCAATATTTACTTAAATATATACTCTAGTTTGGTAAGATTCTTTAATATGTCACTTGATTTGATATAAACTGTTGCTAAAAAATTCATTTTCTGGGTATAGTTTCCCTTTAACCCTTTAGGGTTTCTATTGGGTTAGTGAATAAATTAGCCCTGAGTGCAGCTGCCCCTTCGCCTGTAAATCTGCCCCAGAAGCTGGGGGCCACATGAAGAACAGTCAGAAACATAAATAAAAGGAGTTAGTACTTATTACTCTGCCTCTCACTAACACAACGTCTTTACATTTTAATTTATAGCAACCAATGCCAGGATTCTCATGTCAGGGCTAGGTTCTAAATTATAGGTTAATTGATCTGCTGCAATTAGGCATTAGTAGTCCTGTCACACCAATTACATACATCCCGGCACTAATCCCAGGGCACTGGAGTATTTATATCTCATTCACAATGGGAAATTCATCTGGGCTGGGGGTCAGAATAGGCTTACTTCCTGGTGCATCATGGGAAGCTGCTCTATAATTAATATTGTATCTGTGATAAGGCAAAGGGAAAGTACAGCTGGATGTGCATAATGGGACCTGTTGTCACTCAGTTCTCTGGTTCGTCTCAGCCTGCAATCAAGTATGCACACACAAACACATAATGATGATAGTGAATAATGTACCCTCTATTGTAAAATATAAGGATATAAACTATAATAATTCACAGAGGGGTCCCACGAGCAAATAAAGGCAGAAGAGGCACCTGCCTAGGGCAGAACTTTGTTAACTGGCTCCTGTGACCTAACATGTATGGTTTGTTTGTGTCCACATTGAATCGTAGGATCCTAAGGGACTGCACTTAATTCAGGAGTGTCCAACCTTTTGGCTTTCCTGGGCCACATTGAAAAAATAAAAACTGACTGGGGCCACACGAGATACACAAACACTTTTGATTAGTAAAAGTAAAGAAAATACATATAAAAAAACTACAATACCAGTTGGATAACCAGATGGAGCTATACACTGGAATATGGGACACCTGGATATTACAGGAAATAGACATATTATTATATTATTTTGACATTTCCTCTGGAACCAGAAGTTTCAAGCTGGGCCGCATTCACATCCATCCTGGGATGCATGCGTGCATGGGATTTTAGGATAGTTATGAGCACTGAAGAGCTACTTCTAGAATTCCACTGCTGAAGGCTGCATCTTGAAATGATGCAATGTCTAACTTGTAGTGCTTAACAAACGTGTGAACACCACTCGAAGATGCTGCTCTGCATATCTCATTAATATTGACAGATGATCTTTCTGCCCAAGATGTTAAAAAATATCTGGTAGAATGAACCTTTAGTGAAGAGGAGGCTCTTTCCCTGAAGATTAGAAGGCCAACGATAGTGTAGGGCTTTTTCCCTCTTTCTCATTTCCGATAACAGAACAAACCGGTGATCTTTTGATCTCATGGCCTTTGTCTTATCGATGTACTCTAGCAAAAACCTATGCGAAGCCAAAGCACTAAGCTTTCCTTTCTTTGGAATTCTCAGGAAACTGATAGAATCCTGATAAAATATGGTAGAGTCCTCCAGGAAAGTGAACACTTGTATTTCAGCAATTCTCCTCGCTGATGTAATACCTACAAAGAAAGCTGTCTTCCAGGACAAATGTTTTAATGATGCTTGCTACAAAGGCTCGAATGGATTTTTACATAGGTGAGATAAAACCAGATTCAGATCCCAAGGAGGTGCAACAGAATCAATCTTTGGTCTAGTCCTCAAAACAGCTTTTAAGAATCATTTCACTAAAGGATCTGTAGCCACACTTTGAGACATAAGATACGATAAAGTTGAAACATGAGCCTTTAGCATGTTTGTTTTTAGCCCTTTAGAATAACTTTCCTGAAAGGACCTGAAGAATTCCAGATATTGGACAGCCTTTTGCAGCAAAATTCTTCTTGGAGCACCAAGAGGAAAACATTTTCCAGACTATATATAAATACTATATATAAATTCCTTTTTTGAACTTCTGATAGGTAAACTGGTTCCAACACTTTCATGGATATAAAATCTGTTATAGTTGTTTCTAGAGCCACATTTTTTTACATTATATTTTTTTTCCCTTTGATTGATTGATTGATGGAAAGGAGGTCAATGGAAAGCTATACATTAACCTTCTTTAATTATGGAAATAACCCATAGATCTGATGTGGTCTTTTCCCAAGCCTGAAGAAAATAGGCCAGTTTATCATCTATTTGTTCTTGACGTCTGGCATCAGATATCTACATTCTTTACCTGATTGAAGTCCTTCTTTAAGGAGGAATCTCTCGCCATATTACTGGATCTGTAAGTTCTGATGGAGGTTATGAAGGGGGGTTATTTATTGGCTGTTGATTTGTTTCTGTCCTACCAGGGGATTGGTACATAGCTAACCCATAGGTGTGTGCTGCCTGGAGGATGTAAAGAGAAAGTATATTATTATAAAATTGTTTATTAACATGAAGCAGGGTTTTAGATAAATGTAGTTTTCCTTTAAGTTGCTATTATTATTACTGATGAGGGACAGGGCAAATACATATGCCATATATATATGTAGATGCACACACTGGAAGCACTCACCGATATAGACAAAGTTAATTTGTTTATTAAAGCTTCACATGTAACTTGAACTGTCATCAGGATCATCACAAGCCAGAAAATAGTTCCATGGGATGCCAAATAAAGGCTGTGATTTGTTATTTTGTTTGGACTGGCAGTCTACAGGAGGCTTTGTTTGGCAGTACACTTGGTTTTTATGCAATCAAAACTTGTCTCCAAGCCTGGAATTAAAAAATAAGCACCTGCTTTGAGGCCACTTGGAGCAACAGCGAAGGAGTTGGTGAGGAACATGTTGCTCGAAAACTACTGGTTTGGAAACACCGCCTTAGAACATAGGCCTACTCTCCCAAAATGTTTTCTCCTCTCAGCCTCTTTAGGCTGGGGACAGACAGGGAGAAGGAAATTCGGGGAGATTGTCACCTGCTAAAAACACCAGGCGACAGAATCTCCCCGAATCTCCCTGTCTGTCCCCAGCCTTATTCTCCTAGTCTCTTGTCTTTGCATACTATAATCTATTCTTCCATCTTTTAGGCCACTTTGTTCCCAAACATAAATTACCATGAAATTGTCCAAAATGGTTAGAAGTGGGAGAATCCACTGACTAATCCACCACTAATTAATGATGTCATTAGGAGGAGGAGGAGTGCCTTATGTGAGTTATGCACGTTTAACAGGTGTAAGAATTTTGGCTTTACTTAATTAGGAATTGGGCAGGCAGGCTGGAGATTAAACATGCTGTCACAAATCTCCCACCCAGTCCCCTTTGTAGATGCTGGTGGCATCCCACCTGCCGCCCTAGGCCCAGCCTTTGTGGCCTTCCCTGGGCCGGATTTACATAGCAGACGCCCCTAGGCCCACTGGAGTTCAAGGCCCAAGTACTCTGCACTTTATTCGCAAATTTTCATCTTCAGGACAGGAGCAATGGGGATTGGTGCATGGGAAATTTATAAAACTATTGTATCTCCTGCGTATCACCAGTGTTTCTAAACCAGTGTGGGTGTGGTTAGGCTAAAATCCTAAGGCCCGGGCCTAGGTGGCCTTTCCACGAATCAGGGCCTGGTCCTGCCCACAAATCCAGGCCTGGGATCAGGAAAAACTCAACTCACACTCGACCCTAAACTGCATATTGTTGCCATTGTAGGACCAGCGTCTAATCATACCCACATCTTCTCACTTTGGATGATATATTATTTCAAAAAAATTTAATTATTTGCATATAATGGTCTTTATGCAAGAAGGCCTTTCCATAAATCAAAGCTTTCTGAAAACAGGTTTGAGGGATCCCATACCTGTATAGATAAAGATATGCTAAAAGGAAGCAATTTAGACTTATGCTTATATTTGTACCACCAGTGATCCATTTTATACTATACTATACCCGATAGATTTCTTGGCTTCTTGTACTGCTATTAGTTTTGCCACAGAGGTTTGGTTCAGTCTCACTGGGTACCTTTAAGGGATCTGTAAATACCTGTGAAGAGAAATCCAAAAATCAGCTGAATATGCAGGAAGACAGAGTGTTATTATCAAAGAGGATTGTCAGGGATCCCATATAAAGAATATAAGGGACAGAGGTCTAATTATAGTAATTCCTATCCTCTACTGTTTCAGTAAGAGAAATTCAGTGAAAGGCACTTACAGGAGCAAATCCCATAATGGCACTAATACAGGCTTCTTATTGGAACTTCAGTAAAAGTAACTCATACTTCTGTGTTTTCTGTACCTGCAAAAATCCAACAGAATTATATGTACAGTTATGGGCATAACTCCCAACTGTCGCATTTTTGGAGGGACAGTCCCTTTTTTGACAGCTCAACCCGCAGTCCCTCATTTGTATGGGAAAGTACCGTTTTTTATCTGCACTGAACAACCAGAAAAAAGAAACAATGTTTCTAACTTAATTGGCTTTTGGCAGAGAGCCCAGAACAGCCACAACAGCAGATAAGATACTGTAACAATTTCTAGATAAGCAAATAAGTAATTGTAACAATATCAGATAACAGGTCCCTTGGCAAAGGTTAGACTCACAACTTAAAGGGCAATTCCCCCTCATTAGCAAAACTGTAATAACTGGAAAAAACAACACAGAAATATGTTCAAACTTTCATAACCTGCCAAATGTTGTAAAAGGAACATGGTAATTATGGGCGTGGTCAAAAAATTTCCCCACTAAACAAGGCAACTTTTTTTTGTCCCTCTTTTTATTTCCAAAATGTTGGGAGGTTTGTTATGGGACCTATTATGCAGAATTCCTGGGACCTGGGGTTTTCTAGATAAGGGATCATCCCATAATTTGGATCTCCATATCTTAAGTCTACTTAAAAAAAAAAAGTTAAAATGTTAAATAAACCCAATAGGATTGTTTTTCCTCCAATAATGATTAATTGTATTTTAGCTGGGATCAAGTACAAGCTATTGTGCTATTACTACAGAGAAAAAAAGCTAAATGTAATTATTTGATTGAAATGGGTTCTAACAGTAATTACACTAACTGTAATTCAGATCTTTATGGATAATGGGTTTAACATTGCAAGTGCTTGTCATTTTGTCTAGCTTATATCCGCCATGGGCTGTGTGTGTTGTCCTAGCCCTTAACTTACAGGGCTGTTTTGATGTTGGTAGTTTTTCTATTAGCAGAAAGGGTTAGACTGCAATGCAGTGCCCTGATTTTACACCTTTTTTTTCTAATCTCTTGAAAAATATAAAATTGGGGGTTTCAATTTCAATTCCCTAAAAGGTGCAAGTGATCAGCGGATCTGTGCTAATTGCAGTAAGCCCTGGGCAAAGAGCCAAATGGCAGGTCTACAGAAAAAGAAACCTTTCTGTTTATTTACTGTTGGCGGCATTAATCAGTCCTATCAATCTCAGACTACCAGTAAGATCACAGAAAAATGGCCAATAAGCACTCTATTAAAGCAGAAGGAAACCTTGTTGGTGCAAAACGCTTCCCCCGTAGGCCCCCCTTCCTCCCCCTCCCCGGCCTCCCTCCACTGGGTCCAATGCCCCTAACTTGTTACTTACCCCTCCTTCTAGGTCCTCTCCAGCAGAGTTCACGCCGCCATCTTGTCACAAGCAGTCTTCTTCCTGTAGTGAGCGGCGTCTTCTGGTGCATGCGCAGTAGGAGGCATTTGCCGGCGCATGCATAGTAGATGCAAATGCCTCCTCCTGCGCATGCACCAGAAGACGCAGATGGATTCAGGAAGAAGACTGTTCGTAACAAGATGCCGCCGTGAATTTCGCTGGAGAGGACCTAGAAGAATGGGTAAGTAACAAGTTAGGGGGCCGGGAGGTAGGCGGGGGGGAGGGAGGGGGGCCTACAGGGGGAGAGGGGGAGGCGTTTTGCATAGACAGGGTTTCCTTCTCCTTTAACCCCATACATGCCAGTAAGATCAGTGGATAAATTGAAGCATCACTTAAGGTGGCCATACACGTAGAGATCCGCTGGTTTGGCAACGTCGCCAAACAAGCGGCTATCTACCCGATATGCCCACCTTGAGGTGGGCGATATCGGGCTGATCCGATCATGGGCCCTAGGGCCCAACAATCGGATCATAATGGAGGCCATATGGGTGGTCAGATTGCGGGACCGCATCAACGAACGAACACGATCCGACAGGATTTTTAGTCCCGATCGACTTTTGGCCAGATATCGATTGGTGAAGCCTGTCGGAGGGCTCCATACACAGGCCAATAAGCTGCTGACTGTCGGCAGCTTTTAACGGCCCGTGTATGGCCACCTTTACACTTGCACAAGCAGAATACCTTGTGCTCCCACACAGGACTGGACTGAGAATCAAAATAGGTCCTGGCATTTCAGGTACACAGAGGCCCAATCAGCCCACATAAAGGCCCAAACAGCCCCCACCAGCCCACTAAATACTGACTTTCTATGGCACCTTATAGCAGCCCATCCGGCATTTGCCCTAACCCACAGATTGCCAGTCCGGGCCTGCTCCCACAGCACCTTGGCCTGCTCTCTCTCTGTCTCCATGCCTGCTCCATACACTGTACAAAAATCCAAGATGGCCAAGCACGGCCCTACACCCAGGACAGAAAATTGGCAGGGTTAAAAAGAACAGCAGGAATGGTGGCAATAGCACATTGAGCCCCCCTAGATGCGTGGCCCTGGGCAGGTGCCGCATTGGCTCTATGATTAAAGGGGCCCTGATTGTAGTCACATGACCGTGCCCTATAGTCAGCTGACTCATGCATGACATCTCTGTGGGATTGGGTCCCATTATACAGAATTCTACTGGGAATACTGGGTTTAATTTCTATTTATGTGATTCTCATTCCTTGTTGCAGGTTTTCCATTTCTCCTTCACGGCCTCCTATGTCATCTACAACATTCACACAAGGTAAGTCATTCCTGTGACATGAAGTGTAAGCTCCTCTGTCCAGTGCCCATCACAGTTTCTAACTCTTTTCCAATCCTTATTCTGCAGAGAGGTCTGGGAATTGAATCCTCCGGAGGTGGAAGATTCCGTGTTACAATATGCAGAGTGGGGTGTCCAGGGACAACAACTAGTAAGGCACTTACTTCTGTTTATTTATTGTTGGGGGGCATAAAAGTTGTTTGGTTTTGTGTCTGAGGCTGAATAGAGCACAAGGAGTCTATCACTAGATGGTGTTTATTAGGGTTTCATGCCTACCCCCAAACCACTGTTTGCCCTGCCAAGGTCTTGTTTGATTGCCATTTGTGATTAAGGGTTAGGATTGGCTACTCTGCCTGATCTGATAAGGGGTTTGAATGAGGGGCATCTACCTACAGAATTTTCTCTGTCCCTGAATTTACCCTTCCTGGGGCAGAATCCCAAGTACATGGACAATTATTATTATTATTATTATTATTATTATTATTATTATTATTAACATGTATTTCTATAGCGCCAACTTATTTCATAGCACTGTAAGATAACAATAAGATAACAGCACAGCCTAATCCTATTGTGACTAATAATGTTGGACATACAAGAGTTGCTGGATTTGTTCACGTACTTGGCAATGCCAAAGTAGTAGTAGTGGGGACATTTCCTAATGGACCCTGACCTTAGGGGGTCCTTTGGCCATTCTGGAGCACAGAGTAATAATGCTTTCCTTTTCCTACCCTTTTCAGATTCTGCTTGTGTTTCATTATGCAGTTAGAAATATAGGAAAGGGTTAGTTATTCGAATAGTAATATATATTAGTCCTTTACACTAGCCATATATACTAGTCACATATACTAATCCAATACAGTAGTCATAGACATTAGTTTTATAAACTAGTTATCGTATATGCCATAGCAGCATATTGTATTGGGATGCACTTGCCTTTTAATATTGACAGTACTGAACCCATTCTGCACGGCACCCACAGATTTAAGGGAATTTGTGAACTGGCAGTTTGACAGTGAATATTTGTGGTTGTTTGTGATCTTTATGATGAAATCCAAGCTTGAGTGGTTTGAAGGCAGAGCCTTGTGTTTCTCTGAGGTGCTGAGGTCTGGCTAATCTATGTGCAGAGGGGCATGAGACACATGAGGGATTATACAGATGGAACCTTTCTAGGTTCCCATTGTGTCCAGGACATAGATAGGTTAATACTGGGTGTAATGTGTAGAGGAATGGATGTAGAGCTGCAATGGCAGAATATCTTTGGCTGAATAGAGAGATGGCCATGTCACACCTGGTGCCTGTTCCAATTTATTTTCTTATCATCATGAATGAAAGGTTAGACATCATTAGGCCAGATGATATGAAGGCTGCTGCATGAAACATTGTGCAACATTGTACACAGCTGCTGGACTGACAGAGAGTTTCAATTACCTGCCTAAGGGCCCTTACACACGGGCGTTTTAACCTGCGCTCCCCTGCGTTCCATTTTGCTGCATTCAGCCGCAGGGGAGCACAGGTATAGACGCACTCAATTATTTTCAATGGGGCTGTACTCACACAAGCGCATGTAGGCGCCGAACGCAGGAAAAATGCAGCATGTTGCGTCTGAACCTGCGTTCAGTGACTACATGCGTTCGTGTGAGTACAGCCCCATTGAAAATAATTGAGTGCGTCTATACCTGCGGCTGAATGCAGCAAAACGAAACGCTGGGGAGCGCAGGTAAAAACGCTTGTGTGTAAGAGCCCTTAACCCTGGAAAGGGATAAATGTCATTATCCCTAATAAAAGTCGACTTTCTTTATTAAATGCCCAAACTTGTCCTCTCTGTCCACGTAGCTAAACCTGGGGCTAAGTACCAATGAAAATAATCACTGTTCAGTTGTGTAAATGTTACTAAAGCTCTATACTGGGAGTCACTGGGAGTTGCACAATACATTGAGAAGGAAGTGGTTTATCTAAAAAACTAAGTTTTTGTTGAGACAGCGATAGAAAGGAGATACAAACGTTTTCTTATAGTGTAGTATGTTACTTAAATTCAATTAATTACACTCTTAATTGTGTCCCCCACCCCTGAGGTGTTTTTTAACCACTGCAAACACCATAAAAATCCATAAGTTTATATTTAAAATAGCATTTTCCTACTTATTTAACACCATATGACCGAAAACCTCACTATTCCAAAAAATTTTTTCCAACAGTTGATTCCCCTACACGTGCGTATACGTAACTAAGTTGGTTGCTATACTGCCCATCCCTTAGTTACGTATACGCACGTGTGGGGGAATCACCTGTTGGAAAAAAATTTTATCACTGGGATTTTAAATTATTGAATTTTTGGAAGAGTGAGGTTTTCGGTCATATAGTGTTAAATAAGTAGGAAAATGCTATTTTAAATTTTAAAAATAAACTTATGGATTTGTATGGTGTTTGCAGTGGTTAAAAAACACCCCAGGGGTGGGGGACACAATTAAGAGTGTAATTAATTGAATTTAAGTAACATACTACACTATAAGAAAACGTATTTATCTCCGTTCTATCCCTTCCTCAACAAAAACTTTGTTTCTATGAGGAGCACAACAGGACACAATTTTTAAGGACTTTTACAGACGGGTCGAGGAGAACCAAAGGACTCTGCTGGCTTTTGGGAGATATCTGAAATCGGGGATTGTTTCATTTGTATCTAATAAACAATAATATTCTCAATAACCAATGGTAGTTTAGTATAGAGACTGTAACCATCTTAAACCCACTTGGAACTACTATGGAAACTTCATTTTTCTATTTGGGCAGGACATGCTCTGAGCCTATAAAATATGAGCCTTAATCTAAGTAGCAGAGCTAGCTGTTAACTTTAACCTCGGCTGCTATCCCTAACCCTAGATGTTAACTCTTGCTCTTAAAGGAACAGTAAGAGCAAAAAATGAATATGTTTTAAAGTAATGAAAGTATCATGTACTGTTGCCTGGCACTGGTAACACTGATCTGTTTGCTTCAGAAACACTGTTATAGTTCATATAAACAAGCTGCTGTGTATCAATGGCAGAAATTGAAAAAAGGCTTTATGGCACAGGTTAAATAGTAGATAAAATATAACACCATTATATTCTACAGAGCTTATCTGCTGTGTAGCCTGAGCATATTCTCCTTTTAATGGCTGTCCCATTGCTACCCTCTCTTGATCCCTCTAATCTTGACAACCTCCGACCTATCTCTCTGCTACCTTTCA
>CM044448.1:43702921-43720566 GCA_024363595.1 Xenopus borealis
AATAATAATAATAATAATAATTGCTACACAGCAGCTTATTTTTATAAACAAAAATAATGTTTCTGAAGCAAACCCATCAGATTTGGCAGTGCAGGGCAACACTGTATTATATTTGTATTACTTTAAAACACTTTCATTTTTTAATAATGTTCCTTTAACTCGAACCGCTAACCCTTGCTGCTCACTCTAACCCTAGCTGCTTACCAAGTGTTTATTAGTACAGCATCTTTCCACCCCAAGTTGCTTTGTCAGTCTTGGCCAGTGTATATGGATCAGATATAGCGTCACTGGCAATGATCATAAACACTAATAATCTATAACTCATCTCTGTCTGGTTTGCCAAAGTAGAAATTCAATCAGCCGTTTCAATAAAGTGGAGGAAATAAGAAGTGAAAGCAGGAAGTGCACTGATTAGTTGAATAACATGGAAGGGAGGATCAATTCTACCATTGGGTCAATATACTCACCCAGGCGTTTATACTTACAGCAGCCAATAACCTTTATGTGCCATACCCCTTTTATTTTATATCTTGATAGTAAGCCAGTTCCTTTAGTACTAATACCTGCGTAATGATCTTCTGGCACCATTCCATGTACTAATTCTAAACCAAAGGAAATGTAAATAGTGATGGGCCAATTTATTAGCCAGGAGCGAATTTGCGGCGGATTCCCGCTATTCAACGCCGGTGAATAAATTCGCGAAACGCCAGCGAAAATTCGGTGGCGTCATAAAAAAAACGAGTCGTGCAGCGAAAATGATGCGACGTGTTGTAATTGAAACGACGTGCATCAAAAAACGTGCCGCAACTCGTTTCATGAATTTTTCGCCAATTCGGCGAAGCGAAACGGGACAGATTCGCCCATCACTAAATGTATTCAGTGGGATTTGCCAGAAGTTATATAAAGTGGATGCAAGTGATGGTAAAGGTGGCCATAGTTTAAAAATATATTTCTGTTATTGTAGGGTAATAATAATCTTGAAACAATTGTTTAAATTGTCCATCAACTAAAAAGACCATTTCAAGCAATAACATCTAGCTGAACATAGGAAAACCGTGGCTAGCCCCCTGCTTGGCCCTGCAAACAACTGGACTATGGCTAAGTTTCACTATGAATGATCAAAATCTTCTAACCTTCCTGATCAATTTTCGTACCAATGTCAGAAAAAAAAGATGCTCGATTGTTCGTTGCCCACTAAACTCACGATAATTTTATGGATTTGTCGGATCACACTAAAATCGATTGTTAGGGAGAGAGAAATCTTATTGTCTATGGTGAGCTTTACAGGAGGCTAGAGAGTTGTTATGTGATACCGGCGTGAGTGATGGTGAGGGGAGGCCAAAGTAATGAAGGTTTTAGGCATCTGAAACAACATTGTTACATTATGGTTCTGTTTTTTTTTTTTCCTGCTGCAGATCTATATTTTTGAAAATAACATTTACTACCAATCAGATGTGAAGAGCAGCTCTCTAAGGCTGACTTCTTCTGGGAAAGAGGGGATTGTGTATAATGGAATTGCAGACTGGCTGTATGAGGGTAAGTACAGTCCATCCATGTCACAACTAGAGCTACATACAGTACAACTAACAGTTTAACTCACTGCCCACCCCCCACAAGTAACACTACTACTCACCCACAGGAGAACAACACCCTAAAAATGAATAGGGCTAAAAATGCCATATTTTATTTATGTAACTAATTGCACCAACCTAAAGTTTAAGCTTGTCAATAGCAGCAATGATCCAGGACTTCAAACTTGTCACAGGGGGTCACCATCTTGGAAAGTGTCTGTGACACACTCACACTCAATATGCTGATGCTTATTGCACTGGTTTCTGTGCTGCCATGTAGTAATTATCTGTATTAATGACTAATCAGCCTTATATTGTGACATTTATATTCTATGTGTACTGTATATTGTGAGTGGGTCCCTAAGCTCAGTAAGTGACAGCAGCACAGAGCATGTGAATCAGTGAATCAGCAGAAAAGAAGATGGGGAGCTACTGGGGCATCTTTGGAGACACAGATCTTTACTGCTAAAGGGTTGTGGTTGCCTTGGGCTGGTACAGAAGCCCAAAACAGAATGTACAGATCCAAGAAGACCGCAGCACACCGATCCAATGTTCAATTTGCGAAAAAGTGATTTATTGGCTCAAGGTAGACAATAACTGGCAACATTTCGGACTTGATAAAGGGCCCAGTGGGGTCCAAAACGTTGCCAGTTATTGTCTACCTTGAGCCAATAAATCACTTTTTCACAAATTGAACATTGGATTGGTGTGCTGCAGCCTTCTTGGATCTGTATATGGAAATACTATGACTCTGAGCAGGGAGTCTAACTGACTGCATAGCACCTGACACCCGAGAGGCAATTAGTAACAGGTGAGCACTCTAATCTCGTGCAAAACATAATGTACAACATTTCTACCCTACTTCTTTAGTTTAACTTTCCTTGTCATTTAATACTGACATTGCTGTAACAGACCTACTCATTGATAACGCTACTCAAATCACTCACAGGTTTACTATAATAGCCCTACTCAATCCCAATCCTATTAGTGGCATATAAACTGTAAGCTCTAGAAGTTCTTCATTACCTCCTGGATTGCATGTAATCTATAAATCTTATATGCACACCCTTTTGTTGCACAGCTCTACAGAATATGTTGGTGCTTTAAATACATATGAGAATAATCTGGTGCCCTTTTCTGTTTCCTCGCAGAGGAGATTCTTCACTCTCATGTGGCACACTGGTGGTCCCCTGATGGTGAAAAACTGGCTTTCTTGATGATAAATGATAGCTTGGTCCCTAATATGATTCTTCCTCAGTTTACTGGCAGTTTATATCCCAAGGGAAAGAAATATCCATACCCCAAGGTGAGACACTTGAATGTTCAGTGATGGGAAGAGGTCAATGGGGTGCAAAGAAAAGTAGGGTTCAGTGATGAGGGGGGAAATAGTATGGATGGATCCAACAATTTCTGAACCTCTGCCATTGGCCAACAATCTCATTGGTATTAATTTGGACTGTAAAACTTTTTATGACTGGTTCACTTTATAAACTGGACAACATTCTCAAATAATTTCCTATTTTAATGAAAATATTTCATGTTGAAGACATATTCACTGTGATCCTGTTCTTTAATTTTGTTATTGGAACGCTGAAAGTATTGTGATTGAGTGATTATGCCCAGGGACATTGTCAGGCTCTGCTGGGATTCGAGCCAGGGACCTTTAGGTTTCTGGCTCGATACTCTATCCATTAGGCCAGGAGAGCAGCCTGTAAGGCAGCCCCAGCCCAGCAGCAGCCTGATTGGTTGCAGTTAGCCAATCAGGGCTGGATCAACCCTATTTAAGGCCAGCCCTCCATGCACACCTTGCTGGAGCATTATTTTGGCCTTTAGTACTGTGGCATTGTCCCTGACTATAGCCTTGCTTTAGCTCTTGCCTTGCCTTGCCTAGCCTTGCCTTATTCTGCCTTCCCTTGTCCCCCCTTGCCTTGCCTTGTCTTGTTCTGCTTTCCTTGTTCTGCCTTGTTTCCCCCTGCCTTGTCTTGCCTTTACCTTACCTTGTACTGACCTTGCCAGTTCCTGATTCTTACTTCCTGTCTCTGCTCCTTGTTTCCCCTCACCTTGCTTTCCAGTCTTCTTGCTCTTGCCCTTGCTTTCCTCTGCTCTTGCTCTTGCCCTTGCTTTCCTCTGCTCTTGCTCTTGCCCTTGCTATCCAGTCTTCCTGCTCTTGCCCTTGCTATCTAGTCTTCCTGCTCTCGCCCTTGCTATCCAGTCTTCCTGCTCTCGCCCTTGCTATCCAGTCTTCCTGCTCTTGCCCTTGCTATCCAGTCCTCCTGCTCTTACCCTTGCTATCCAGTCCTCCTGCTCTTACCCTTGCTATCCAGTCCTCCTGCTCTCGCCTTTGCTATCCACTCCTACTGCTCTCGCCTTTGCTATCCACTCCTACTGCTCTCGCCCTTGCTATCCACTCCTCCTGCTCTTGCCCTTGTTCCAGTCCACTCCTTCCCAGATCTACGCCCACATCGTCCTGTCCCGATCCAGTACGTCTATGCCCTCTTCTCCCTGTTCCAGACCACTCCTTCCCAGATCTACGCCCGCACCGTCCTGTCCTGATCCAGTACGTCTACGCCCTCTTCTCCCTGTTCCAGACCACTCCTTCCCAGATCTATGCCCGCACCGTCCTGTCCTGATCCAGTACGTCTACGCCCTCTTCTCCCTGTTCCAACCTACTCCATTCCGGTTTCCTGGGCACAAGACACCCTTGCCTTAAGGACTTGCACCTTCCCCCTTCTGACTCTACAGCGCCCCCTACCCAATCCTTGACAGACATATACTGATGCCTTATAAAAAGGAAATACATGCCCCCCCCTCCACCCTTTGCTCTTATTGGTGCACTTAACGACTAATCCATTGCTAAATATTCTACTCATAAAGCTGATAATTACTATTATGTTAAAGTCAAATGATACTATGTGTGTAAGCAGGGACTGTATCCTCTGAAAGTACAGTTAACATGTTGCACAGTATATTGTATCTGTATTATCTTTGCATTTATTCACGTCAGTAAGAGCAGCTATATTGCCAAAGACGGTACCCCCATCCACGGAATCTTAGTGCCCCCAGTGGATGTTCTTCATCCTTATATATATTTGTATGTTTAGTGAACAAACGTGATCCTCCCAATTTTGTACATCATCTTTTAGGACCATCATTCATTTGTGCCACAATCTGGAGTCAAAACTGTGACTTTGATACCCAGCTCTGCCCTCTTCTGATTCCATTTGTTTCCAAGTTTCTTCACCCTGTGATACAAATTCACCCAGAAACAGAATGGTGTTGGAGTTGATTCTGAAAGCTAACTTATCGATGGTTCTCCTAGGCAGGGCAGACAAACCCTACAGTGAAACTCTTTGTGGCAAATCTGTATGGACCCACGCACACACTGGAACTGATGGCGCCTGACAGCCTGCGGGGCAGGTACCAGTGCGAGTTTCATTTTCTCTCTATGGGTTGCTAACCCTACATCTACTAGGGATTGTTCATGGTACATTCAAGTGATAAGATACAGACTAAAGCTGCAAATCTACATTTTTCTCCTTGTTCCCCAGAGACTATTATATCACAATGGTGAAATGGGTCAGTAACACCAGGACTGTTGTGAGGTGGCTGAACCGACTGCAGAACATCTCGGTTCTGACTGTGTGTGAAACAACCACTGGTGCCTGTAGCAAGGTAAGCTGGAAGAGTTTTATTATAGGGACACTAGATTATGGTATGTAAAGAAAAGAGACTAAAAAAATTGTTTGAAGAGGTTGCGTAAACAGAGGAGGAAAGCAGTTGGAAGGGTGAGCTTATGGACTAAGGTTTCTGGTGAGCCACTGACATCCCAGTCTGACTGTAATGTACAGGAAGAACGCTAATATAAAGACTGTAATGTACAGAAAGATGTGCAATATAGATACTGTAATGTACAAGAAGAACTGTAATATAGAGACTGTAATTGTACAGAAAGAAGTGTAATATAGAGACTGTAATGTACAGGCACAAAGATATTATAGAGACTGTAATATACAGGAAGAAACTGTAATATAGAGGCTGTATTGTACAAGAAGAACTGCAATATAGTGACTGTAATGTACAGGAATAACTGCAATATAGAGACTAATATACAGGAAGAACTGCAATAAAGAGGCTGTAATGTAGAGGAAGAACTGTAATATAGAGACTAAAATGTACAGGCACAAAGCACAAATATGCTATAGAGACTGTAATGTGGAGGAAGAAACTGTAATATAGAGCCTATATTGTACTGGAAGAACTGCAATATAGTGACTGTAATGTAGAGGAGGAACTGTAATATAGATACTGTAATGTACAAGAAGAACTGCAATATAGAGACTAATATCGAGGAAGATCTGTAATATAGAGACTGTAATGTACAGCAGGAACTGTAGTATGGAGACAGTAATTTGTAGATTAAGTGCAAATACATTATAATGACGTAATTTGCAAGAAGAAACTGTAATATATGGACTGTAATATACAGATACAAAGTGCAAAGTGTAATTGAACTGTATTTTTAAACTTTCTTTAATAGAAATATGAAGTGGCATCTGAGGTTTGGCTTTCAAGACAGGTAAGGGGACTATTTAAGGGACTGGTTGGGGACAGGTTCTATGTCTAGAATTGTAACATAGTGGAACATCTTTTCACATAAATACTAGGACTGGTAGGTGCTATTCCATTAATATGATGAAGATTAATCAGGGCCTGACTCTAAAATAGGGAGGCATGAAAAAGAGTACTGATATTGTAGTACTGAGAGTAGAACTATAACATCACTGAATCTTTTGACGTCAAGATGTTGAAATAATTCTCTGCTTTCCTTTCATTTACCCACAGTAGGGTATTTGTTATTTTTGTGCTTGATTGTATGGTGCACCCCAGACTGGATTTTAATTCTGCCCTGTCTTCACTTCCAAAGAATGAGGAGCCAGTGTTCTCTAAGGATGGTAGCAAGTTCTTCCTGACAGTACCTGTAAAACAAGGAGGACGGGGGGAATTCCACCACATAGCCATGTTCAGTGTCCAGGTGAGGCATTGAGCAGGTCAAGACCATCTCACATCTCACCATACACAGTGCCTATGTCACATTTTCAGTGTCTGAGTGAGACATTTTGACCATGGTGACCATCTTGCATTTTTCTGGCTGAAGACAGAGAACGGAGTTTGGTGAACTCCCCTCTTATAGGACTGGAGGTATGAACTGATGCTGCAGCCATACAATTAATAGTAACATTTTGGTTTGCAAAAAAGACAATTGATAATGAAGTTCAGCTCCTCTTTGTGTCTTCAAGCATAACTGACCCACATTAAGCTGACATTTATAGAATATCCTTGTTTTATGCTCATGATGTTTTTCTTTTTCACAGGCCAGGAGTGACCTAGTCAGCACACGGCACCTCACATCAGGCAGCTGGGAGGTCATTAAGATCCTGGCATATGATGAACCCTCTCAAAAGTTGTAAGGAGCTCCTTCTGTCCTGTGGGAATCATCACAATGGGATCTTAGTGCTTATGTGTATATTAATGTTCTTCTTTATCTCCAAACAGATATTTTCTAAGCACTGAAGACTCCCCAAGAGGAAGACACTTGTACAGGTAAAACACCTTGGGATCTGACTGCTTGTTTTCAGCCATCTGTGATACATCTGCATTCTAAGTCCCAAACTCCCATAAAATGCAAGACACCTTCAGTCAACCCTTTATTTACCCAGTAATTTGTCTCAGATGAATTTAATAAAGTTTTTGTAGTTGCATCAGTGCCACCAACACTGAGTGTAGGTTTTAAATACAAGTAAAAATATTGTCAGTGAATTAGAATGAAGACCAGCAGAACAGGTTATCGTCTTTGATTCATAGTTGGTTTTTAATTCCACCATAAATGTCCTGGGGCAGCAGAATACAATGGCAGAGTTCCTTAACTTCCTGCACATTCTCCTGACATCAAGCCCCTAGGTATACCTACATATGTTACCTGTGCCCCATGGGAAAATATCTTTACTTTATTAGTTTGTAAAGCTGGCCATAGACGCAAAGATTCGATCACACAAATCTCTGTTTCGTACGATATTTGGACTGTGTGTGGAGTGTCTCAACATTTTTCATACCATGGCAACCAGTCATTTAGTTGATTGGATAGGTTAGGAAATTTCTGTCGGCTACCGATAAGTAGTGATGGGCGAATGTATTTGCCAGGGGGGAATTTGCGGCAAATTCCCGCGATTCGCTGCTGGCGAATAAATTCGCGAAACGCCAGCGAAGATTCGCCTGGCGAAAGTTCGCGAAAAAACGAGTCTCGTGTCATTTTTGACGCGACGAAAACGATGACGCGACGTGTCGAAAACGTGCCGCGACTCGTTTTCGCCAATTTGTGAATTTCGCTGGAAATTCGCGAATTTTTTGGCGAAGTGAAACTGGGTAGATTCGCCCATCACTACCGATAATATCTCTGCATGTATTGCCTATATCAGTATGAGACTGTCACCAGCTTTTGTTGGACATAACTATTGTACTATTGCTGTCAGGGGCAGCACATTGTCTGATCTGTTCTTTTACTACTTTATTTGATCTCAAATGAGAAGTCTACCCTCCCGAAGCAAAACCCTTCCCCCCCGTAGGCACCCTTCCCACCCCCCCACCCCCCGGGCAAATGATGCTACTTACCCCTCAGCGAAGATCCTGTTTAACATTTGTTTTTTTATGGGAATGAGTAAAACAGCCCTTTCCAATTGCCATGTATAAGTTCAACCAAACAGAGAAAGTTTATTTAACACTCTTCTCCCAGCCAAATAAAATGACACTGCTTTGGAGATACTAAGTAATTTAGAAGTCCCTATCTAACATTTAGGGTAGTAACACATGGGCAGATTCGGGGAGATTTAGTTACTTCTTCTGGGCGACAGTCTTCCCGAACTGCCTTCCAGTGCCATACCGCCAGCTTGAATGTAAAATCGCTAGCGGTTTGGCACTCGCGGCGCTTCGTTTTCCGAAGTCGCCTAAAGAGACCAAGATTATTGTGTAAATCACTAAATTAATTGCTTGTGACCATCATTTTTTCTAGTGTGTCAATCTTTGGTTTATTAAATCGCCAGTGTCTTACGTGTGACATCACTAAAGCCCAGTGCTCCTACCTCAGCGCAACATTCAGCCCCTCTAATCATCATTTCCTGCTGCACTGCAAAGGTAGGCGCCACCTGGAGGAGTACTCAATGACAGTGAGGAAACTGATCATAAATGGGGGGGGTCACTAGGCCCCTATAATATTTATGTCTGATACTGGATGTCATTAGAATGTAATGATCATGTTATATCATCCATTAATGACTGAAACATTGGCTTATTGGGGGAAGCAACAAACAGTTTTACAATATAGTTAGTGAGTGCTGGCTGTACAGGGAGTATAGGCTAAGTGTGCTGTGCAGTGAGTGAGTACTAGTTGTACAGTACAGAAAGGGCACAGTACAGATACAGTATAATGAGTGCTAGTTGTACAGCAAGTACTAGTTGTAGAGTATTCTGAGTGCTAGTTGTTGAGTACAGTGAGTTCTAGTTGCACAGCACAGTTAGCGCTAGTTGTAGAGTAGTCTGAGCAGTGGAGTAACTATAGAGATAGCAGACCTTGTGGTCATGGGGGGCAGGGGCTGCTTCCTTTAAATTTAAATCTTCCCTCTGCATCCGTTCTCCTACCTGAGGGCTGGCAGGGAGCACCAAAACTCGGCTGTATCGGGGGGTCGGGTTGTTAGAGGCTGTGCGGGTTGCTGAGCAGGTTACTCTGCCAACTCTTTCCTGGATTAACCCTCATTGGGAGAAACACCTTCCAATTTGCCTTTTTGGGTGGGAGCTGCCATGCTGGGTAGATTCAGCAGCAAGTGGAGTGCATATTCAGATTTATTCCTTTCAGCAGGGAAAAGACTATACATTTGCTGATTTTTATCTCATAAAAAATTAATTAGTACCCTAGTTACATGCAAACACGTCCAAAACCCAGCAATGTGTCTGTTTGTGATTAGTTAATATAACAAAACCCAAAATCAACTGATATGGCCCTGGGCCCTAGCTCGCAGCCATTATTGATCTAACTGTGCTCATGCAAATCCTTTTGGCTTCTCCTTTCTGTGCCAAAAAGATTGTGTCTGGAATATTTATGGGAATTGCAAAGTTCCTTTAGGGGAAAGTTGGATCTAAGCCTTGATTTGCCTGACAAGAGTTCCTTTTGTTACATAGGGCCAGGAGTTCCAACCAGCAGTGTCCATAGCACAGATGACCCATCAGGTGAGAAGGACATTTTGTTGTTTTGAATAATTAATTTTTAGTTTATATGTTCCAGAGAAAGTCTTTCTCCCAATGTTGATGTTGGGCACATCATCACTTAAACATGGGGCTCAAACAGAGAAAAGCAGGCCCCCTCATTCAAAGAGCATTCACAGACAGTGCTGCCCACTCCTCATGCATACATTGCTGCTCACCCCTCATGCATACAGTGCTGCCCACTCCTCATGCATATAGTGCTGCCCACTCCTCATGCATACAGTGCTGCCCACTCCTCATGCATATAGTGCTGCCACTCCTCATGCATACAATGCACTCCCCACCCTCATTAGAGGACCGCAGAGACCCAATAGTGCACACACTTTTTGTGTTTTGAACCCTGTGCTGCACTTGATATGTAACCCCTAACAACCTTTAAATAATCTCATGAAATGGAAAGGTCCTCATTATTTTATCTTAATGACCAATAAGATCAAGTGTAGGAAAAAGTGACTTAACTTAGGAATTCACTTCATCCATCTTTAAATCAGCAAGGGATTGGGGTCTGGATATTTCTACATGATCACATGTATTTTCTCACCCTCCTTCTGTTCTCCCAGGGATTTATATTATCAGATGAATGTCATTTAGATAAGTCAGATCTTCTCTACAAAGACTGAGGTTTTCATTTATATGAGTCCCCTTTCCCTTATAACAGTGATCCCCAACCAGTAGCTCGCGAGCAACATGTTGCTCTCCAACCCCTTGGATGTTGCTCCCAGTGGCCTCAAAGCAGGTGCTTATTTTTGAATTACCGGCTTAGAGGCAAGTTTTGGTTGTATAAAAACTAAGTGTACTGCCAAACATTCTCTCCTGTAGGCTGCCAGTCCATATAGGGGTTACCAAAAAGCCAATTACAGCTCTTATTTGACATCCCCATGGACTTTTTCATGCTTGTGTTGCTCTCCAACTCTATTTTAAATTTAAATGTGGCTCACAAGTAAAAAAGGTTGGGGACCCCTGCCTTATAAGCTCCTTCATCAATATCAAGTTAATTGGAGATTACTCACACACCCAGGCAGGGCCGGTCGTACCAAGTGCGGGGCCCTATTGGAACCATTTTGGCGGGGCCCCCTAGAAGGAACTTTGCTGTCTGTCGCAGGGTCACAGAGCTGGATGGGCAAATAGTGCCTGCTTTCCTCTCTGTCCAGTGTCGGACTGGCCCACCAGAATACCAGGAAAACTCCAGGTGGGCCAAGGTGTCAGTGGGCCCTCATGCTGCTAAACTTTTGGCCTATTTCATGGACATTCCCTATTTCTATGAGAACAAAGAGGCTAAATAGATGGAATAATTGATTATAGTTTGTAAAGAAAAGAAACTAGGAGAATAGAGGTTGATTGAGGAGATGAAGAATATTAGTACTGAGAGTGGCCCCTGGTCTACAGTTTTTGGGTGGGCCCCTGGTCTAAGGTTTTTGGGTGGGCCCCTTGTGTCCCAGTCCAACACTGCCTCTGTCCAAGTGACGGCTGTCAGTTGGGGATGGGGGCAGGCTGGGCAACTGGGAGAAAATGTTCCCTCATTTTATTTAATCTATGTGTGCAACAAAAAGTGCAAATTGTGGTTACCACTGTAAACTGTGTGTGTGCAGCACCATGGATTATATATATATACAACATTAATGTATTTCACTTGTTATTTGGGCCAATTGGGTTTGGTCGGGCAGGTTGAATTGAGTTTTTGGGTGGGCTAGGTCATCAAGTTCAGCTGTGGCCTGGGCCAATCAGGTTGGAGTGGGCTGGGCCAATCTGGATTAGGGGTAGGCTGGGCTACTGGGGAATTAAGGGAATAGGAATCAGAGCTTGCCCTGGAGTGGGGCCCCCATAAGTGCGGGGCCCAATTGGGCCAAATTGGTCCAATGTGCTTAAGACCGGCACTGCACCCAGGACCACTGATACATCGGGTACATCATATACGTTCATGTGGAAAAAAAAGTGCATCCTAGGGTAATTTATGACTTTTTCAAAACACAAATATGTTCTCTCCATTCCAACAATACTGGAAGAAAAGGGCATACAATGCTGCCTTGCTGCATCAGGGCTTGGACAGTGCCCCATCATAGAGCTCTGAATCTTTCATTGTACCATAAGGGCTTATGGGTAATGGGAGGACATCTGTCAAACATCTTGCAGCTAATCCAGTTCTGCATAGAGGGGCAGGAACAAATGACTTCCAGTTGATGTTAAAGACAGACAGAAGTTATGATAGCCTACTTCTGGGGCTCAATACGAGGCATTAGAACCAAAGGGGTACTTACTAGTTTTTCCACAGATGGAATTGACAGATCTGTTAATTGTCCTATAGAATAAATGTCTGCAGAATACAGAAATGTATCACTTCTATCTGATACACTTGACAGTATAGCCCCAACCAGAAACATCTACAAGGGTTTAACTATAAAGGAAGCAGACTCTGCAGCTGCATGGTGGTCCACGAGTGTAAAGTTAAGTCTGAATTAATGAGCAATCAAACTATATCTTGGTAGACTGTCAAGTTACAAATCTTTAGGGGCCCTAAATTTAATTTGCTATGGGGCCCAGTAACATCTAGTCATGCCATTGAACATCTACTCACATTGATGAACCTAGAAGTAGCCAGTATCTGTCCACTCAATAACACTCAACAAAGCTTTGAACCTGGGCTGCACTGGGTGGGTTAAACTGAAGAACCGTCCTAGAAGATACAAAGAAACATTTGAACAGTTTGCAGCATTAGCACAGAGTACTCATAACCCTATTTCATAATTAAGTTCTGTCAAAGCACCTGTAAAACAATGGTGATATGTCAGTGCAGGTGTAATGATGTAGTGGTGGTGTAATGATATTGGGGTGGGCTGTAATGATATTGGGGTGGGGGTGTAACAATGTGGGGGAGTAATGATGGGATATATATATATATATTAAATATAAAGTGCTGTTCCATGATTTGGGGCAGCAGGTGAAACAGATCATTGTTTCAGAGTTATTGCCCCTGTGTTTTTCCTCTTGCGGCTTTGTCGCCTAATTCCGCTGTCTCTATTTTCTAGAGTTTTACCTCCTGGAAAGCAATTCCATGCTGAGAGAGGCGATTGCACAGAAGCAAGTCTTCAGGACAGAAATAAAAATGATTCATATTGAGGATTATGGTAAATGAGATCTTCCTTCGCCTCCTTCAACTACTTGCAGGGCTGCTGCCCCTGACTTTGCAGAATCTATATGTGTATATTAGTGATGGGCGAATTTATTCGCCAGGGGCAAATTCGCAGTGAATTCCCGCGATTCGCCGCTGGCGAATAAATTCGCAAAACGCCAGCGAAAATTTGTCTGGTCGAAAATTCCCTAAAAAAATGTCGTTTTCATTGACGCGAGGCGACGAAAATGATGCGACGCGCGTCAAAAACGTGCCGCGACTCGTTTCGCGAAATTTTTCGCCAATTCGCAAATTTCTCGGCGAAGCAAAACGGGATATATTGGCCCATCACTAGTGTATATAAATCATTCATGTCCAGTGAGCATTCCTCCTGCCTTGTGGTTGTGTGAAATTCTTGGTTTTGCAGTTCAGAAACAACCACAGGTTAACCCTCCATGCAATATGTACTAAATTTAATTTACATATATATACCATATATAATCAGTTGTATGTATATACGGTGGAGACATTCAGTTGTATGTATATGGGGAGTATTTAGGAGAACTGTGAACTGAGGAGACTGTCAGAGGAATATAAGGACCCCTGTAGAAACTGTACATCCCCCTGTACTGCCAGTAATTTCTTTTTTTGTCTGTTTCAGAACTTCCGCTCCGGCTCTCATTTCCCAGAGATTTCTCTGTGAAGAACCAGTATCCCCTTCTGTTAATCATGTAGGTTGACTTTTGGGTTGGAGGTAGGGTTGCCACTTTTTCTGGAAAAAAATACCTGCCTTATATATTTATTTTTTTATGTTAATAACATTGGGATCAACCATCATTTTTGCCGGTCAGGCCGGTAAAATACCGCCAGGTGGCAACCCTAGTTGGAGGATACAGTAAAAGTATTGTGACCCCAGCATAAATCTAGATGTCCCATGCTGAACACTTGTTGCCATTAGATACCTGTTTGTATGTAAATAGCCAACCAATTTTCCCTGTAGGCAAAGCATTTGGTGAATTTGCCCTTTGATTGGGAACTGGGAAGGATTTATACCTTGTGTGTCTTTTCTTTATGCAGAGACGAGTTCCCAGGGAACCAGCTGGTAACCGATGAGTTCCATTTGGACTGGGACTCTGTACTTATTAATATGGATAACATCATTGTGGCGAGATTTGATGGGCGGGGAAGTGGGTTCCAAGGGCTGAAAATCCTTCAGGAGGTTCACCGAGGACTTGGATCAGTGGAAGTAAAAGACCAGATAGCGGCTGTAGAGTGAGAATTACTTGTACTCTTTGTCCTCATGTGGATTCTGCCATTATCATAAACCACCTAAAGGCTTCATATAAACGTCTTTGTACCCATTGTTTGACAAACAAAATCAGATTTGCACTTTTATATCAGAAAAAAATGATAGTATTAGTATTTCCAGCCAAATGGTTGTAAATATCCATGCATGGAATTCGATCTCTTGATTTATAATTATAATAGTAGAACATGTAGATCCAGGGCTTGTTGGCAGGGGTTACAGTGACAAGGAGGTGTGGATATGAGGTTCGGGTAGCGGTTTGGGTAGAGTTGAAGATCAAAATGCTGGAGCCTTACAAGGTGGAAGAGGAAGGTGGATAATGGATTCAGATAGAAGTTTAAAAGTTTAGGGTAGAAGTGCTGGAGGTTTAGAAGTTGGGAGAGGGTGGCTATGAGGTTCAGATAGAAGTTTGAAGTTAAAGTTTGAAGGTGTGTAAGCTTAGAAGGTGGGAGAGAAGAGAGTGGATATGGGGACTAAAGGCCCCCATGCACGGGCTGATAAAAGCTGCCGACAGACTGAGTCGGCAGCTTATTGGCCCTTGTGTGGGGCCATCCGATGGGCTTCCCTGATCAATATCTGGCCATCTCGATTGGGCAGGTTAAAAAATCCCGGTCGGATCGTGGGCACATCTCTGTGTGTATGCGGTCCCGCGATCCGACCGCCCGTAACACCTCCATTATGATCCGATCGCTGGACCCTAGGGCCCACGATCGGATCAGCCCGATATCGCCCACCTCAATGTGGGCATATCAGGGAGAGATCCGCTTGTTTGGCGATATAGCATTTGAGACAGTATTCAGTTTAGGATTATATTGTACAGATTCAGCATCTGTGTCACAGCATTTCTTCTTATTTTCCTCCCCCCCAGGTGGCTGCTGAAAGAGCCGTTTATCGACCCCAGCCGGCTGAGCATATTTGGGAAGGTAATTATTTGTTAATATAAAAGCATCCCTGGTCAGTGGCAGAGGATTAGAGGCACAGAGACTTCACGTTAAATCTATTGATCTGTTAAATAGCAAATCAGTGGAATGATGAGAGGTTTCTCCGCTTGGTGAGTCTCCAGCAGTGCGACACAAGGCACAGCGGCACAATTCCCAGAGTGGATGTGATAGATCTCATTACTGGGCCAGACCAGGGCTATAATCAGGCTGAAGGTGTTAGAGAGGTAGAATTGGGGCCACACACTGCCTGGTATTTCATCTTCTAACTGAGTAACTCATTTGTCTTCACAGGGATATGGAGGATACATTGCTTCCATGATACTAAAAGCCAATGACAGACTATTTAAATGCGGGGCCCTGTTTGCCCCAATCACAGATATGAGACTTTATGGTGAGTGCTTCTCTGTATGTCTGTTGTACGTCCATTGTTTTGTAAAAGAGCGGTTGTGTAAGTAACACTAGCTCACTATCAGGTTCATATGAATATAGTGGGGATAAATAAAATGTACTGCGTTTTTTTGATGACAAAACTCATTGCCTCCAGTATGCAATGCAAAGAGTTATCTCTTGCACAAATTTTTAAAATGGAGCCATAAGCTCACAGCCAAAGAAGTTGACATGGAATGATACTCAATAAATAATTGTACAGATTAAATAATTTCTCTTTGATTGGAAATCTCTGATCCTGGGTCCAGGGGTTTGGACTTTGGAAGAATGTTCTGGTTTATTTCTATAGAGGGAGAGTCAGGTGGCAGTAATCTAGAAGGAAGGAAGTTGGCCTTACTCCTGATATCCAATGGATGTGCTTAGGATAAGATGTATCACTGCCTGAAAGAAAGAAGACTACAGGGAAAAACTGGTACAGGATAATGTACAAGTGAATGGCAGCTATGGTAGCCAGAACACAAACCCTGTGAATAACAACAATGGTGGAAAGTCATTTTAAAGGCATTGAAAAGGTCCTGAGTATTACTGGGCTACCCAGATTTCCTAGGAAATCCTGGTTTCGGGGGAGGATTTACTACCCAGAAGAGACAACTAAACTGCAGGAAATGTTATATCTGTGGATACAAAACTTCCTAAAGAAGTGGACTACAAGCCAGCTAGGGGTATGCTAGAGTAAGGGAATAAGGACACGTGTTTCACTTTTTTTCCGGCATTCTCTCTATAAGACGTGTTTATCTCATTTCTCTATAAAGCATATTTTATTCCTGGCTATAAAATGCGTCTTATTTTATCTGTGTCCCACTATAAAACATGTTTTATTTTCTCTTGCTTGGAAATATTTTTGATATTTTGCTATAAAATGTGCTTCTCTTTATCTCTTACTGTAAATTGTCCTTTATTTTGTCGCTTTCCATGAAACAAACTGTTCTTTTTCCATTGTCTTCATTTGCTGTGAAATGCGTCCGTCTTATTGTTTCCGGGGAAACAGACTTTTATTTGCATTTGCTGTCAAAAATGTTATATTTTTGTATCTTTCTACAGGGCAAGATGCGTAGGAGATGGGATAAAGGAGACTTTGTTGTTCTGTATTGGATTTTGATATTGTTACGGTCAAAGTCATAGGCAGAGAGTAATCAAGGCAAACGCAGTACTTAGGTTTATTAAAATGTCTCCTTTACAATGCAGGGAAACCTCGACAGTCTGGCTCTGTCTAGAGAAATCTCAACAGGCTGGCTTTAACCTGAGGAAGGCTACTGCCAACCAAAAAACAAACCTCCTCTGGTAGAGCAAGACTATTGAGGTTCTTCTGGTGATTCAGATAAAATAGATAAACTATATTCTCCTCTAAGTCTATGTTTGGATGTTGGTCAGTATGTCATCAATAGATCCCAGTCATGTTAAAGTGGACTGATTTTGGAACTAGCATTGTTCCAATGAGATATGGTGGCTGTTCTGTGGGTAAATGTGGGTGGGTTTCAGAATAATATGTGAATGTTGGTAACATTTTTCTGGACCTAGATTACAAAATTATTCTAGCTGGTGGTGAGTGGGGTAATAGTCATCTGGCCACAGGTCTTTGTGATACTCCAGAGTCTAATAAATAAATGGGATGTTTGAGGGTGTTCTTGGTGGTGATTTGAGGGAACTAATTTGGTGGTGTGATATTCAGTCAGTGGCCCTTTCCATCTATGAAGCACATTAGCATCCATCTGTAATCTCCTCTTACTCTCTGTTGCCTGCAGCATCGGCCTTCTCAGAGCGCTACCTGGGGATGCCATCCAGAGAGGAGATCACATACCAGGTAGGATGGAAAAGAATTTGAGGAGAAATAGAATTAGGGTTATATAATTACAATACTCATTGTATAAATGCTTGATTCTCTCCAGGCTTCCAGTGTGCTGCACAATGTTCATGGACTTAAGGATAAGCATCTCTTACTCATTCATGGAACAGCAGATGGTGAG
>CM044448.1:43750562-43769974 GCA_024363595.1 Xenopus borealis
AAGCGACTAATCCCCCAAAATAGCAGCATGTGTCTGCCCTAAGGGGTCACTTACCTTAGCAACCATGTTGCCTTTTAAATACAGAAAGGTACAGAAAGGTAGAACAGCAGCGCCAGTACGTGAATGCAAAGGGTTGTCAGATATTTTAAACTATAGTCTTAAAGCCTATTAACCTCCAAGAAAAGGAGTTGGGCTCATGTACTGCTTGTTCTTCATCTCTCTTTACATATTTCCCTGGAACGAGACAACGTGACTCCCCAACTGCCTGTTTTTTTGCACAGAGCTGCATTTCTCCTGTGATGGGTCTCTCATTGCCTGTGTGAATGGGATTCATGCCCGGGGCCTACATGTGGCTGCATTAACTTGATTAGCAATCACTGTATGTAGGAAATTCATTTCATTTTGCTCTGACAATGTTATTGGGGGCAGGAAATGAATTTGCACGGACGTTTGCCCCAAGGAGACTCCACACTGTTTGAAGAAACCTCCTAATTTCAGAAGCCATTAAATCCAGATGACATGTCTCCTGCAGAATAGAGTATTCAGTTGTATGTGTATAAGGGTGCCACCTTTTATGGAAAAAAAATACAGGCCTTCCTATATATTTACCTTTTTTTCCTATTAATAACATTGGGATCAACAATCATTTTTACCGGCCAGGCTGGTAAAATACCGGCCCGGTAGCAGTACAGCAGTATGGAAGTTAAACACCTGACCAAGGAATCTGCTCACATTGTAGCCCTCAGGAACACAGCCACTGTCAGGGGTTTATTAGAACAATAGTCCTAACCCTATATTCCTGGAAAACAAAGACACCCCATGAGAGTCTAATGCTGGCCATACACGGGCAGATAAAGCTGCCGATATTGGTAGTTGGACAGCTTATCTGCCCATGTATTGGGGGCTTCCGATGGGTCTTCCCGATCGATATCTGGCCACAGTATTGATTGGGAAGGTTTTATTTTCTTCTGACCGACCCGATGGAGCCCCTTGGAGTCATCGTAATCTGAAAATATTCGCCATATTACCCCGATATAGCCCTGCCATGTTGGCATTTTGGGGAAAGATCCGCTCGTTTGGGGATGTCGAGCCCCTTGGAGTGGAGCAGATCTATGGCCAGCTTAAATCTTGTAAGGTAGGTGCAGTGACTGTATCCAGTTACTCAAGTACAGGTAGGCCTGATGAAGGCAGCAGGACAAATGGAAGCAGTAGCACAGGATAGAGACAGTAGAACACTCTGGAGACAATAGAACATGAGGGACAGAGTCATTTAAGGAAGGGCAGAAACAAAACATATGCTGCACAAATGGGCAATCTGTTTGCACCTTCAATACATTTGAGAACAACCCACCTGCACCTTAAAGGGATACTGTCATGGGAAAAATGTTTTTTTTTTTTTCAAAATGAATAGGTTATTAGTGGTTCTCCAGCAGAATTCTGCACTGAAATCCATTTCTCAAAAGAGCAAAGAGATTTTTTTATAAATCTGACATGGGGGCAAGCCATATTGTCAGTTTCCCAGCTGCCCCAAGTCAAGTGACTTGTGCTCTGATAAACTTCAATCACTCTTTACTGCTGTACTGCTAGTGGGAGTGATCTCACCACCTCCCCTTTTCCCCCCAGCAGCCTAACAACAAAATAATGGAAAGGTAACAGATAACATCTCCCTAACACTGTATGAAGTCTGTAAATATACGGAACGCATTTTAGAACATCGTCACGTCAAAAAGATGTTTTGCATGCGCCCTCCTACGGCTATGGAATGCAGCGTCGGGTGCTTTTTAACTCACCCATCCTCCAAAGCTGCAGTCAGGTATCGGTCTTCGGTCCTCCCTCGTGAGCCCTCAGCCCTCCCTCTTGAGCCCTCAGCCCTCCCTCTTAAGCCCTCAGCCCTCCCTCATGAGATGTCAGCCCTCCCTCATGAGATGTCAGCCCTCCCTCTTGCGCCCTTAGCCCTCCCTCTTGAGCCCTCAGCCCTCCCTCATGAGATGTCAGCCCTCCCTCTTGCGCCCTTAGCCCTCCCTCTTGAGACGTCAGCCCTCCCTCTTCATGCCTCATTCCTCCGTCTTCAGTTCCCCGCCTTCCGCCCTCAAGCCTCTTCCCTCGGTTAATGAGGGCGGAAGGCGGAGAACTGAAGACGGAGAAATGAGGCATGAAGAGGGAGGGCTGACGTCTCAAGAGGGAGGGCTAAGGGCGCAAGAGGGAGGGCTGACATCTCATGAGGGAGGGCTGAGGGCTCAAGAGGGAGGGCTAAGGGCGCAAGAGGGAGGGCTGACGTCTCATGAAGGAGGGCTGAGGGCTCAAGAGGGAGCACTGAAGACCGATACCTGACTGCAGTTTTGGAGAATGGGTGAGTTAAAAAGCACCCGACACTGCATTCTATAGCTGTAGGAGGGCGCATGCAGGACATCGTTTTGATGCGACGATGTCCTAAAATGCTTTCCGTATAAATATGTATATTTTCTTAATAAAAAAATTCCCTAACACAAGATAACAGCTGCCTGGTAGATCTAAGAAGAGCACTCAAAAGTAAAAACCCATGTCCCACTGTGACTTCTTCAGTTACATTGTGATGGAAAAACAACAGCCTGCCAGAAAGCAGCTCCATCCTAAAGTGCTGGCAGGAGTCACATGACCAGGGGCAGCTGGGAAACTGACAAAATGGCTAGCTCCATGTCAGATTTCAAAACTGAATATAAAAAAATCTGTTTGCTCTTTTGAGAAATGTATTTCAGTGCAGAAATCTGCTGGGGCAGCACTATTAAAGGGGTTGTTCACCTTTGAGTTAACTTTTAGTATAATGTAGAGAGTGATATTCTGAGACAATTTGCAATTGATTTTCATTTTTTATTGTTTGTGGTTTTATAGATATTTAGCTTTTTATTCAGCAGCTCTCTATTTTGCAGTGTCAGCTAATTGGTTTCAAGCTGCTGTGTAGCAATGACGGAAATTGAAAAACGGCTACATGGCACAGGATAAGTAATGGATAACAGATAACATTATGTTCTACAGCCTTTTCTCCTTTGAATGGCTGCCCCCATGGCTACACAACAGCTTATTTATTTAAACAATAGTAGTGCTTCTGAAGCAAACACTGCCGTTTTACCAGTGCAGGGCAACACTGAATTATATTTTTATTACTTTAAAACAATTTCATTTTTTGATGTTACTGGTCCTTTAATTCATTTGTACATAAATGACCCCAACCAAGTTTATTTTACATCAAAGATGGAAATAGTTGCAAGCATCTCTATGAAAGTAGTTGATGCTGAAATATAAATCCAACCCAAACTTTCCATCTTTAAATCAAATATGCAATTTTACAAAGTCTTATTGACCTGCAAACCTCACCATCAATAAAGGTGTCACTGGCTCCCTCACTAGGGAAGGGGCTGTATGAGGAGTGCCAGGAATATTGCGAGATTGCACTTGCGCAGTGCAGGCGCAATTGAACGGGGGCAGGGAGTCTGAGAATAATGAATTACAAATATGGGCTTATCGGCTGCAGAAATAATTTCTTCCCAGGAATGTATTTTCCTGCCTCAGCGCTACGTCTGGGAAACAAAAACTAGAGATAAGTCAGAGGCAAATGTGTCCCCAGGGCCCTTTTATTATTCATTTCCTTTCAAGGCCTTTGATGAGATTCTGAGCAAGTATTCAGCCAGTAGGTACTGGGGATGCAGGAGGGAATGAATGGAACTGGTTCTGCCTCGTTATTAAATAGGCAGGTTCTTCTCACAAATTAATTCTGCAATCGGTGTGACATTACCGGCTATAGGAATTTAACTATTTGTGTCTTGCACTTCTGCCTGCTCATTTACCTACCCCCATGTACATCCCAGCACAAAGGAAAGATAATTTCATACTTGCTCATATCTGCAGCCCCTGAAAAAAATCTTGCAGCATATTGCATCTCACAGCACCCCTGAACAATGCATTTAACATGACACCTGCAGAACACTGCATCCCATGGTAGCCCTGCAGAACAATGCATCACATGGTACCCCTGCTGAACAATGCATCACATGGTACCCCTGCTGAACAATGCATCACATGGTACCCCTGCAGAACAATGCATCACATGGTAGCACTGCAGAACAATGCATCTCTTATCACCCCTTCAGTTCACAGTATCCCACAGCACCCCTATTGAACAATGTATCCAGTGTCAGACTGGGATGCCAGGGGCACACCAGATAACCATAGACCATGGGCCCACTTTCCAAAATATTTCTCCTCTTCCTCTCCTGGTAATCAATGTTCCTCATTTGGCTTCATTAGATTGATCTTTTACTGAAGTGTTTGCACATTTTGGGAGCTGGCACACAGAACCATCTCATGTGTTTTGTCTCCTGGCAGTTTAGCAGTTCTGTGGGTGGGGGCAAAAGGAAGAGCCAATAAAGAAGTGAGGCAAAGGTTGCCTAGAAATCTTAAAGGTTGAGTTTGGGTTAGGCCTAGAGAAGATCGTATGGAATATTGTGAGCAGAAGCTAAATTGCAGAGGGTTATACATGGGGCTGTACATGAAAGGCTTGGATTAAAGGAGAAGGAAAGGTTAAAACGAAGGGTAAAAATCTAAACACTGAAGATTGAGGTGCATCATTAATGTCAAAGAATCCCAGTATTTTGGGGGAAATGTGCCCTGGAGCAGCTCCCTTAAGTAATATTAAGGTACATGAAAAAAGTAGGGATGCACCGAATCCACTATTTTGGATTCGGCCGAACCCCTGAATCCATTGTGAAAGATAGGCCGAATACCGAACTGAATCCGAACCCTAATTTGCATGTGCAAATAAGTAAGAGGAATGGTAAAAGTGAGCTGAGCATGAAGTATGCAGCAAATTTTTTTTGACTTCCTGGTTTTGTGATGAAAAGTCACATGATTTTGAGGATCCGGACCTGAGGGAGCTGTTATCTTGTGTTAGGGAGCTGCTATCTAAGTTACCTTCACATTGTTCTGCAGATGGGCTGCTGGGGGAGAGGGAGGGGTGATATCACTCCAACTTGCAGTACAGCAGTAAAGAGTGACTGAAGTTTATCAGAGCACAAGTCACATGACTGGGGGCAGCTGGGAAACAAATGCAATGTGTCTAGCCACATGTCAGATTTCAAATTAAAAAAAAATGGATTTCAGTGCAGAATTCTGCTGGATCACCACTATTAACTGATAAAAAAAAATCCCATGACAATATCCCTGAGATAACAGATGAGATATTGATCTAACTGAATTTTAGGCAATCAAATGAAGTGATCCACACCTAATCCACTGCCGCTGTGTCTATTCTTTTTAACATGTGTGTGAGTATTTTAAGGTTTGAATAGATAAAGTATGTTTTATAAACTTTACTCTCAGCAGTGAGACCCCTTTCTTAGTAATATCCCGTTTTTCTTCACTGTTTCTTCTTATCGGAAGGGTCTATATAAATACACCAGTAAACTCTCAAAGTAGTGCTACTCTGAGTCCTCTGTCAAAAGAAACACAGCATTTCTTTCCTTCTATTGTGTACACATGGGATTCTGTATCAGGCTTTCTGTTTTCAGCTTAAACTTCCAGGGCTTGGGCTTGAACATGCTCAGTTTGCTCCTCTCTCCCTCCCCCTCCCCCTCTCCCTCCTCCCCTCATTGTTGTAATCTGAGCTCAAAGCTATAAGCAAGCAGGGAGAGACTCAGGCAGGAAGTGACATCACAGCAAGCTAATAGGGCACCTGCTATCCTAACAAAATAGAGACAGTGTCTAGAACTGATTACTCAGGTATGGAAAACATTCTAAAAACAATGGTGTTCTAGGTTGGACTGTTGTGGCTAATAAACTGCCTTGATAGTTTTCTTTCTCCTTTAAGGGCATTTTGGGGGGGAGGGTAATTAATAATGGTTTGAATGGTTAGAAATGTACTGAAAGAAAGTGAACGTTTAACTAGGTCAGCAAGTAGTAATATGTATTGGAAAGTGGGTAGAGGAGGTGGTAAGTTACACAGTCATGGGAGTGCAAGCCAGGAGAGCCTGGGCAGGAGCCCAGGAAAACATGAATGTGGCGCGTCTTATCCAGAACATAACACTGACCATTACAGACCCCCCAATAGTAAGGGAATTGCGTATTCATGCGTCCCATATTGTCTCACTTCACTCACACAAGCAAATGAAAGGATACAAAGAAACAATATATAGTTTATGCCCTTTAATTGTGCCATATGGTGTGGACATTTTTCTGCCAGTTATTGGCTGGATGAGACCATGATGTCATTCTGCCGTTCTGCAATGATACCCACTGTCAGGGGCAATAGGCTGGGTAACCCAGAAAACAGCTCTCCAAACATACTACCTAAGTGTCTGGGGTTTCTGGATATAAAGAAGTTAAATCCAACTTTGTGCTGAATTTCTGATGCTGCTCTTCTGGAGTTCCCCAGGGGTCCCTGTAAATACCAAGTAAATAAGAGAATAATGTGATTTTCATGGCTTGTGATTTCTGGGTCCCCACAGACACAAATAAAGCGAATTTCTCATAAAGAAACACAGGAAGTCAATGAATAAAATCAATCAAGGACTGGGAGATATGGGGGTTTAGTGGAATAAATGAACTGCATTACTGGAAAAAGAGCTTGTTGCACCCCAACCCTCTAAACATTCTGCCATAAGGAACACACAGACTGAACACACAGACTGCAAAATGCCCCTAATTTCATCAGTGTCCAAATAGCCAGTCCTACATATAAACTCCTTACCTTGTGACCAAGCCCCTGGATACAGAACCCCAGAGCCTGAGGTGCAGCCCCTTAGTATTCTGTACAGACACCTACTGTTCTATCAAGGAAGCTAATAGTTTTCTTCTACTACAAATCCTAGTGAATAATATACAAATGGCAGCGGTATTCAGTGATATCCTACTCTGCCCATGGGCTCTGCTGCCTGCTCCACCTACTTCTCTTTTATGGGGAAACTAATAATTTTATTCTTCTAAAAACTCCAAATGGTAATGTAACTTTAATGGAAATCTCCAAAAACACTGGTAAGATGTTGGTGAGTTCTGCAGGCAAGATTGGGAACAATAGGAAGCTAGACAAGGTGGAAAGAGCCAGGACCACCATCAGGGGGGACGGGGGGGGGACAAGTGTCCTGGGCCCCCCTTACGAGCGCCGAGCCTGTGCGGCTCCTTCCAATGTTTCGAATGCTGAATGCGGAAGTGCAGAACAGACACGAAGTCCTGAAGATGCGGAAAGACACAAAGTGACGAAGGAGCCGACACTGAAGTCCTGAAGTGACATAAAAACCCAGAAGTCACGAAGAAGCCGACACTGAAGTCCTGAAGCCACAATTCTACTCAATGTGGGTTTTTTAATCCCCTGTCCAGCAATGTTTTCTTTTAATACTCTATAGGCCCCTGCCACCAATTTTTAAAAAAAATATTTTATGGGGCTCCAATTTTTTTTAACTTGTAAGGGGGGCACTGTCGCCAATGTTTTAAAAATATATATTTTTTGGGGCCCCAAATTTTTGTAACTTTTAAGGGGGGCCCTGACCATCAATAGCTTTTTATAACTTGTGTGTGGTGGGGTTACTTTTTTTATCACTGATGTCTGTGTGGTCTTTTAACTGTGATGTGGAGTGGGCGGGAAAAGGGGTGGGGCTTGAGCACCAGGGTGGGCAGGGCCCCGTTATTTCTAATGGCAGTGCTGGAAAGAGCATACAGTAGATCTGTAATCTGATGGGGCATTGTAGACAGGAATTATGCTAGACTCGAGAATGATGGAGATAAAGGAGAACCTAGTCATATGGTACAGGAATGGAGACTGCGGCAAGGTGAGACGAGAACCAGAAGGAGTGAGAAATACGGCCAAGCCTCAGTGCTCAAGCAACAAAAAACAAAGTCAAAAAGTGATGCTGGAGATGGATTAAAATACAGCTCACCCTAACTGGCTGTCCCTAAATAACCAATAAGGCTAATAATCATTTACCATTACAAAGGCACAATGCTCAATTTAACCTTTGCCTTTTCTGGGGTTTTGAAAACGTGACTGCTGCTGAGAGACCAGCACATGTCAGAGTCACCCTTTCTGTACATAGAACGGAGGCAATAGAGATGACAATGGACTGGGCAGGGCCGGATTTACATAGTGGGTGCCCCTAGGCCCAGTGTCGTTTGTTGCCCCTGTCCCCTCCCTTTTATTTGCTCAAATTTTCATGATCGGGATGGAGCAATGGAAATTGGCACACAGGAAATTAAAATTTCTCTGTGGGTGTGATTGGGCAGAATGCTGCCCCAAGACCCGGGCCTATGTGGCCTCTCCACAAATCCGAGCCTGAAAATAGGAGGACTGTAATTACCATCTGTATCACAGGGCCAAAGTGTGACATACTTGAAGAGACTAAGGGGGAAATTCACTAAAGCGCTAATTTGCCAGCGTTATGTCAATTCGTAACTTCGCAAATTTACGAACGCCGACTCTAGCGAAGTAGATAGACTAGCGCAACTTCGCACCCTTACGCCAGGCAAAGTTGCGCACTGACGAAGGATCGTAATTACGCAAATTCACTAAGATGACCATTTTCCTGAATGTTACCACTTACAGTAGACATTACTTCGCCAGGTCAGACCTGGCAAAGTTCAATACAATAGATAAGATTTTGATAGTCCCAAAAAAAAACGCTGGCGTGTTTTACTTTTCTAGGGTGATAGTCTGAAAAAGAGCGAAATTTTTTAAGGGGGTTAACCTCCTACATTTCCTAACATATGGCAACTCAACTATACAGGGGGCACATGTTTAGGGCAATAGGACAACTTTATTTTTTTTATTAAAGGTTTCCTGGGCTTGTGTAGTATAATGTAGTGGCTGTGACATATACTTTGAAATTCACGCCGTATGCAAATTAGGCATCGCTAGCGTAAATGTGCTTTGCCTGGCGAAGTAAAGGTAGTGCTACTGACGTTCGCCGCCCTGAGCGAAAATTCGCATCTTAGTGAATTTGCGAAGCGATACCTTTACTTCGCCAGGCAAATTTTCTCTGCTTAGTGAATTTCCCCCTAGGCCTCTCCCCAAATCTGGGCCTGGGACTGGGTGGGTTACAACTCATGTTTCATCTCAGTCACTGCTGATTGTGAGTGTCTATAAATCTGCTGCCATGAATACTGAAGCATGACAGACTCAGAGTGGGTGCCGGGTAGGGTAATGGATTATGATCAGAACATAAATAATACAAGGCTCATGTCACTAGCAGAAGGATAATGAATGTTCTTACCCAGAGGGATCTACCTGGGGGCCAGCACTGGATCTGCTTTGGCACTGTTTTTAAAGCAAAAGTTCCTCAGGTGACTGGGTACACAAGTAGGGTTGCCACCTGGCCGGTATTTTACCGGCCTGGCCGGTATTTTTGATGGTTGATACCAATGTTATTACTAGGAAAAAAGATAATTACATAGGAAGGCCGGTATTTTTTTCACAAAAAGGTGGCAACCCTATACACAAGTCAAGCAGCTTGGTCACAACTGATTGAAATTGGTGGCTTTAATTGGGGGTATGAACTGCCTTCAATTGAAAATGTAATAAAAATATTGAAAAGGATACTGTCATGGAAAAAAAATTCTAAATGCATCAGTTATTAGTGCTGCTCCAGCAGAATTCTGCACTGAAATCCATTTCGCAAAAGAACAAACAGATTTTTTTATATTTTGTTTTGAAATCTGACATATTGTCAATTTCCCAGCTGCCCCAAGTCATGTGACTTGTGCTCTGATAAACTTCAATCAATCTTTCTTGCTGTATTGCAAGTTGGAGTGATATCACACCCCCCCCCTTTTTCCCCCCCAGAAGTCTAACAACAGAACAATGGGAAGGTAACAGCTCCCTAACACAAGATAACAGCTGCCTGGTAGATATAAGAACAGCACTCAATAGTAAAAACCCATTTCCCACTGCGTTCCATTCAGTTATATTGAGAAGGAAAAACAACAGACTGCCAGAAAACAGTTCCCTCCTAATGTGCTAGCACAAGTCACATGATATAGGACAGCTGGGAAATTGACAAAATATCTACATCCATGTTAAATTTCAAAATTGAATATACAAAAAATCTGTTTGCTCTTTTGAGAAATGGATTTCAGTGCAGAATTCTGCTGGAGTAAGAATATTAACTGATGTATTTGATGTTTTCCCTTGACAGTTTCCCTTTAAGGACATTTTTATTCTATTGTAAGAGGACTGATAAATGCATTTTAGTGTAATCCCCCAAGGATTAGTCACCAAGGGGACCCTTAGTTAATACAGATTGGCATTGGAAGGGCTGTCCGGGTGAAACCTACAGGACATTGAAAATAATGACTTGACGATCAGCCAATCGCTGATCTCTATGTTATCAGCCGAGCCCCTGACATCATTGGTCTTGTGGCCTAGACAGGGAACAAGAGCAAGGTTATAGGGACTTAACTAGATTCCTACCTGGGTTCCACATCAGGGGTGTCCCTCGAGAGAACAGTAGAAACTCTGAGATATTCCCCTCTGAAGTGCTACTGGGGAAAGACTCTTCTATTGTTCTTTATTGTGAGTATATTTGACTATACATTGGTTTTGATTCTCATAACTACATTATTCTCCCTTGTGAGTTTGTTATGATAAATAAGTTCAGTTATTGTTCAAGAACCACTGGAGCCCTTTATTTGACTGTACAGTGATATTGTACTCCACTGTCTCCACACCTATGCCAGGGCTCACTCATGAGGATAAAAGGTCTCATCTGGAGCACATTTTGGGGTACAGCTACTAGTGCAGAGGAAACAGGGCTGCTCATTTAACTATAAGCGTACACTATGAAACTGTCAAAATCAAGAATTGCTGCACTTGGGGGGTCGCTGGGATATACATGCTGGGTTGAAGTGCTCCACTGGGTTCTACTTTCTGGGATGGAGGGACTGTTGGGTTCTTCATGCTGGGCTAGAGGTGCCACTGAGTTCTAAATGCTGAATTGGAGGGGGTACTGGGTTCTAAATGCTGGGAAATGGGGGGAACTACATTATACATGCTGGGCCGGAAGGGAACACTGATGTTCTACATGTTGAGCTGAAGGGTCTGCTTTCCATGTACACAATGTCTGCTAGCCAGTTGCAGTGGGTGATGCATAGACAGATGTGCAGTTGGACTTTTTGTTTAATGGACAAAATTATTAATGGCTAAAAATGCCATATTTTATATAATGAACTTATTGCACCAACCTAAAGTTTAAGCTTGTCAGTAGCAGCAATGATCCAGGACTTCAAACTTGTCACAGGGTCGTCACCATCTTGGAAAGTGTCTGCGACACTCACATGCTCAGTGGGCTCTGAGAAGCTATGCTTAGGGGTCGTCACTAATTATCCAGCAGAAAATGAGGTTGGCCTGTAATATAAACTGATGCTACAGGGATTATTAGTAAATTCTGATGCTAGTTGCACTAGCTTCTGTGCTGCCATGTAGTAATTATCTGTATTAATTACCAATCAGTCTTATATTGTGACATTTCTATTCTATTTCTATTCTGAAGCTCAAAACATAATGTACAACATTTCTAGCCTCCTTCTTTAGTTAGGCTTTAGTTCTCCTTTAATAGCCAGGAAGCTCACAGAACCAGGTCCATTTGTTGCGATTCTGGACCAAAGAAACAGTGACATCATAAAGTATCATAAACTTTTGCTACAGTTGTTAAGTGGTCCCCAATGCCCTATTTATATAAGAGAGAGGCATATCCCTATTTATCTGCCTGTGTCCCTATTGTATGTGCTAAATGCTACATATTGTGCTATGTATGTATATGTGTAATGTTTGTTTTTGTACTCGGTGCTAAACTTTAACCCATGGGACTGAGAAAGCAAAGAGATGATGTTCCAAAGAGCTAACACTCTGATCACGTTCAGTGGCAGGAGTGATAAGAAGCACTATTAAAGAGGAGAACATTCCCCCAGCTCTGGGAGCTAATCTTGTCCTATTGTATTGAGCTGATTGGATAGGATTGTAGCTGTGATAGAAACATCATGTACGACGCGAGGAAACAGCAGATAAGGCCGAGCATGAGGGAAATCAAATGAAATGCAACTTTGTTTTACTAACAAACCCATTGGTGTTGCAATATGAATGGGAACGAAGACAATGACGAACATTACATTAGCCAAATATGGGAGCATTATTCCCCGGCCAGTCGCCATGACGCACATTTAATCAATAACACATCCACAAGAAATTCTGCTTTTCTCATTGGCACCAGCCCTAAGGAAGAAGTGGGGGCATTGTGGCACTGAGCCTGTGTTTTGGGGGCAGCAGTTTAACCCATCACACAGAAGAAATACATTGTAGTAAATGCCATTTGTGCTCCTGATTGGGGAGTAGCTGCCGAATAGCAGTGTGGCATGTGTGGCAGATGGAGTCACTTGGCAGAGCTCGAGGCGGGGGCACCTGCAGGGACCCAGCCAAAACAGCAACGCAGAGAAGCATTCTAAGGCCATAAGGTCAGGCAGATGGCAGAAGAGGGAATATTAGGCTCATGGGCACAAGTTATGAGTCCAGGACATTCAGTGCTACATGTGGGAAAGCACCATATAGGCATTTGACTCTCTTACCTACCAATGCCACCAATGCTTCAGGTACAGGGGCCATTCAGAAAAAAAGGGCATCAAATACCAACATGCCAGGCTAGTGTCCTCACTGTGAGTGTATAGATCACTAGTCACATGTGGAAAGGAGGCAGCAGACATAATACTTAGTATATGGGAATTATCCCTTATAAAGTTAGGGAAAATGATCCCCAATCACATATTATCATAGTATCTAATTGTGTCCTTAATGTGCAGTGCCAGGGAGTATCCCAAGAGACTCGAAATCTGCTCTTAATCCTGTCAGTGCAGCAAAACAACTGACACTATTAATGAACGAATCTGCCCTGTGAGCTTACAATTTATTTGAAGCGGGAGCCTGACCATGAGCTGGGGGAAGGGGCATCTGTACAGCTAATGGGATTACAGACATGGAAAGGACACAAGAGATGTGTCGGCTGCTGGAAATAGGATAAAGGGGAAGTAATACAAAGCCTTGTACAAGAGAGAATGGGAAGTCATTAGGAGATGGATGTACTGTGTCCCCTAATGTGCTTAGACATTATCAGATACTGTAGTGTGGGGTCCACAGGGTCACAGATTTTATCGGATTACAGTCTTATTGCATTTCCATGGAACTCACCAAGGACACAGGATATAGAAACTGGATACTGAGCCACTATCAGCCCCAAGGGCCCCTTGTATAGAAACTGGATACAGAGCCACTATCAGCCCCAAGGGCCCCTTGTACAGAAACTGGATACAGAGCCACTATCAGCCCTGAGGACCCATCATACAGAAATTGGATATAGAGCCACTATCAGCTGCAAGGGCCCCTCATTCAGGAACTGAATATCTGCTCCTCTGTACTGAAGACAAGTGCTACCCCTATTTCTACTCCTCTGGGGTTCATCATGCATTTCATATAAATGGGAAAATCAATAATAAGATTGGTTCTGTAGTGGATTCTCATGGGGGCCCTCTCACATGCTTTCCCATGTACAGTGTTATACTTGTTCTCATCTCCTAGGGCCACAGGGGCTGATATATACGAATGTTTAGCTGCAAATGGTTGCATTAGACCAATGAATCTCCTCTGTGTGCAATGGAGCATGTGCCTTTCTTTGGGGTCCTCCCAGGGGATCTCCGCCAATGAGGTGAGTTGAGGCTCTCGCCTCAGGCAGCAGCACCCCCCTAGTTCCCAGGTGCGGCAAAAAAAGCCGCTCCTTGTAACTAAGAGCCGGAAATTCGGCTCTTCTAATGCAGAGCGTGCTCTGCACTAGCGCCTTGGACCCCCCTAACCCTGTCCGGTGCCGTGGAGAAGGGGGGGCGGCATATTGAGGGGATTTCTCAGGGCAGCTGTGCAACCCAAGCAGAGCCCTCGGCATCAAATATCCAACCCCATCATTATGTGGGATTAATCCAGAGGTGGCCAGACAGGAGCAATGTGAGGGCTACTCATAATGACATGGACAATAGTGTCCATTTCTTTGCTGATGCCACTAAATTACAGCAGTAGCCTAATGGGCAGCTTGGTGATTCACTGGTCCCCTGTACAAGATTTGTAGGAAGATCTCTGTCTCCCTGGTTTTGTTACTACTATATTAATTAGTTTCCTGCTCTGATTACCAGTAACCTTTCCTCCCCCCGCCCCATGTGATTGTTTCCTAACGTAAAAGTGTGGCTGCAGGAAAGAAACGATTACAATCAGGACTTAATTGTATCTTTTGCAATTGGAAAGAGATACGTTAATTAACTCAGGCCATGGAGCTGTAAATTTGCATAATTATTCTGGCAGATTACAGGGCAAAGGTGAGAGTCTGGCGAAGCAGCGGGATAATTTACTGGTGCCGTCTCAGTACGGGGAGTTATTTTTGTCTGTGGTGTGCTTGGCAAATATCATATTTATGACAGCAAAGAGGGATGCACTGCAGGAAGGTTGGGGCCCAAAACTAATTCTATAACAACACCTGTAGGTCTGCAGTTTGGACCTTCATCTATATCCTGTAAATATTATAGAATAAAATAAGCATTTTGGGATTTAATCAAGATTGACAGCCTTTGGCAAATATTATAGGTCTCTTCTACACCCTTTGATTTCAACACAGCACCAGTGTTTCCATTGGGGCTGCAGTAGGACAGTCACCATCTGATTTGTGCTGCAGGTAAGAGGCTCGTTTGTGAAATGTAAAATCTTCCAGAAATGTCATGTTGGGGACTCTACAACTTAAAATTTTAATATTAATTTAATAAAATGTACCCTTTAAACTAAGCCAGTGTGGAAAGCCCATAATGGGAGACTGACCCAGCCTGCACAGGGATGTTCCTCCCTGACTGTCACCAGGTATTACTGGGTTTTTAACTCAAGTGGAACCCGATGCATTGTGTGCCAATTACCCATTACAGCATGAATTAGTGGGAAGTTCAGAGGTGGGACTTTCCTTCACTCCTTAAGGCGGCCATAGACGCACAGATAATATCATTCAAAACTAATTATATGATATTCGGTGTGTGTGTGGTGAGAAATGAGCCGACCGACATCACCAGAAGATTTAGATTGGTCGGCTGGTTGATCAGGCTGGACGGAAAAATTTGATCGGATGCCTTTGGAGGAACCCTTAACATGGCCATTGTTAGTGCTGAATCATGAGATACAGGTAGAATTCTATTGTTTCTACCTGTATTTGTGACGATTTAGCTCTATAAGTGTGTGTTGAAACAAATGATCTTTCTTGGAAAGATCTTTTCTGAGAAAGATAATTGTTACGTCTATGGCCAGCATTAGTCAAGGAAACAATATCGCATTTGTGCAGTCCCAGGCCTTTGACAGGGGTTGAGTCACACTAAATGTTATCATGTTTTGCCTTTTGAGCCTCCCTTGATTTCCAGCTGGAATTGCCCTTCATCAGACATGTTTGCTCTTCAGGCTTCAGTCTCTTTTGGTCTCTTTGGGGTAAATGGAGAAAAGGAGATTATTTGTGCTGTGACTATGGTTTATGTCACCTGAACAATAGCTGCAGCAACAAAATCCAGAGGATGGAGGCCCATTGCTACATCATTGGTGACAGAGATATTATTATAACCAAAGTGTTCCAAATGAATTCTGTGGTGTTTATACAAATGGCCTGAGGGTGCAGCTGGAAAAGTGATGAGAGATTTTTACAGTATTAGCGTTTTTTTGTCAGAACACTACATGCACCTGTAATGCCTTGGTCGGGCATCAGGTAGTTTATGCCGGGAGGCTTTAGCATTTGAGTATTATGACCAGAGGTAAATAGTTAGGGACTGCCATATGGGTTTTACCTTGACATGGTATGGTGGCTTATCAATCTTATGATCATGAAGAATAACCACAGAGAAGAGGGTTTTTTGCAAAGGAAAAGAACCTAGAGTCAGCAGTCCATTGGCAAAGAATGGAAGGGGAGAAGAAAAACAGTGGCCACTGTGTAAAGCGGGAAGACAAGTTGTATCTTCATATTTTTTTCTTGGATCCACGGAGAGATTCAGGAGGCGTAGTATCCTTTCTTAAAAGAGTGCACGTTTTAAAGGCAAAGGGAGTACGAAGACTTCATATCTGGTGAGTATGGAGTCTAAGCATGTAATGATGTGATGTAATGTTTGAATATAAGACAATGTACTATAACAGATGATGATTTATAACATAGTTTATATGGATAGTGTGAATGTACAAACAAATTGTTGGATTAAAAGGTACTGGTATTCTTAAAATGGTATATATCTTTAATATCATTATTTTAAAGAGGATCCACATAATTTGTTTGCTCAGACACAATAACAGAAGTCATAAACAAAACAACAGAATGTACTAACACAGATAGAGAGAGGAAACTATCCATCAGGGGAATAGGAAAGGCATTGGAACGCTACTACAGGAGAAAAGAAGAATTTACATTCCAATACTTTGTACTCTCTAACATCATCTAAGAACTTTGTCAGGTCTGTTACATTCACTGTCTTGCATAGCTTGAATAAATCCTTCCATTGCTAAGCCTAAATTGGAAAGCAGGATTTTTTGTTAGAGAAAACCCTGTCTTTGTAAATAAATTCATTTGCATAGATTACTTATGCTACAGGGGACCAGGGAATGTGCATTAATCAATCTCTTTTCTTTTTCTCTATGACAGATACACCGTTTGACAACCTCTTGGCCCAGGCTGCCCAACACAAGGCCATGGTACCACATTTGATCCACTAATCACTAGCACTGCACTTTTTACAGCATTTGTATTTGTTCAACCCCTAAATGTTTGAGTTCAAGTGCTGAAATCATTAAGCTTCCTTGGAGTGACACATGCCTACAAACTGCACCCCCTTGTACATCACCCAAAGGCACAAGTCAGATGGATCCTGCAGGGGTAGGTAAGTGATTCTTATTCCCCTATCAGGACCTATAGTGTTTGCATCTAATATTCTTCTTTTGGGTAAGTGCCTTCAACATAGCAGTTCAATATTGCAAATCCACAAAAAGAACTTCAGTCTGATCCGTCACACAACATGTCCTAGCTTCTTAAGATACAATCAGTTGTTGGTTGTGTGTTGGTATCAGTGGCAGGGAGTTGCTCCTTCCCACAGAAAATCTAGGCATCTTTGTCTTCAGAGCTCAGATAACCATCTATAATTGGATTTTCCGTAGAGAACATTAGGGCTTCAGCAATCCCAGATAGAGGGCGATTTTCTTTTGTGCCAGGAAGATATATCTCCAATTACCATGTTTGACTAAGTCGTTTTTCTTTTCATCTCATATTCTATTCTTGATGCCAGTGCCTGGAAATAAGCAGAATAATGAGTGTAATAGCACATAGCAACCAATCAGCAGTTAGCTCTTACTCACCTAGTGCAGTTAGACTAATGAGAGAAATAACCCATAGCAGCCAATCAGAAGTTAGCTCTGGCATACTGCAGTTAGAATAATGAGAGCAGTATCAAATAGCCAATAAGCAGTTAGTTATTACTTAGCTAGTACAGTTAGAATAATGAAAACAATAACCCAGAGCAGTTAGCTGACACTGCCCTAGAGCAGACAGAGTAATGAGCGTAACAGCACAAAGGGTAGTGTTTCTGTGTTACCGATTGGATGGGATTTGTTGCTCAAAGCACACAAAAAATGTTTTACAGCAGGGGTGCCCGACCGCACAGGGACAGATTTACCTAGTTGGCGCCCCTAGGCCCGCTGTCTTTTATTTGCTCAAATTTTCATTGCAATTGGAATTGGCACACAGGAAAATAAAATTTCTGAACCAATGTGGGCAGGCCCGGGTGGGTTCTGGCAAATGCCAGAGGGGCTGCTTTAAGGAGCCATTGAAAGTCAGTATTTAGTGGGCTGGTGGGGGTTGATTGGGCCTCGGTGTGGGCTGATTGGGCCTCTGTGTCTCTGAAATGCCCCAAATTGGACGCCGACCCCTCATCCCGACCCCCTCCCGACTCCCCCGTCCATGCGAAAAATGTTATCGCTACACGAAAGGTTGGGGACCCCTGCTTTACAGCACACATTTGTTTCATCACATATGTCTCCCTAGGGGGAAGGGGGGCGAATTTGCCATCTGGATTGTCTAAGGTGCCTGGGCAACTTGGCCTGGCCCTGAATAGAAGAGCCGTTTAGTACTGTATTAGAACTTTGGTGCTCTAGTGATAAGTCTATAGAACGTTCCACTCTGTCTGTAGCCATTGCCATATGTGCATGTTGGGCAGTACATGGCTGGTACATATTGGCGAGGGCAATGTTGGTTGGTACATGTTGGCTGGCAGGCCGGACTGGCAATCTGTGGCCTGTGGCAAATGCCAGAGGGGCTGCTATAAGGTGCCATAGAAAGTTAGTATTTAGTGGGCTGGTGGGGGGCTGTTTGGGCCTCTATGTGGGCTGATTGGGCCTCTGTGTACCTGAAATGCCAGGGCCTATTTTAATTCTCAGTCCGGACCTGTTGGCTGGTGCATGTTGGTGAGGGAATGTTGGTTGGTGTATATTGGACAGTGCATTTGGGCAGGGCACTATACTGTATACAACTTAGTTTCATATGATCTTACTGCTGAGAAAAGCTATTTGTGCTACAAGTATTTCATGTGGTTTTCGTTGCAGCAGGAAAAGAACTGAGAGATTTTTACAGTATTAACGTTTTTTTGTCAGAACACTACATGCACCTGTAATGCCTTGTGCATTGATCATGTGATGTCACGATTGTGCACATGGGATGTCTTATGCAGGCCCGGACTGGCAATCTGTGGGTTCTGGCAAATGCCAGAGGGGCTACTATAAGGTGCCATAGAAAGTCAGTATTTAATGGGCTGGTGGGGGCTGCTTGGGCCTCTGTGTACCTGAAATGCCAGGGCCTATTTTAATTCTCATTCCGGACCTGGTCATTTCTGGCAGGGCTGGGGTGACATCCCAACCAATAGAGATAGACTTGGTTCCATGCTATTAGGGGAGGGTGGGCAGTTTGTTACACTTCAGGACTGTGTGTGCACCCATGGTACAGGCCAATGGTGTCACCAATGATGCAGGGGAATAATGTGAATTATTTATTAATTGATGGGAATGACGTGCTCTTGGACATTCCTTTAAAGGGGTTGTTCCCCTTTAAATAAACTTTTAGTATGATGTAGAGAGTGATGTTCTGAGACAATTTGCCCTTTGGTTTTCATTTTTTAATATTTGTAGTTTTTGTTATTTAGCTTTTTATTCAGCAGCACTCGAGTTTGCAGTTTTAGCAGTGTGGTGCTAATGTCCAAATCCCCCTAGCAACCATGTAATGATTTCAATAAGATACTGGAATATGAATAGGATAGTCCTGAATAGAAAGATGAGTAATAAACATTAGCAATAGCAATACATGTGTAGCCTTATAGAGTAC
>CM044448.1:43821483-43834526 GCA_024363595.1 Xenopus borealis
CAGGCCACACTGTGGCTACAGATGCCAATGCTGAGGACCTGTCTTATGTAAATGTAACATTTGTGAGTGTTTCTTTGGCTGCTCAAAGCCCCCCCCCAATAAATCTGCTTTGATTTGGGAATGAGTGATGATGGAATTAGTTTTTATTCATCCTTTTGGCAAATTCCTGGCTGCACTTTTTCTCTGGATCACTTGCTTACTTACTTACTTACTTAATCCCCTGTGTGTGGGAGCAAAATATTCAAACACTTGTAGTTTAAAAAATAATATAAAGAGGGTTTGTTCCTAGATATGTGCCACTTTGACGGAATGCTCAGTAATACAGATAGCTAGAATCGCCATAAAGCAGGACAGGACAATGGGTATCAGATTGGATTTGTGTCACTGTGACAGAATGCTTTATTATACAGATTGCTGGAATCTCAGCCATAATGCAGAACCAGACTGTGGTTAATGGGCATCCAATGGGTTCTGCACCACTGTTATGCTCCGTTATATAGATAGCTAAAATCTCCGTCATAAAGTAGGGCAGAGCTATTGCTTACAATGGGTATCAGAGAGGTCCACATTCCTTAAGTATATAGTGCAATTAGTCTACCACACACCTATGTTCCAATTACACTGCAGTGGTGGTGCTGGTTAACCACTGACCAGGTTTGCCCCTTAGCAACTGTAGAATGTATATACGGATCTGCACACACTCAATGTTTTGCAGTCAGGGAGCTTACTACAAACTGCAAAACACTGATGTGTGTACCTTGACAGAGGGACCATTCTGCTGAATCTGTAATGCTGCAAACAAAGCAATGTATCTTTAATATGAGGCTCGTAGCCAGCATTTGCACCTCCCCGTGCTGTGACTGTGAGGTATCAAGATGTGCAGGCAGGGAATCATTCAATCCAATTTAGCCCTGGTCATGTGATTGTTGGGATATTACACATGTTAGTATGACTACAAAAGATGTTTCCCTGAATGCGGCCAGACGCTTCCCACAGTGGGGAGAGTGAACATGCATGTGCAGCTTCCCCATATCAGTAATGAGCCCCAACATCTTGTTTAACCAGCGAGTTGCCCCTCATTTGTCCTTTTAACCTTGTCTCATACAGGGCAACTTCTGTAGACTGCCAAATCTCAGAATGGCCTTAACCTGGTCTTATATGGGACAACTTCTGTAGCCCCCTCCCCAATAAAATAGAATGGCTTCAAACTAGTTTCATATGGGCAGCTTCAGTAGCACTCCAAATATCAGAATGGCCTTAAAGGGCAAGGAAAGTCTAAAATAGAATAAGGCTAGAAATGCTGTATTTTGTATACTAAACATAAACTTACTGCACCACAAGCCTAATCAAACAAATGATTTATGCTTTCAAAGCTGGCCACAGGGGGCTGTCATCTTGTAACTGTTATACATATTTGCAAGACTAGACTACATACACATGCTCAGTGTGGTCTGGGCTTCTTAGGGATCATCAGAAATGATCAAAAATCAAAGCTGCTTGAGTTCTGGATGGCTGGTAAGTAAGGCAGGGGCTCCCCCTGCTGTTTATAAGTATGATTGTTTCCCTGCCAGCAGTTAGGGACCATCTGACAATTCCTCTCCACAGCACTAAATGAAGGGAGAATTTCACTGCATACAGTCAGGTTTCTTATAAAAACGGTACACATTTTCTATTAAAGTATAGTGGAGATAGATTTCAAGTAAAAATGGGATTTTATTTATTTGCCTTTCCTTGCCCTTTAAATTATTCCCATATGGAGAGGATTTTGTAGCACCTCAAACATCAATATAGACTTAACAGAATCCCATATGGGGCGACTACCATAGCATCCCAAGTAACAGAATGGCTTTATTACTGGTACTACATCGCATATTGACTAATTCAATTTATGAGGAGAGATGTATATAATTTGGCAGTTTTCTACCTTGATAGTACAGTGCCCCCATGTTAGACTAAGAATGGATCGGTCGGATTACTGTGCACCAGTGGCCACTGAGCCCAGACATGCAGGTAATGAGCCACTAACTGGTCGCACTGTCCTGTGGCTAAATCTCTTCATGATCCCCTACATGCATAACATTGCTGTGTTTTGTACATTTAGGGGCTGCTGGAATGTTTTGTGTACACCCACAGATGAGGATGGTACAGTTGATTCTAAATATATATGGTTTTGTGATCATCAAGCAATTGGGATTAATCACCTACTGACATGTGACCACTGGAATGTAGCCACTGATATACATATGTCCTGCGGTAATCCTAATGCTACCCTACCCTAAGCACCTCCATAAACCCTATTTCTGCCCTTTTCTACTCCCAACTGTGTCCCCCTTCGAGTGTTACTGGGCTAGTGGGTGGGGTGGGTTCAAGAGAATCCGTGGGGTATAGATTCTTAGTGTTCTGCTGTTAATATAGATTAATAGCTGGTGCTGCTGCCCCCATGTATGTGCACAGGTTGCAATAATGAAGATGAATTTAGACAAGGAGCAGCGTCCTGGACTGCGCCTTCAGCCATAATTCTCTGCTAATCACTGCTAATTGAATATTCACTGTTTGCCTTATTAGCCCAGATTAACTCTGTCGCTGCTGGATATTCAGCATTGCTGCTGCAGCCCACACTGAGGCTGGTGAGGATCTCTGGGGACTGGATAAGGATGTGAAAGTGGGTTGGGTTGAGTGGCTCAGCAGGGGGGCTCCCTGTTATTATTACTTATGAACAGCTCTAACTCTAACCACGTGGTATTATTCTTAATTAACTTTTAGTCATATAACACCGGCATATCATGCAGCTCTGGACCCAATCGCTTTCATTAGTCCAGAGGAACACATTTCATTTACAGTGGTTGAATGCTTGTGGCACAAACTCCATTACAGACAAAGTGGAAGCCAAATTATTCACACAATGTGATACATATATACCGAAAGAAAATCAGATGGCACTCACAACAGCAAATGTGCCGAAACCCTTAGGGTATATTATTGAGATCTCCGCACAACGTTAAGGGGGTTGCTCCCCCTATCTCAAGTGCTTTTACTTTCTACCAAACTTCCCCATGCACTTCATTCAGCCTTCTGCTCTACTGCACCATAAATCATCCCATAAAAAATCCTCGGCAGTCTCAGTGGGAGGAAAAAAACCTTTTAGGCTGGGGACAGACAGGGAGATTCGGGGAGATTCTGTCGCCTGGCGTTTAATAGCAGGCGACAATCTCCCCGAACTGCTCAGCGAAGTGCACAGCGAAGTAACTTTGGGCGATTCCGGAAATCACCGCACTGCGTGTGCACAGCGCTGGCGCTTTGTCATTTAAACTAGCGACGGACAGGGAGAAGGACGTTCGGGGGATTGTCGCCTGCTATTAAACTCCAGGCGACAGAATCTCCCCGAATCTCCCTGTCTGTCCCTAGCCTTAAGTTTTGGTTGAATTTTTTGGGACACACATTTTGGTGTTTTACAGAATACAGTGACGATGAAGATTTTCATTCATCCAGGTCATGGTATATCTGATATAAGTAATTCTAAAACAACTGGACTTGCTGAGTAATTATTGAAGACATTTCACTACTCATCATCCGAGCAGCTTCTTCAGTTGAACTGAAGAAGCTGCTTGGATGAGGAGTGAAACGTCTTCAATAATTACTACAATAATTACTCCGCAAGTCCAGTTGTTTTAGAATTACTTATATCAGACATACAGAATACAGTATTGTTTAGTTTTTTCTTCCTCAGTTAAGCTTTCTTAAATGTGTCACAGGGATCTCCTATCGGCAGTGCTGTGTGTAAATGATTTCAGCTGGGGAAATTATACAGATACATTATGTGCATATATGATATGGGGGTTACACCCTGCCCCAGTGATGCGCATGCTGTAGATGAAAGAGAAATATCTGCACTTCATGTAATAATAAGATGTGTTGTGGATGTCGGGGGGGGGGGAGGTGCTGATGAGCCAAACATGTTTATTGAGAGCAAGTGACGAGCGTTAGACAAGTGAGCCAAAGTGAACTGAGTAGCCTTGAGCAAACAAGACACGTGGCTGATATGTTCCTGGGACCTGCTGGACATATTAGTGTCCTTGATAAAGATCAGAGCCTATAGGTATGCTTACTGTTGGGGGAATCTCTGTGATAAGGGCAAGATGATGTGTAAGGAATTGCCCTTTAGAATAAGATCTACAAGGGACCAGCCAGAGCTTTATTTAATGGGCTGACAAAATGAATCACACCAGCCAGGGGCATCTATCATTGCTAAAAGGGGCCACAAATGATCTGTGAAACGCTATATATTGATTACTCGTGTACTACAAGTGTCGGCTTTAATGTTCACTCGGCGCAGAGAAGCGGCAGGGACAGATGGCACCTTAACTCTCCTTTGATAGATTTTAATGGTGAAATATTGATTTCTATCTAGCCAAGGCCTGAAGCCGAGCAGAGTCATTTGTTGGCTACTACCGGACACACAGTCTGCAGCTTGTAATCAATCTTCCCTGGCAACGCAGGTGGAAGTGTAATGGAGGCACCTTGAATCCCAAAGAGACAGTGTAGACCCCAGAAACGGGGAGAGATTGTGGCGCTGAAAGAGACGGTCAGAGACACAGACTAGATAACAGGAGAGATCAGAAAGGGAGTTGACAGGGTAGAGGATGAAGCACATGGGGAGATAACTGGAAAGAAGAGTAGAAGGCACAGGGGGAGATAAGAGGAGAAGGAGGCACAGGGGGAGATAACAAGGGAGAGGAGGAGGCACAGGGGGAGATAACAAGAGAGAGGAGGAGGCACAGGGGGTGATAGAGTAGAGGAGGAGGAGGAGCATGTGGCTAAGGATGAGATAACAGGAGAGAGGAAGAGGAAGCATGGCTGAGATAACAGGGTAGAGGAGGAGGCACAGGGGAAGATTACAGGAGACAGAAGGAAGCATGGGGAGATAACAGGATAGTGGAGGGAGCACAGGGGGAGATAACAGAGGAGAAAACAGGGCAAAGAAAGAGTCACAGTGGAGATAAAGGGATAGAGGAGGATGCACAGGGGTTAACAGGAGGCATGGGAGAGTTAGGGCAGAGGAAGAGGCACAGAGTGAGAGGGTAGAGGAAGAGGCACAGGGTGAGATAAAAGGAGAGAGAGGTGGCATAGAGGGAGATAACAGAAAAGAAGAGGAAGCACAGGTTAAAGTAACAGGGTTAAGGAGGAGGGACGGGGAGATAACAGGAGAGAGGAGGAGGGACAGGGGGAGATAACAGGAGAGAGGAGGAGGGACAGGGGACATGACAGGGTAGAGTAGTAGGCACAAGGAAGATAACAGGTTAGAGGAGGAGGTACAAAGGAGATAACAGGAGAGAAGAGGCGGTACAGGGGAGACAGGGTAGAAGAGGAGACACAAGGCAGATAACAGGAGCATATCTTGTGTGATTGCTGAGTATGAGCTGATTTGCTGAGTGCCATGTGGCATAAGACTCCTTTAGGTGAGATTCACACCTTAGAAAGTCTATGCAGGGCTCCTCGATCTGCCTCTCCCTGTTGTAGCTGTATGACTGTAAATGATTGGTGCAGCAGGGGCCCAGAGGGAAATTTAGATTTCTACACCTTTGAGTTTTCATTGTTCTTCTGAGTTTTGGCAGAATGTGGCATAGTATAGTTTCTTGTGTTCCCTCTCCTCACTTCTGTCACCAGCGAGAATTTGGACTACACCGTATTAGAAACCCCAAGGACCTCCGTGATCACATTTTTTTTAATGCACAGGTATAGATTGTTGCATTGTACAGAAGGGGGTGCTAGAACTCCATGCACAGGCTGAGACATGGAAGAAGGAACCCAACTGTTCTGTTTGGCTGTGACAGATCTGGATCCAGGCCAGGCAATGCAGTTGGGTTTGTACCACTGGAGAGGTTCTGCTGGTGCTGGGTTCCTGTAGCTGTTAGTACTCCACCGTGCATCAACTCTGGGGTTGTTGCTGGTATTTGTCGTTTTGAGGTTTCAGATCTTCTCTTGCATTGTAATGTTTAATGCAGACGTTTGACTGGCACACTGTTTGTTCTTATGGTGCTTTGGAATGGGCCCAGTGCCCTGTTCCTGGGGTGGAATAATATGTTTATCCCTGGGCTGCTCCAGTACAGAATATAGGGTTGTTACAGTGCAAGGGGCACAAGAATCATCTCTCTGTCAGCTTCTCTCCCAAGCTAACCCCTGCACCTTCATCTGTGAGTTTGCGGCACTAAAGCAGGCATCACTTTTCATAGTCATCTCCCAGCTGAGACATCACTAGTGAAAACACTAGGAAACTAGTACCTGTGCACATTATTTCTATAGGAGTATTTCTGCTATGAACTGACTTCTCACCTCAGATGGCAGCAGCCTTCAAGTTACTAAGGGTGGCAAAAAGTTGACCCAGGCAAATTAAAGAGCCTAAATTCACTGATTGACCAGAATATGGAGGGAGCAAAAAATAAGCCTCCGCATGGCAGCAGTGAATGCGCTGTGAGACTGATGCCGAGATGAAGTCGCTGCGTTCCCTGTGCAGTCGCTGACACACGGCAGGAAACATCTATCACTTTGTTTATCTGCAGGAATTAGACGTTTAATTAGCGGGAGTTCACACTCCAATTTGTTCACTCGCAGTTCCTTGCTACGATTGTGGGAAAACACAAACTGTGTTGATTTTTCTGATGTGCGTATCAGAGCCCCCGCAGAGAGCCCAATAATGATGATTTATTGCCGTCCATTCCAGTCGTTTCATTCCCAGCCACCTCTGTACAATAGGGACATGGGAAGATATAGTGTACCTCTCTGATAACTGGGGTAGCCCTTCCTCTACCAGGGGTCCCCCCTAGTCTTCCAGCTCTGAGCCACCCTGTATGCTATGCATATAGGTTCTGTTATTATTGTGTCACCTACAGCCCTCTGATTTCAGGCCCAACTGCATGTTGGGACACAATCCCAAATTGAGTATAAAGATGATGTCACAAGGACAAGGGGGCTCGAGAAAGAAAATGAAAGAAATGATTTGGGGCTGGACACCAATTTTTTTTTTAAATTTATATGGGGACTCTAGCCACCAATGATTTTACGCATTTTTTACTTGTATTGGGGTGGGGCCTGGCTACCAATGTTTTTTTTTAAACTTTTATGAGAGGCCCCTGACAACCATTTTTTTTAACTTGTAGAAAGGACCCTGGCCAATAATTGGTTTTTACCATTCATGTTTTATGGGGGGTCTGGGAAAGGGCATTTGGTGGTGGGTGGGACCCAAAGGACCCAGAAAATGTTATACGGGCCCCATGTTGTCTGATGGTGGCCCTCCAAGGACAGCATCAATGATATCGATCGTGGAGACCTGTTGAATGGCCCCATACATGTGTATGGCACCTTAAGATGGAAAAAATTTGTGAAAAGGAGGGGTTTGGTAAAAGTGGGAGTGACTTAAGTCACACACTCATGGAGCAGGTTCAGTTCTTGTGTAACTGCATGCAAGCTCAGATAGGTTGAGGTGAGTATTCCTGAATGTGGCAATCAACAAGTGTGCTTCAAATGTGTTTCTGCCACCTATGTGTGAGCATGTACCAGGGTGTCACAGTCAGTCACAGGGCAGTATAATTATTCTTTGGTTAATTTCAATGTGCCAGTATGGTCTGGAGGACACATACACTTACACATGTGGGTACACATTTTCTTTTATTATATCTATTATTTTGTTGCCACCTGGTGCACTCACTGACCCTTAATACCAACCAAGTTGCATCCCTTGCAGTCCATTCCCAACGTGTGACCTGGCAAACACTATCTTGAAGCCAGAACATGTCCTTTATCTCTGCAACAACCTCACATGGAGATTTCCACCTCATATCCTGCTTCCCACGTGCTCCATGGAACATGTCTTATATACAGCTTTCCACGTGCCCCATGGAACATGTCTTATATACAGCTTCCCACCTACACATGGGACAAACCCTTCTATTCAGCTTCCCACCTGCTTCTCTGAAGCACCATTGCCAAGTTATAGTGACCCAACTGTCTAGCTGAGAAGGGAAGACTCTACATTGTGATTTGCTACATGGCATGTTCCATGGTCAAGTAAAAAGGTTCTTAGGGTTACATATAATCCATTGAGTTTTGAGTCTGTTCAAAGCAATTAGTGCTAGATTCCAGAATCATGTCAGAAAGTTAAAAATGGACAGGAAAGCATCACCTGTGATTTGAACCATCCAAAAGGACCACTGAGTAGGGTGCCAAAGGGAGACCCATGATACCATATGGTCCCATAATGGCTGCCATATTTGTACTATATCTATGTCAGTATAAGTGCTGATACCCTCACATACATTGCAGATATCACTGCCTTGGGAAATGAATGCAAATCCAGGTAACACCAATGATACTGAGAGGAAAACTTATTATCAATGACCCTATCTAACTAGCTGTTAGTAGCAGGCGACTAGGGGTTACTAATGAGTTTTAATGGTTGTAATGGTTTAATGGTTGTAACGGTAATGGGTTACTGCAGATTGATGTTGAGTTATGGCAGTTGTTATGACAATTTGCCTACGGCTGCCTGTTCCTTCATTCAATCTGAAATAGGTTTCATATAAAGGAACTTGCACACAGAGTTTGGTATTTTTTGTATAACTTGTGTTGTCACATTTACGCAAATGGGCCTTTTGCTTTGTCTCTGGGGGATTATCCGTGTCATTAGCCTTGCCAGGCTCTATAATGTCCCATGCCAGTTGTCTCCAGTCTGCTGCTGAGAAAAGGTGTGAAGCCTTTACTACAAAGTTCTAGCTGTTTGTGGTTTTGGGGTCACCCAGACAGTGCCGAATTTGGATTTGGAGATGACAGTTTTTGAGTAATGAGAGATTTTCAGGCTTATTTAAAAAAGGCCTGCAACATGTGTGAGGCATCAGTAAAAGTGCTCTTCACTTGCCAGAGGAACCCAATCCACATTTTCAAGAGCCCTGGTTCCCAGGCTGTGGGCAGACTCCCATAGAACTGTGGTTTTATTTAGAGTCCAGCATTTGTAGAAGGGTGATCATCAGCTAAGGGCACCAGGACTATTTCTGTATCCCAAATGGGATGCTGTAACGTGTGTCCAGTGTTTATTTTACAGATTTTAATCTACTGTAGTTTAGCCTCTCATCCAAAGAGCACCTGGTAAATCCAAGGAAAGGTTGGCCAATCCTACTCTTAGGTGACTGTGGGACTCACACCTTTGTTATTATCCAGCCAACCTGCACAAGGTTTTTATGTCAAGTGCACATGTGCAGTACATCCACTGCCATTATAATACAGAGGGGATAAGTAAGTAAACCCACTTTATTCAACCCTTCTTGGTTAGGGGCCGCAAGTCCTGATCACAATCCAGATAATCTGTGTCAATACTGGTCATGAGGGTTAATACTTTTGCAGGTAGCTCTATGTACCTGGTCTGTATGGCCATGATGTGGGGAGGGTGCAAGGAGTACTGTGAAATGAGAAGATATAAAGTGCCAGTTGCCTGTATGCAGTCTGGAAGTACCCCAACAAAAGAGTTAATCCCCATCCATGTTATGCTGTGATCCATGTTGTTGAGTAGCTGATGGACAGAGGGGGAGTCTGATTGTTTCTTTGCAGCCCCTGCTGTGATAGACATGAGGCAGTGCCACAAGGAGGCTGAAGATTTTTCATGGTTAAAAAGGCCGTAACAGAGAATACTAGAATCAATAGCCCCTTTGTTTCCTGGCCAGAAAACTTATTTCTGCACTTACACAGTCCAATCCAGTGCCACTTATATTTCATGGTAATTACATGGTGACTTGTGGCACAGGAGAGTCACTGGGAGTAAGTATGAGACTGGTACTGTCAACACAATATTGGGCACAATCATGCTCTCTGCTGTTTGGGCACAGTAGTGTCCTTTGCTGACTGGACATACAGGAGGAATTGTAACTGAAAGGGTAGAACAGGGAGATTACAGAACTCATCTATATAATAATGGGTACAACCTAATGGAGCAAGGGGGAACAATTGCCATGTTGGAACGGTAAAAGAGTATTTAGACTGATTTTGCCCTTGGGCCCACTTGTGTATGGAATTTCTATTTGAGGAGGAAAGAACATGTTTTGGACCTGGTGTGTGCAGGGTTTGGGACAGATGGTCCTTTATATAGGTTTCATCCATTCCTCTCTTTATGGGTCTCGTTTTTTTATGCAATATCAAACCCAAAAAGTGCATACTGTGCAACAGAAGCCAGAGGGCCAAAAACATTGAAACTAGCGCATTAACGATGGGGCTACAGTGCTTTGGATAAATGTGTGAGTGCTTTGAGCCAGGGTTTTGTAGAAGTCACACTTTAGCCTCATTGTGTTGTGTGTCTCCCAGTCAATATATTACTGTACATTGTGCATGCTTACGCCTCATAAGGGATTCCCCCCTTTAGTGAGACCAGAGGTGGGCTCCTTGTACTTTAGAGGGATCTAAATAATTATTTTCTTGGCAGAAAGTGGGAGTATGGCTGTATGGGGCATAGTATAGCTATAATAATAATGGGATTTTTATTGGGCATTTCATTACCAGTCATTAAATGAGTTTATGCTTAAAGGTAACACTGAAATCTGAGGCTTAAAACTGGTCTTATAAGTAAATTTGTTATACGTGTTACACCTTATTGATCCAGTGGACCCTGCACCCAAGAGCTTACAATCTAGTAAGTGTGTGGGTGTGGTTACTGAGGAGTTGCTACATAGATACAGGAATCCTGTTGGCATATCAATTCCACACCCGTCTCCAGAGCCATGACTAACCCACAAGTAAAGCTGAATTTAATAAGAGGAATTAATCCGTTCAATCAGGAACATTTGCGTGAAATTAAAGGACCTGGTTAGTGAGCGCTTTGTACCGTCCAACCCAAAGTGACTTTATCCTTATCCTGCTATCAGCACCCTGCAATATTCCATAATTAGCCCCAAATCCCAAATGATGGCTCGCAGGCAGCCCAATGGGGAACACGCCCGGATTAGTAGTCCCTCTCTGACAGTAACTTTCAGAATGTGCCTGGCCCGGCCCAGTAAACCTTATGCATGATTAGCAATTAGCCTGGCATTTCCACATTGCTGGCACTGCACTCAATAGTAATAAAAGGGCCTGGCTCTGCTTGGGACTTGCTCTCTGCTGTCAATGTTCTGTCAGGCAGATGTGCCCCTAGCTGGGTATAGCCCTGGTTGTGACTGTGATAAGATAAAAAGCCCAATATGGCACCTAAGACAGCATTACACATACTCTATATACCCCAAATCTCCATGCCCCCTTACATAAGAAGCTAACAGACCCCCAGCAATACAGTAATGGAAGAGCAAGAAAGACAGGAGCAGAGAGCAATGTTGGCAGGGCACACCAATTATAGTCTTTGTGTAATTGGGGTATTGGTAAAAGATCAGGGCAGAATCTGTAATCACGTGGGTGCTGATAGGTCACATACTGTATGTGAAGAAGGATGTTGTTTCCCAATGGCTAGGATGTCACTCCATCATTTTGGGCAGTTGGGAGTAGACTGCAGTAGACCATAAAATAATGGGCTGCATCATGTAGAATCCCTTGTAGGACTTTCTTGCTATAAGAGCCTGATTGGAACTTAGTATGACATAGCACCAGCCTTAACCATTAATGGCTGGTAGTGATTAGGTCTTAGTACAGCACAGAACCAGTTTTTAACCAGCTGTGGTTGAGCCTGATTAGGTCATGGAACAGAACTAGACTTAAATCTCCAAATCGTAACCTAATTGTCGCTTAATATGACACAGAACCAAGCCTAGTCTTCAACAGCTGAGCTTGGTTGGGGCTTAGTATGGTGCATATCCAGGCTAAACCTTCCAAGCCTCATCCAGATTGGAACCTAGTTCAGAACAGAACCAGGCTTAACCATCTATGGCTGTAAGGCAAGGATTTAAGTGGCAGGATTAATTCCAAACTTCTAGATTGCACTAATGTGATATGAAGCTAAGTGAGTGTCAGGTGATGGGTGGGAGCACTGCATATGGCAGGTGGAATATTCCTCTTATGAGTGGAGTATGTATGGTAGGTGAGAATATTATATATTTATATATATACAGTTGTGCTCATACGTTTACATACCTTGGCAGAATTTATGATTTCGTAACCATTTTTCAGAGAAAATGAATGATAACACAAAAACTTTTCTTTCACTCATGGTTAGTGGTTGGCTGAAGCCATTTATTGTCAAACAACTGTGTTTACTCTTTTTAAATCATAATCACTACACAAACTACCCAGATAACCTTGATCAAAAGTTTACATACCCCCCCCACCAGTGCCGGGCCAACCCGGGCAGGCACCCTAGGCAGCCTGTCCGGTAGTAGCGCCCAGCACTTAAACGTTCAAGCCACGAGCGCGCGTGCGTGAAATGCCGCGAGTGCGCGTACGCGAAAATCCGCGAGCCAGCACGGGGACAGACTAGGGGTAGGAGAGAAGGTGTGTGCCTGGCGCCCCCCAAGCTTTGCGCCCTAGGCAGGTGCCTACTCTGCCTACCCCTTGTTCCGGCCCTGCCCCCCCCCCTTTAACATGAATGACAGCTTGAAGTATTTTGTGGTTGTTTTGGATGAGGCTCTTTATCTTCTCAGACAAAGGTAAAACTGCCCATTCTTCCTGGCAAAAAGCCTCCAGTTCCAGTAAATTCTTGGGCCGTCTTGTATGAACTGCACGTTTGAGGTCTCCCCAGAGTGGCTCAATGATATTGAGGTCAGGAGACTGAGATGGCCACTCCAGAACATTCACTTTATTTTGCTGTCGCCAATGACAGGCTGACTTCGCCTTCCAGTCTGATGAGTGCAAATTTTCCTCCAGTATTTTTTGATAACTTACAGCATTCATTTTGCCATTAATTCTGACCAAATGTCCTGTGCCTTTGTAGCTCACACATCCCCAAAACATCAGCGATCCACCACCATGTTTCACAGTAGAAATTATGTACCTTTCATCATAGGCCTTGTTGACTCCTCTCTAAATGTAGCTGTAGGGACCCATAAGTACCATGGCCCTTATGGCTTCTTCCCTTGCCCTTTCACTAG
>CM044448.1:43859873-43889501 GCA_024363595.1 Xenopus borealis
CTTGGCTTCACATAAGTGTCTTCTAATTGTAACATTACTCACAGGTAACTTTAGAACTTCTTTGATCTTCCTGAAGATGATCATTGGTTGAGTCTTTGCTATTTTTGCTATTTGTCTGTCCATTCGAATGGTAGTTTTCCGTTTTCTTCCATGTCTTTCAGGTTTTGGTTGCCATTTTAAAACATTAGAGATCATTTTAGTTGAGCAACCTATCATTTTCTGCACTTCTTTATATGTTTCCCCCCTCCAATCAACTTTTTAATTAGTATTCGGAACAATGTCTGGAACGACCCATTTTACTCAGAGAAATGCACTTTAATAACCAGCATGCACAATATTTGCTGCTTTCCTTCCTTAAATAAGGGCCTAACTGACACCTGTTTTTCACAGAATGAATTACCTCACTAATTGATCTCCACACTGATATTATTTGGAACAAGTTTTTATTATTTTGAACACTGCTGTTATTTGGAACAGTAAACAATGTTCAAATGGGCAAGCAGTGTTGATAGTACAAGTATGGGATCCGTCATCTGGAACCCCTTTATCCAGAAAGCTCCAAAATACAGAATGGCCGTCTCCCATAGTCTGCATTATATAGTGAATAAAATACCCCCTCTTGTAAAATATAAGGATATTATAAGTTACCGAGGAGTTTCATGACCATATAAAAACACGAGGCCGAAGGCCGAGTGTTTTTATACAGGTCATGGAACTCCGAGGTAACTTCTAATATCCTCATATTTTGCAACTGGGGGTACTTTATTTATTATAATACACAAGTTTCAGTGAGTCATGTGACAGAAATGACATCAGAACTCACCGTTTATAAGGATATAATTTGCAAGATATTTACGCCTTCTGTGTATTATAATGAAATAATCCTATTTTTTTAAAAGTGATTTCCTTTTTCTCAGTAATAATAAAACAGTAGCTTGTATTTGATCCAAACTTGGATATAATTAATCCATATTGGAAGCAAAGCCGGCCTATTTGGTTTATTTAATGTTTACATGATTTTCTAATAGACTTAAAGGGATACTGTCATGGGAAAACACATCAGTTAATAGTGCTGCTCCAGCAGAATTCTGCACTGAAATCCATTTCTCAAAAAAGCAAACAGATCTTTTAATGTTCAATTTTGAACCATGACATGGGGCTAGACATTTTGTCAATTTCCCAGCTGCCCCTGGTTATGTGACTTGTGCCAGCACTTTAGGAAGGAACTGCTTTCTGGCAGCCTGTTGTTTTTCCTTCTCAATGTAACTGAATGGAACACAGTGGGACATGGGTTTTTACTATTGAGTGCTGTTCTTAGATCTACCAGGCAGCTGTTATCTTGTGTCAGGGAGCTGTGATCTGGTTACCTTCCCATTGTTATGTAGTTAGGCTGCTGGGAGGGAAAAATGGAGGGGGTGAGATCACTCCAACTAGCAGTACAGAATTAAAGACTGATTGAGGTTTATCAGAGCACAAGTCACATGACTTGGGGCAGCTGGGAAATTGACAATATGTCTAGCCCCATGTCAGATTTGAAAATGAAATATAAAAAAACCTGTTTGCTCTTTTGAGAAATGGATTTCAATGAGAATTCTGCTGGAGCAGCACTATTAACTGATGCATTTTGGAAAAAATGGACAGTATCCCTTTAAACTCATGTTACATGCAGAAAAAACTCCCTTGTGTAAGAGCGCCAATGGAACTGTTATGCAGCAGTACTGAGCACTAATCACAAGTAGGATCAGTTATCTGGAAACCCGTTATCCAGAAAGTTCCAAATTTTCTGGAAAGCTATCTGCTTTAGGCTCCATTTTATTGAATTCATCACTTGTGACAAAAGTTACATGTACTTGATCCAAGCTAAGATATAAGTAATCATTACTGAAAACAAAACAGTCCTATTAGGTTTTTTTAATGTTTAAATGAATTTTTAGCAGACTTAAGGTATGGAGATCTAAATCATGGAAAGATCCCTTATCTGTAAAACTCCCTTGTCCCAAGCATTCTGTATTAACTGTACCATACCTGTAAATCTAAATAATCATAAAGCTGGATGTATTGCAATCCATTTAGCCCCTTTGTTAAGGGTTCTTAAACATTGTATTGTTTAAACACAGGCTTTAAATAAAGGCATTCGCTAATTTATTCCATTATATTGTGCCTGGCTGTACTCATGAGTGTCCTGAGTTACGTTTTACTACGTTTCCTTTTCTGTGAATTTGGTTAGATGCAGCGTGTTACATTCTCTTGTGCTTATCAATATAACAGGTAACAAGGTTGCATTCGGAACGAAAAAAAAAACTAATTTGTTTCAAAAATACTGAGCTTAAACGCTATATATGCTCAGCTTGTATTTAGAAAGGCAGAAAGACATGTAAGAGTCCAAATACCATCCGCATGTAAAATCCACATCCTTCATTGCTAGTTAGCAGTTAATTTAGATGCATGCAACTTGGCCTGCACATTGCTGATTACACAGCGACACAGAAATCGGCACAGTCTGCAGCAAGCATGTCCATAAACTACAGTATGGGAGTGAATACCCGATGATAAGTGTTTCTTCTTCCAACAAGTCCTGTAGAACCAGACAAGGCAAAGTTACGCTAGCGATGCCTAATTTGCATACAGCGTGAATTTAAACATATAATAGAAGTATATGTTACAGCCTCTACATTCCACTACACAAGCCCAGGAAACCTTTAATAAATAAAATAAAGTTGTCCTATTGCCCTACATGTGCCCCCTGTATAGTTGTGTTGCCATATGTTAGGAAATGTAGGGGGGAAGGAGGGTAACCCCCCCAAAACATTTTTGCTATTTCTCAGACCATCACCCTACCAAAGGTAGGGATTTTCAAACTCCTATCTATTGTATTGAACTTCGCCAGGTCTGACCTGGTGAAGTAAAGTCTAGCGCAAGAGGTAACGTTCAGTAAAATGGTCATCTTAGTGAATTAGCGTAGTTACATCCCTTCATCAGTGCGCAACTTCGCCTGGCGTAAGGGTGCGAGGTTGCACTAGTCTATCTACATCGCTAGTGAATTTTCACCAGAGTCTAACTAACGTCACGCTGGCGAATTAACGCAAGCGTTAGACGCTTCAGGCTTCAGTGAATTTGCCCCTATGTGCAGCCTCTGAGGTGTAGGGCCGAGAAACCCTTCTCATTCTATTTGATGGTAGGGAAGCAGTGCCATTTAGATGTGTCTGTGAGACAGGGGAGTGAGACAGCACATAATAGTGGCAAGATGCCCCCCCGGAAGGGGATGAGAGGGGGGGATGTAGGTAGGGTTGCCACCGTTTCCCTATTAATAACATTGAGCTCAACAATCAGTTTTACCGGTCAGGGTGGTAAAATACCAGCCAGGTGGCAACCCTAGATGTAGGGCACAGCGAGGATCAATATGATGGCCAAGCGATAGGCTAGGACACTGTGTATTTATCTCTTTCAGCAGTAGAATGTGCTTATGCCAGGCCTCACAATTACAAGTTGTGCAGACGGCGCAATGCGGAGAGGAACGCCTGCCCCCAGGGAGCTCAAGCGCCTCACAGTGCGTAATTATCTTTTTTTTTTATTAAGGACTGATTGCATTGAAATGAGAGCGGCCTTAACCAATGCTACTTCTTCTGCGTGGCCCGAGATAGTGCTCCTCTTATAGTCCCAGTTAATTAGATTCCCTGTAATTAGAATTTGACTAAAATACCACACTTTTGCTCTTATTATGTCTTTGGAAATATGAAATTAAAGGAAGAATGGAGCCTAAAACTGCACTTTGCAGGAGAAGTGAACTGTCAGCAAATTGTAGCCAAATGAATTATTTCAGCTTGATAAACCTTTTCATGTGTGTGACTCCTGTTAGAGAAAAGCCAATTAATAATGTCAAACATGCTTTGGCTCTGGGACCTGTGCTCCCTAATGAGGCTGTTTACTGCAGAGCTGTGGCGCAGCTATAATCGCACCCACCCTGTCACATCTACGCTTATCTGCGCCCCAACGCTAATTCCCACTTTGTCACCAGCCGCTTTCCAACATCTTCCCACTGACTGGGCAAGCGCATGGCACTGTCGCCCAGGAGATGAGTTATTTAATTAGCAGCACACGTAGGGTTGCCACCCGGCCGGTATTTTACCATCCTGGACGGTAAAAATGTTGCGTGATGCCAATGTTATTGATAAGGAAAAACCATAAAAACATAGGAAGCCTGGTATTTTTTTCCAGAAAAGGTGGCAACCCTAGGCACAGGTGGATCTCTAGTGCTCTGTGGTACTTCCCTCCATATTGCATATGTGATCTATACAGTGGAATAGGGCATGCTGGGAGTTGTAGTACCACCAAAAAAGGGGCGCACAGGCATCTGTGAAGTCTCTTTATGCCCTTTTGCTCATCAAATAGAAATTCATATTAAATTATCTGACCATGGGCAGTGGTATCCTAAAACAATTTGCAGTTGGACAAATTTGAAGTTGCTCCCTCATTTTGCAGCTTTATCTGACCCTACTCTTCTGGGAAGGTTCCCACTGGATATTGGAAAATTTTAGCTGGCAGTTGCTTCCATTCAGCCACAAAAACATTAGTGAAGTTGGGGATCAGGCCTGGCTCACAGTTGGGATTCAAATTCATCCTCAGGGATTCATTTGGGTTGAGCTCAGGGTTCGGTGTCAAGTTTTTCCCATCACAGCAAACACGTTATATACAGACCTGAAATAGGAAAGGGCCTTCTTAAAACTGTTCCACTTAGTAAAAAGTACAGATTTGCCATTGTACTCTGCAGCCTCTGCTGAGAGATATATCACTCCAACTTGCAGGACAGCAGTAAAGAGTGACTGAAGCTTAGCAGAGGACAAGCCACACAACTGGGGGCACCTGGGAAACTGACAATATGTCTAGCCCCCATGTAAGAGTTCAAAATTAAATATAAAAAAATCAATTTGCTCTTCCCATGACATTATCCCTTAAAGGTTGTACTAGAAACAGGGGCTTAAACTCCCAAACCATGAAAATAGCCCCATCCCATTATTCGTCCCCCAACAAACTTTACTGTTGGCATTAAACATTCAGGCAGGTAGTGTTCCCCTGGCATCTGCCCATCCCTGTCTTTTCTGTCAGACTGTTGGATGTTGAGATGCCATTTATCCCTCTAAAGGGTGTCCCGGAGCCCAGTGGTGGTGCTCTTATACCCCTCCAGTGGAACCTTGCTATTGCACATGGTCATATTAGTTGTTATGTTTGCCACTGATCCTCCAGAGATAATAACTCTCCTGGTGATATTGCTTCTGGATCTGAGCTGTGGGTGTTTTAGATACTTTTAGCCATGTAGGGTAGATAGAGGGAGAAACGGATGGATTTATAGACCCTTCATGCGTGACTGGCTTTTACCCTTCCTCTAACTAATGTGCATATGCAAATTAGGGTTTGGATTCAGTTCGGTACTTGGCCGAATCTTTCACAATGGATTCAGGGGTTTGGCCAATTCCAAAATAGTGGATTCGGTGCATCCCTAGTATCAATTAATAGAAAGGTTTGCTTTCCCAGAAAATTAGCAAGTTATTGTTGTGCAGTAGAAATGGTGCCCGGCATGGGGATGTGAAGCCCTAAATGAGCTTATTAAAACAATGAAGACAAATGTCAGTTTTACGCTAATCTTACAAATGTGGCTTTTTTTGCGAATGTCCGAGTGGTTTCCAAACAGCCGAGCAGTGTGGAGTAGAGTGTACGGAATGAATCATTAGAGCTCCCACAAATGGATATTCCTTTACTGGATCTGACCTTTCGCAACAAAAATAGTTCCTTTGCCAAAGCTTTTGCTTTTATTAAGATGTGATGTATTGCGGCAATGAAACGTATGTGGGAAACATGAGGACTTATAAAGCTCATGATTAATGCAAATCAATGTCCTCGCTTAATATTGGCCTTAAAATGCATGGCTGGAAGTTTAATATTGTGCAGCAATAAAATATGTTCTTTCCTCTCCTGAATAAATCATAAAAGCGTAGCAAATTTATTCTGCTGTGAATGTGCCTGTAGGGTTCAGTCTGGCGGGGTGCGTCTGCAAGATTCAGTCTGGTGGGGTGTGCCTGTAGGATTCAGTCTGGTGGGGTGCGCCTGTAAGATTCAGTCTGGTGGGGTGTGCCTGTAGGATTCAGTCTGCTAGGGTGCACCTGTAAGATTCAGTCTGGTGGGGTGCGCCTGTAAGATTCAGTCTGTTCAGGTGCACCTCTAGGATTCAGTCTGGTGGGGTGCAGCCAGGCCCGGACTGGCAATCTGTGGGTTTGGGCAAATGCCCGATGGGCCAATTGCTGTAAAATGTAAAGTCCTCTTATCTGCCAGGGTACATGGTCTAGCTGGGGGTGCACAAAGGGAAATTTAGAATATACAGTAAGTATAGGGTCACTAATTCATCAGATAGAATAGTTGTGATAGAAATGAGGGTGAGATATTTGTTGCAAGGACCAGTTCCAGCACATAGGGTGTTTAATATTGCTGGGGATTATATGGTGACCTTGGGATTTAGAAATATATTTCATGCTTTGCATGTGTGTGAATACATGGGATGCTTTTATACTTTTGCCAAGGATGCTTTTTCCTCCCAGTCCAGCCCTGGGTGCGCCTGTAGGATTCAGTCTGTTGGGGTGCACCTGTAGGATTCAGTCTTTTGAGGTGCACCTGTAGGATTCAGTCTGTTGGGGTGCACCTGTAGGATTCAGTCTTTTGGGGTGCACCTGTAGGATTCTGTCTGACGTGAGAGGTGTGTGCGGTATAAGCATTAAGGGGTGCACTCCCCATAGTGATCTGCACTTCTTCCCTTTCTTTACCATAAATTACCCCTTACATGTGCATGTGAATAAACCCAAATCTCAGTGGGAACAGAACCTTAACTTAAATCTGAAGTCACTGTGGTCAGTGCCTCAGGGGGACCCCCCAGACATTGGGAATATTTGGGAAATAGTGTGGCCCCCATATCATACAGTAATGATTGGCAAAACAACAGGAGAAGCAGGGTAAATGTATTGTAATAACAAGGTGCTTTATCACCATCACAAGTCTCAATTGGGGGAAATATTCATGCTAGGGGATGCAAGAAATGTAAGACCCCCCCCACCCCGTATTAGTAGATCTAAAAAGCTTGGGTTCTGTTTTTTTAATACATTACATTTTTGCCTAACTAACTATATTAAACAGTTTTTATTTTACACAGCCTATTTAACCAGTTTTTATTTTTACACGAAAATGAAGCCTAAGCTCCACCCATACAGCTTATTAAAGTACATTGAGACCTTACAGGTACAGATGATGGGACAATGCTCATTATTATGTGACAGGGAAATGAAGGCTTTGTGGCCAATGTAAATACCAAGACAATAGATAAGGTTGGGTGCCAGAGGCCTGGAACAAAACGTTCTGATCTATCCGATGGGCACTGGATGAGGAGGGAATGGCCTGGGGAGAAAATCAGCCTGCATGCATGGGTGGAAGGATACAGACATAAAGTGTATTGGGGTGCTGATATGGTGAGAATGCTGATATAAGAACAGTTTCTGGGATGGACACATAAAAGATCTTGCATCTCATTCTCCTCTTTGGACAAAGTGGGAATCCATGTGGGACTTATTGGCTGTGGAGGTACTGGCACAAGTTTATTTGTCCTGACAAAGTTACTAGATAGGGGTGATTTCCTGAAACAGCTGGGATCACAGACCTACAGTATTGGAAAGCTGGGATCTTGCCCTAGTAGCTCCCTATGTTTGTCATATTGTTTTGACAATCAGCCTTGCACTGCTCCATGATCCTGACTGAGTTTAGCTGCTTAATGGCTTGGGAGTGAGACAACTTCTCAGTCTGAGGTCACATCTGCAGCTCCAATATGAAAAGGATCAAGCCGTGAGATTCTATAAAATCACTCTACCAATCAGCAGTACAAGATCAAACAGGTGAAACCTCTACATGTAGTCCAGACAATCTGCTTAGGAGCAAAACCTAGAAACAGAGAGAGAACGAGACACAGTGGGTTATAGGTATCATCTAGGTTGCTCATTTTATATTCATCATTTCATTAATATGAATCTGGCCTGCACAAATGGAAATAAAAGAGCACCAGACAGAGGGTTCAAGATCATAAGCCTAGGCCCCTCAGTTCATAATAAAAGATGTTAGAAAATTCATTTTATCATACAGTTTTAATGATCATCCAGGACAGCAAATAAGTATCCACTCCAGGTTCCTTTCAGGCTAAGCCCCTACTCCCATCCACTGCTTTGAACCCTCAAGAGGGAGGAAGCCCCTTTCTTTTAGAACCACTGGCAGGTTTCATTCAGCAATATTCTGCAGCAATATTCTACATCTACAGGCTTAGTATCAGTAGCCTACTTTGAAAGACCTGGGTCCTTGCATTGCAAACAACACTTTTGCAGTTTGGCCAATCATTTTTATAATAGCAGTTTTAGTCTCCCTGCACATGTGCCAGTGTTTAACTTATACCACAAAGCTCAGCAGTTAGGCCTCCCATCATTTTAAAAAGAAAACGGGAATATGATGCAAATGGCATAGACCCCACCTCCTTTGATAGCCACATTGCCTCAGTAGTGCTCGTTCATTTCACTAACAATGTGGCCCCACTTGACCCATTTAGATGCAAAAGCTTAAGTGGAGTGGGTGAGGTGGGGGCAGTATTAAAGGAGAATTAAACCCTAAAAATGAATAGGGCTAAAAATTCCATGTTTTATAGATTGAACTTATTGCACCAACCTAAAGTTTCAGCTTGTCAATAGCAGCAATGATCCAGGACCTCAGACTTGTCACAGGGGGTCACCATCTTGGAAAGTGTCTGCGACACTCACATGCTCAGTGGGCTCTGAGCAGCTGTTGAGAAGATAAGCTTAGGGGTCGTCACTAATTATCCAGCAGAAAATGAGGTTGGTCTGTAATATGAGCGGATGCTACAGGGCTGATTATTAAATTCTGATGCTAATTGCACTGGTTTCTGTGCTGCCATGTAGTAATTATCTGTATTAATTTCTAATCAGCCTTATACTGTGACATTTCTATTCTATGTGTACTGTATATTGTGAGTAGGTCCCTAAGCTCAGTAAGTGACAGCAGCACAGAGCATGTGAATCAATGAATCAGCAGAAAAGAAGATGGGGAGCTACTGGGGCATCTTTGGAGACACAGATCTTTACTGCTAAAGGACTATAGGTGTCTTGGGCTGGTATAGAAGCACAAAACATTATGTACAACATTTCTAGCTACTTCTTTCCTTGTCCTTTAAGGCTGATGTAGCAGGTGGCAGAAGCCTTAGAAATGTGCCTGGCAGCATGAAATGGCACAGTGACATGAACCATGAAATTGCCCTGTAACTCACACTATTATATTGCACAGCTACTCCCAGCTTCAGATTGCACAGTGACTCCCAGCATTGCATAGTGAAGCCAAAGTATTAAGTGGCAAATTTACTCCTAACTATAAAATTAGAAGGACTCATACACAGTTGAATGACATTGTAAAAACCACCATCAAATTACTCCCAACATCAACTGGAACAATTACTCACAGCTTCAAAACTGGTATGCTTTTGAGAAATCTTTAAAACTTTTAATGGCATTTGCAGCAGGTTCTTCTCGCTTTCTGGGACCTGAAAACTTGCATAAACTTAAAGGAAAACCCAACCCCCCAAATGAATACTTAAAGGGGTTGTTCACCTTTGAGTTAACTTTTAGTATAATGTAGAGAGTGATATTCTGAGACAATTTGCAATTGGTTTTCATTTTTTATTGTTTGTGGTTTTAGAGTTATTTAGCTTTTTATTCAGCAGCTCTCTAGTTTGCAGTGTCAGCAATTTGGTTTCTAGGGTACAAATTACCCTAGCAACCCTGCATTGATTTGAATAAGAGACTGGAATATGAATAGGAGATGGACTGAATAGAATTATAAGTAATAAAAAGTGGCAACAACAATACATTTGTAGCCTTACAGAGCATTTGTTTTTAGATGGTGTCAGTGACCCCCCCCATTTGAAAGCTGCAAAGAAACAGAAGAAAATTGCAAATCATTAAAAAACTATGAAAAATAAATAATGAAGACCAGTTTAAAAGTTTTTGAGAATTGGCCCTTCTACAATATACTAAAAGTTAACTTGAAGGTGAACCACCCCTTTAAGCAACAGATAGTTTGTATCAAATCAAGTGACATATTAAAGAATCTTACCAAACTGGCATATATATGTTTAAGTAAATCTTACCCTTTTACATCTCTTGCCTTGAGCCACCATTTTGTGATGATCTCCACTCTGTGCTGCCTCAGAGATCCCATAACTGAAAATACTACAACTCTAACTGTAACAGGAAGAAGTGTGGAAGCAAAAGACAGAACTGTGTCTGTTAATTGGCTCATGTGACCTAACATGTATGGTTTGTTTGGTATGTTTGTGTGCACCGTGAATCATACGATCCCAGGGGGTGGCCCTTATCTTTTAAAATGCCAATTTTCTATTTATGATAATTACCCAATGGCACATACTACTAAACAAGTATTTTATTAGGAAAATGGTTTATTTACATGAAGCAGGGTTTTAAATATGAGCTGTGTCATGCAATATATTTTTATAGAGACCTACATTGTTTGGGGGGTGGGGGTATAGTTTTCCATTAAGGGCATTGTCAATTAAAAAAAAAAAAAACAACACTGTGGAAACTCCCATTGATAGATCAGTGTTGAGTGTGGCTTTTCTGTGCTGGGAGGCAGTAATCTCTTCTATCACATGTTTGGGGGAAGACTTTAAAACGATGATGTCATATCAAGAGCTCTATGGAGATCTTAGGTATGTCAAAAGCCATAACAAATCTCTTGGTCCACTTCTTGTCCATAGGCCTCAAGTTGGATAATCACGATGTGGATGCATCTAATATGCTCCATGCTGTCTATCTAATCTAGGGAGAGTATGCTGAGAAATGCAGTTTATACTCCATCTACTGGGCAAGAGGGAACATTACATTCCCCTGGGGCCACAGACTGCAGCTTTAGTATGACAGATAAGTGATGGACTGTGCACTCTTTATTATAGTATATTATTATTATTATTGATTTGTACAGTACTGTTCATCATTCACATTTGTCTCTACCCCAGTGAGCTTACACTGTAAGGTCCCTATCACATTCCCATCAGGCCCTGCCCCAGTAAGCTTGCATGCTAAAGTCCCTATAATATTTTCATTAGCCCTTAAAGGAGAAGTCAACCCCTTTGGCACTAAAATCCTCTCCCTCCTCCCCCCCGGCCTACCTCTCCCCCGGACAAATGCCCCTAAATTGCTACTTACCCCTTGGCTAGGGTTGCCACCTGGCCGGTATTTTACTGGCCTGGCCGGTAAAAATGATGGTTGATCGCAATGTTATTAATAGGGGAAAAAGCTAAATATATAGGAAGGCCGGTATTTTTCTCCAGAAAAGGTGGCAACCCTACCCTTGGCGCAGGTCCTGTCCAGGCACAATCTTCTCCTGTGCGGTCTTCTTCCTGGATCCATCAGTGTCTTCTGGCACTTGCACAGTAGGAGACATTTGCTCTACTGCACATGCACCGAAAGACACAAAGAAAAGAAAAACGAAAAAAGGAATTGGAAAACTTCGTGGATGTCAAAAAAAACAAACTGGGATTTCCAAAAAAATGGGATGTCTGGGGCCCTCTAGAAAACCTTAGCTAATAGGTCCACTCTCCAAATTATATTTCCTTTTCCTTTCCTTACTCAACCTCTTAATTCTTCAAGTCTTTTTTTCTTTATATACTATAATCTATTATTCTATTTAGCCTATTTGTTCCCATACAGAAATTGGTAATGATAATGAAATAGGCAAATGTTTAGAAACAGGAGGACTGGTATCCCAGTGGGCCAGTCTAACACTGGCCAAACATACTCCTTTCTGAAACTAAGGACACAAAGAAATTGCTGACTCCAACACCAACTACAGGCAGGAACAGTCTGCACCTTTTGCACAACTAGTTTATCTGCAAGCAGCAAGGTTCATGTGTATGACATCCATTATCTGCCCTGTTAGGCTTCTCCCACGTGGCCTCTATTATCAGCCCTGGTTAATCGGTATAATTGTTCTGGGTGCTTTTATGAGCTGAGTGGGGCATTTATGTTCCTTATTTTAGCCAATAGTGTCCCTAGAAATCTGTCATTTTCTGTCTTTATTCTAATATATCTCTGGCGCAGTGGTCAGGATTTTGCCATTGATGACATCAGCAAACTTCTAAGTCACACAGTGCTTGCCCCCTATATAAGATGTAAATGTAAGCATGTGAAGGACCACCCTATGTGGCTTAAAGCCGAAGGGACAGAAGCTGTCTTAGCAATCAGGAGGGCAAAGATAGAAAACGAGGAACTGATTCTAACACAGATGTAGATTAAACCCCCCCCCAAATGTTTAAAGTGGGTTACTAGAAATGAGCTGCAGGTTGAGAGTGGGGCTCCATTAAATAATTTATATAATTTGGTTATAAAAGATACAGAAAAAGGCATATATGTTTAATCTGTCAGTTCTTATCTACAGTGTAGAGGAGTCAACACCCAACTGACGGGCACAGATAGCTCAGCTGAAACAAGTCAGTGGCTCAATCATTATATGGTACATAAATATTTACTCAAAATGAATATGAACAAGGCACATGGGCCTGATCAAAATTTACCTTTTTGTACATAGAGAACTTTGCTTGGTTTTTACCAGGCCACCCTTCCTGATTTCTTCCTTTTATCTGGTATGGCACCTATGAACTGGTAATCCAAATTTTTATATAGCGATCACAATCTCAGCCTGGCAATTATAGACCAATACATTTGAAATCTTTGGTGGGAATGTTGCTTGTAAGTTTAAGGGATCATCAGGATCGGACTTGGCTGTTTGGGCACCGGGAAAAAACCTGGGGGCCCCCAAACTCTTCTTCAGTAAGAAACCTGCAGACTGCTGATTAATCTGTCAAAATCGGGACTGTCTCGCGCAAAACAGGACAGTTGGGAGGTATGTAACAACTCATTGGAGGGCACACAGCAGCCCCACCTGACCCTCCTGCCTACCGCTCATGACCGCCACCTTCTGGTCGGTGTTGGTAAAAGCACAGCTGAGGAAGTAGAGAGGTTGATTATGCAACCATTAGACACTCCCTGTGTGCCATTTGTCCATATATACAAGAGACATGGCTGTCTGGGAACAATTGTATTTAATATAGGAGATTTTTCCATATTATATATAATAATATGATTTCACTTATATATCTTCTATCTTTTATCTGTAACTTACCCTTCTATTTAGACTGTAAGCTCTATGGGGCAGGGGCCTTCATCCTTTTGTCTCCTTGACACTAAGCACTTTATCTGTATTATAACTGTACTTTCTTGTATTTTTATACTTATTTGTATTTACTATTGCAATGGGCCCCTCTTTGTTCAACTAATTTATTGTTTTGCTGTGCAGTACTTTGCCCTGAAGCAGCGCTATACAAATAAAAATATACATACATACATATACAGTGTAATTAACTGATATTTTCCATAAGCTTTACCAGCAGTGGTGGAACTATAGCGGAAGAAGACCCCATAGTTATGGGGGAACAGGGGGGCCCAGACCTCCTGTGTCTGTTGTGTATGGGCAAATAGAGCACAGGGACTGTCCAATGACTGTGTGATCAACCCTTGTCTTCTAAATGGTCCTAACCCATGTTGAAAATTTAAAAAACAATTCACCAAATCTTTTTTCGGCCGCCATTTCAAAATCATTACAGATGACTATCCCTTTTTGCTGTGACCACGAGATGATGGTTGGCTATAACGTTTGTGCAACAGTAGGTTGGCAATACTCCCACCCCAGGTTTAAGGTAAGTCCTTATTTACAGTGAAAGTTTTATTGGAAAGATACTAAAGGTATTAGTTATCCTTGTTTTTTCTAACATTGTCACGTACAGGAATGGAAAGTGTTCACAAACTCATCTGCAAATTGGCGAATTCGATCATCTCAGCACTTCCCATGACTAATTGGAAACCTCAGGGCCCTTTATCTTCTGGACATCATATTCCTCACTTTTTATGCATTTTGCTTAAACCACAGATTCTGGCAAAAAAAATTACATTCAGATCCTATTATCAAATATACGCGCCATAAACACTTCAGAATAAGAATATCAGACTCTAACGCTGAGCGCAGCAGAGAATCATTAGTTCTTCGAGAATTATGTGTCTCCTGGGGGCCGGGATGAATGTCTTTGCAGTGTGTATGATGGAGTGATTCTTTTCTACTCTTCCTTTCAGTAACGGGGAGTTAGAATATTATCTGTAACTGTAAGGAAATCTCCTCAGGGAGCATTTGTTTTGTTAGTGGCTCATAAATAGTCCAGTATGGCTGGACTTGGTCTTCCAACTGACCAAATGTATCCACTTATACTGTTTCACTTCCCAACATCTGATCCAAGGCATCTGGCAGGGCCATGGTGCTGACCAGCCAGATCCATTTGTACTGCCTGCCCCCTACACCTGAAAGATCTACCTGATTCTAACGATTCCAACAGGTTCTGCATTCCAAGGTAGTGACCAACCAAATCCCCTTGTGTTGTCCCTCCCCATATAACTGAGATCTCTATCATTTCCCAATGAGTCTGGAAAGGTCTGTTGTCGCTGACCAACCGAATCCCCCTGTATTGTCACCTCCTGAGAGATCTACCTGATCCAATAGCTCTTGCAGGTTTTGCTGCCCGTGGTACTGACGAAACTGTGTTGTACAAAATGACACTCAATGACTTCCAACAGGAAGGAGCGATAATAAGATGTTACAGGCACATTTTAATGGAAAGTATTATTAAGGGTTATCATTTCTCTAAGGGAGGTGTGTGTCTCAAATTTAAGTTTGGAAGATCCAGATTTGGAACCTGGCCATTAGGTTTAAATCTTTGACTTACACATATGCATATGTATATCACTCTCCCCCCCCCCCACCTCCACACACATACATACACCTACATATACAGGCATATGCACTGGCACAAATACACAAAGATATATACTAGGGAAGCACAAAATTATGGATTCGGTTCAGGATTCAGCCTTTTTCAGCAGGATCAGGATTCGGCAGAATTGCATATGCAAATTAGGGACGGGCAGGCAATCACTTGACTTTTCGTCACAAAACAAGGAAGTAAAAACATGTTTACACTTTTTCCTTTCCCGACCCTAATTTGCATATGCAAATTAAGATTTGGATTTGATTCTGTATTTGACAAAATCTTTCACAAAGGATTTCTTTAAGCACCATATATCCCAAACATACTATCTATTCATTATGTCTTAAAGGGCATGTAAAGGCAAAAAAATAAAATCCCAATTTTACTTTCTTTAATGAAAAAGAAACCTATTTCCAATATACTTTAATTAGAAAATGTGTGCAGTTTTTATAAGAAACCTGCCTGTTTGCAGTGAAATCCTCCCTTCATTTACTGCTGTGGATAGGAATTGTCAGATGGTCCCTAACACTTGGCATGGAAACAATCATACTTATGAACAGCAGGGGAAGCACCTGCCTTACTTCCCAGCCATGCAGAACTCAAGCAGCTTTGTTTGTTTCCCTGTTTTGATAATTTATGACAATCCCTAAGCAGCCCAGATCACACTGAGCATGTGTACAGTCTTGGTCTTGCAAAGATATATAACAAAGTTACAAGATGACAGCCCCCTGTGGTCAACATTAAAGTATAAATCATTTGTTTGATTAGGCTTGTGGTGCAGTAAGTTCATGTTTATGTTTAGTATACAAAATACAGCATTTCCAGCCTTATTCTATTATAGACTTTCCTTGTCCTTTAAGTTCCCTTCTGTTAATTCCTCTGTTTACTGGAAATGAGCTGTTACCCTTTTGTGCTACAGCGTATGTTGCTGGTCTGGAAGTACCATATTGCCCTAGCCCGATTACACTGTCCGCCCACTGAACTTCTAGGCACAGCCTGGCCTGGTTAATTCTTACTGTGAATCCCTTTGGGTCTCCTTGGTGTCAGAGACTTTATACTTATTTCCTGAAGGGATTAGGGGGGCACTGAGGCGAAAGAAACTCCCATCCGCTTTGTACAACCTGAGGACCTCTCACCCCTCCGTGTTTGAGAGATTAAGGCATCTGTTCAGCCCCTCTCAGTGCACTAATCCCCCTACGTTGACTCAATGTGAAATAAATATTTCCTGGTCATCCTCTTCAGTCGTACAAACACAATAAAGCAGAGTTTAAACTTTACTCAGGATTTAGCCAGTGGCTTAGCCCACATCAGAAAAGCACTGTCTGATTTGGAGCCTTTTCACTGGGGAATTCGGGGCCACACTCCCCAGGATGTAATAGGCCATTCACATTGCTTTGTGCAGCACTCTGATATTATTGCAGTTCGGTAACATCCAATGGTCTTTTAATGGCAAGTCTCCAAAAATGACAACAACTAAACCCTCACTAAATGAAAGATTTTTTCTGCACAGACTGTGTTTGCTGAAGTGCTGGGGGCTCTAAGTAACCAAGACTCCTCCACCATCCAGCTAAAGCCATGAGCATCTGGCATAATATAACGGTTCCTGTTCTCTAACTAGGCCTGTCATACACAGAGCCACAAAAAAAAAAAAAAAGACTTCCCCTAAAAACAGGGCAAATAGAGATTCACTGGCAGATATTTATGGGAATATAGGCTTTCTAATCAATACATACCACTGATCATATTTTGATATGACCAGGATATGTTAGACCAGCCAAGGATGACAGGGACACCAAGAAAGTTTCAGGGACCCCATAAAGAAAAGTAGGGCCCTAACTACCATAGCAACTCAAGTCGACTTTGTGGGGAAATTCACCTGTTAACAGTAATGGGGCTATACATGCTCCCTAACTGGGCTTCTGGGCTTTTGGGCTTTTCTAAGGGGCTCACCTGTTCCCTTGCTGCTCCTGGGCCTCTCTGAAGTATAACCTGTTCTCTTGCTGCTCCTGAGTTTCTCTTGGACCTTGACTTTTCCTTACTGCTCCTGGGCCTATCTGGGGACTATGCTGCTCCCTTACTACTCCTGTGTCTTTCTGTGGGCCTCACGTGTGCCCTTACTACTCCAGGACTAACCTGTTCCCTTACTGCTCCTTCATTTCTCTGAGGGGCTCACACAACTTTTTAGTGCTGGAAAGGAGTGGCCACTCTTTGGCTTTTGCTGGTACTGAACAGGCTGGTTGCTCATTGAGCCTGGGATCCACAAGGCCCCAGTAAGCAACATGCCCTAACAGGACCTCCAACTGTTAGTGATTCAAGTCATGGACCAGGCCACCCCGTGAATGAAGGATAGCAATAGCAGGGTAGTACTGTAATAGTCTCTCTAGAGAGAGAAAGATAGTCAGCTGTATTTAGTATGAACAGTGTGTGTTCCAACGAGGAGTGTTAGCAAGAAGAGATCTTCCTTACAAAGCTTCCCCTGTGTTGCTTTTAGTGCAGGGATATCATTGTGATAAGGACTAGGACTTAGCAGCAGCTATCCGGCCTTACCTGGTGTTCCACTCAGTCACATTATAGCCACAGGCACTTTGTACTGGAATTGATGTACCCTTGTCTATCAGGACTCTGAGGAAAAATCCCCACTGTGATGTGTTGCATGGAAATCTGCTAACATCTCTACTACTCCTGTGTAACATCTGCTACTCTATGGATGTTCGTGTGTGAGTACAAACATGGGGATATTGCTTTATGCTAATAAACTTTCACCTTTTGTTTTAAAGAACCTCCTGACGCCCATTTTAACTTTTATTGTACAGTTTCTTCCACCTGGCGAAGGCCCTGCCCTGGTGTGTAGGTCGCAGTGTAACCCATGCTTTTCCTAACACTAGCTGGACACTTAATCCTTTGTGCTGTACATAGCCCAAAAAAGTGTTACAGTACCTGCCAGAATGCAGTTCCCTCCTAAAGTGCTGACACAAGTCACATGACCAGGGCAGCTGGGAAATTGACAAAATGTCTACTCTAGCCCCATGTTAGATTTCAAAACTGTATATAAAAAAAATCTGTTTGCTCTTTTGAGAAATGGATTGCAGTACAGAATTCTGCTGGAGCAGCACTATTAACTGATGTGTTTTGAAAATGTTTTTTTTACCCCATGACAGTATCCCTTTTAAAAAAGACATACCTAATTTGCATTTTGTAGGTGAGCAGTCCATTTACATTTTAAAGCAAGCAGCCCGTCGGGCATTTGCCCGAACCCAGTCCGGGCCTGACCCTCTGTTCAATCACTTGAGGTCCAACTAAGCAGACCCTATTTTAGAAATTGAAGTCCTATGTATCCTGCACTCTGTCTCTGCAGACTCATATTAGTTAGGACCCCCCATCTATAGATTGGTTTCCCCTTTCTAAACTGGTGATGCCATTAATACTGTGGCTGGGATATGCTGGAGTGTGAAGAGCAATGCTTACCAGAAAGGATGGGGTTAATAAGTGATAGTGGCCGGGAATTTGTTAGTGGGGGCGGTTCATTAGCTTTCCTCATGTTTGTACAGGAATTATCTCAACTTTAATTTGAATTTATTAAATTATGTTGGCACTAACAGAGTGCAGGGCAATTTATTTTATGTTAAACACAAAGAATGTAATCCACCCCAAACAATATCATTATTTGGATTATTCTATGGCAGTTATAATTAGAACATTTGCATTTCTGGGGTCCTTTCAGTTGTTTTGTCTCTTAAACTTGCTTCGATTAGAGATGCACGGAATGTCAGAACTTTATGCAGGACTGGAACCAGCTCCAAGCCCTTAATATAATGGGACTTTTTTCTTTATTTGTAATGTCACCTGAGGAAAAAACCTCCAGAAAGCTTTGCAATTTTCTATATAGATAGCCATTAAAGAGATCAGGTTTATGTTACTCCTGCTTTGTTTCTGTGAGTACAAAAATAGTTTTATTTCTTATCTTGAGACCTCAAACCTCTGAACAACTTTTCACAACAATTCTTTGTTCATAAATCATGGAATTTTTTTTTTATTTTTCTCAAATTGCAATACACACGTAGGGTGTAGATTCAGTTCTGTTTGGCTGAATCTAATAAAAATAGACGGCCATCTCTATTTTTTTTTTCAGTTTCAACCCATTTTCTGCCTAAAATCCAATGGTACAGCAACTGCAGAAAAAATGTCCCTAAACTGTAATCTAGACCCTGAATCATCTTTGTTCAAAGTATAAATACCAGCAGTATTGGATTTACTTACCAGGCCCTTCCTTTCAGCGATCTAATGTATCTGCTAGTACAGAAAGAATCTCAAAGCTTCCCTTTTCTCAATGTAACAACTCATTTCCTTTCTTAACATGAAAACGTCTTTCCTCGAATATGAATGACAACACAAAAACTTTTCTTTCACCCATGGTTAGTGGTTGGCTGAAGCCATTTATTATCAAACAACTGTGTTTACTCTTTTTAAATCATAATCACTACACAAACTACCCAAATGACCCTGATCAAAAGTTTACATACCCCAGTTCTTAATACCGTGTATTGCCCCCTTTAACATCAATGACAGCTTGAAGTCTTTTGTGGTAGTTGCAGATGAGGCTCTTTATCTTCTCAGACAAAGGTAAAGCTGCCCATTCTTCCTGGTAAAAAGCCTCCAGTTCCTGTAAATTCTTGGGCTGTCTTGCATGAACTGCACGTTTGAGGTCTCCCCAGAGTGGCTCAATGATATTGAGGTCAGGAGACTGAGTTGGCCACTCCAGAACCTTCACTTTATTTTTCTGTAGCCAATGACAAGTCGACTTGGCCTTGTGTTTTGGATCATTGTCATGTTGGAATGTCCAAGTACGTCCCATGCACAGCTTCCGAGCTGATGAGTGCAAATTTTCCTCCAATATTTTTTGATAACTTACATCAGTGCTGTCCAACTTCTGTAGTACCGAGGGCCTAACTATTTCTGGCCTACATGGTGGAGGGCCAATAATGGAAGTCCATGTTGACCACTCCCCTTCAGGACTCCTCCTGAGGTGAAAGGCGGCGGTTATGGGCAGAAGTGAGAGCCGAGACCAGGGAGCTTAGCTTAGGTTCTGGATTTAGGGTGCCTCTTGTGACAGTTTGAGGCTTGTCTCTGTGCTGCGTGGCATATTGTAAGCATTTGTGTAGTAATGGCTTTCTTCTGGCAACTCGACCATGCAGCCCATCTTTCTTCCAAGTGCCTCTTTATTGTGCATCTTGAAACAGCCACACCACATTTTTTCAGAGAGTCCTGTATTTCACCTGAAGTTATTTGTAGGGTTTTTCCTTGCATCCTGAACATTTTTTCTGGCAGTTGTGGCTGAAATTTTAGTTTTATATAGTTTGGTTTCAACAGAACCCATATTTTCCACTTCTTAATTAGAGTTTGAACACTGCTGAATGGCATTTTCAATTCCTTAGATATTAGGTGAAGATGGTTACGTTTAATAGCCATTCTAATCCTTTTGTGTCAAGTTGTGTGCATGTTATCAGGTTAAATCACCAGGGTATGTAAACTTGTTGTCTGACAATAAATGGCTTCAGCCAACCACTAACCATGAGTGAAAGAAAAGTTTTTGTGTTGTCATTCATATTCTTTCATAATGGTTAAAAAATCATAAATTCTGCCAGGGTATGTCAACCTACGAGCACAACTGTATACGATAGATAGATAGATAGTGTTATGTTTAGATAGATAGATAGATAGATAGATAGATAGATAGATAGGTAGATAGGTAGATAGGTAGATAGGTAGATAGATAGATAGATAGAAAGCTCCCTTAACTGCCTCTTCTGTAGTGTAACCAATCCCAACTTGGCCTTCAATTCCCTTTATCAGCTTTGTTGCTCTTCTCTGTACTTCTGCATCATTAATACTCCATTTGAGTACCAAACTGTACTGCATATTCTAGACAGGGCATTTCCAGTGCTTTGTGAAAGAATGACCCTATGCATTTGTGAATCTAAACCCCTTAAAGGAAAACTATACCCCCCAAACAATGTAGGTCTCTATCATCATCATCATCATTTATTTGTATAGCGCCGACAAGATACGCAGTGCTTTATATAGTGCTATCTATAGAAAGATATTGCCTAAAACAACTTATATGTAAAACCCTGCTTCATATAAATAAACCATTTTCATAATAATATACTTTTTTAGTAGTATGTGCCATTGGGTAATCATAAATAGAAAATTGCCATTTTAAAAAATAAGGACAGCCTCCTGGGATCCTAGGATTCAATGGTGCTCACAGACATACCAAACAAACTATAAAGTTAGGTCACATGAGCCAATTAACAGACAGAGTTGTGTCTTTTGCTTCCACACTTCTTCCTGTTACAGTTAGAGCTGTAGTATTTCTGGTCAGGTGATCTCTGAGGCAGCACACAGACCATCATGAAATGGGGGTTCAAGGCAAGAGATGTAAAAGGGCAATATTTACATAATATATATTCCAGTTTGGTAAGATTCTTTAATATGTCACTTAATTTGATATAATCTGTTGCTCAAGTATTCATTTTGGGGGTATAGTTTTCCTTTAAAACCGGATCTAGTAATTGTCACAGAATAACCACATACAGGGGAGCTGAACCCCTGTTGATCCAGTGTAACTAGGTGTGACTGTTCCCATTGACAGAGCCAATTGTACTACAAATGAACCCAGTGGTACAGAGTCACTAGAAGTTTACCGTGCTGCTGACAACTTCTGGTACAGTAAAACTGTGGTGTTTATACAAATGAAAACCAACGTTCTCTGGAATCTACTGGACTGGAGCAGCACTTGTCCTGCTTGAAGCTGCAGAAGAAGAGATAAGGTGGAATATTCCTAGTCACATGCGAGTGAATGTTATCACAGAGAATGATGGTGTGTAACAAATACGGTGTATGACATTCCCCAAACTCTGAGACAAGCACAGGCACTTCTCGCTGGAGATTCCATTTTTTCTCTGCTTTTTTTTTTTTGTGCTGCAAAATCGTTGGCCTGATGACATGAATTAGTAACACAAAAGTCGCTGGCGCATGTGAATAAATCAGAACAATAGAAGCGAGAGAGGAATAAAGGCAAAACCCATGAGACCAGGAGTGATTAAATTATAATAACATTAGATTAATTAGTCTATAATATTTGCACTTTATATGAGAGAGAACGAAATGAGCCCTCTACATAAAGGTTATAGACTCCTGAGGTCTGCGTCTTAATAAAGAGAAAAGCCCATCGCAGCCGTGGAGATACCACTCACGTGCCCCACCACCACCGCAAAACCGGACTAATTATCAGCAACAACAAATAATCACACAGATAAAAGGAACAATTAACATTTTCATATTTGCGGAGTTGTGTCTCCTGCAGATAAGTGCCCGAGTCTCACTTATTGCACAAGAGACTCAATAATGTGAGAGTTGAACTGAACAATCACAATATGTGTTAATACTGATAGCTAACAACACTACAAGTATCTCTCTTTGTATTTCTCTCAGGGTATTTTGCGTACCCAGACATTCATCTGCCTTATACACAGAGCAAATGGTATATGTGCATTATACACAAAGCAGGAGAGGTATCTGCATTATACACAGAGCAAGGGATGTATGTGCATTATACACAGAGCATGGGATATATGTGCATTATACACAGAGCAAGGGATATATGTGCATTATACACAGAGCAAGGGATATATGTGCATTATACACAGAGCAAGGGATGTATGTGCATTATACACAGAGCAGCGGGTGTACTTGCATTATACACAGAGCAGCGGGCATACCTGAGTAATACACAGAGCAGGGGGTCTGTTAGAATGTCCTTTAATGTCCAACTCACAAAGCTGATCCAAATCCAGATGACAGTCTGTGGGTCTGTTTGCAAACTGAAGTATTCAAGGGCCATCAAACCAACCTCTAAATACTACCTGAAGAATGGAGCAACCTCCCCCAAGCAGTTACTGCTACAATAAAATAATGCTGGAATTAAAAACATATGCAACAGTGATTTTGTTTTAATAATTCTAAGTAATTCTTACTCTGAGTTGTGCCCCTTCACTTGACTTTTACTTTCATTACCCTATGCCGACCAGATTGCAGCTCAGAAATGCCTCGGAGTTATGAATATGGACGGTTCCTGACTGACTGGTACCATTCTGCCATCTTATTTGGCTTACACCTTTATCTTTTTTATCAACCCCCTAATACGCAATTTCCCTTCATATTCATGGTTGTGGCGCACAGAGAGCAGGTACCCCCACCCCCATGCCCTAATTCTAGCAGATATAGTCTCACATATTTCCCCTATAGGCCAATGACTTTGGTTGCTTTGAGGTTCACTATTGATTCTGGGAACAGCTCACTGAGGAACAGGTTGCGTGATAATGCTGGGACACTTTTTAGCATGAAGGATCCATATGCTCAGTTGTATCTTATTTTAGGTGTCCCCCCACATGAAAGTCTGCCTGTTGTAATTACATGTGTGTACTGACATTAACTGGCCCCTGCATTGTGTACACCCCAAATTCAGACAAAGCTCTTGCATTGTTCACACCTGTAATCCCCCTTAGAGTGTTCCTGATAGGTTTCCCTGTCTCCTGCTGTACTCTGCCTGCCCTATGTGCGCCATACTCTGCCTGCCCCATACACTGTGTGTGCCATATTCTGCCTGCCCTATGCTCACTGTGTGTGCCATACTCTGCCTGCCCTATGCTCCCTGTGTGTGCCATACTCTGCCTGCCCTATGCTCCCTGTGTGTGCCATACTCTGCCTGCCCTATGCTCCCTGTGTGTGCTATACTTAGAGGAGAGCACCTGTGGGATGTGAGCCTGGTAGGGGTTTGTTCTGGGGGTTTGTTAGCATTTGGAAATTGTTGTTGGGGTGCCCTAAGGTGTTTAAACATGTGCTGGGTGGTGCTGTGTTATCCACAGGGGAGGCTGACCCTTAGGGATTTATCGGCCAGATATTGATCAGGGGAACCCCATCGGAGAGCCCCATACACAGGCCAATAAGCTGACAACTTGGTCTGTCGGCAGCATTTTTTTTACTGTGTATGGCCATCTTAAGGTTTTTGCTCCAATGCTATCAGACTGGAACCGTTTTTTTCTTAAACCATTTAAAAACACAAATTACATTTTCTTTCATAGAGTGGGTTAATGGAGTGAGTTTTCTGTTGGCTCTGCTGAATTCGGTCATGTTTGATCATCTTTCTAACAAATCCTCACCCAGTCTATAGTGCTAAGCAGAGCATTAGATATTACACAGTCATCAATTGACTTTCAAATAAGAATCTCATGCTGTTTTGAATGGTTGCTGAATGGCGAAGCCTGTGTTTTTGTGTGACTATCCTGTGTGCTTGTGACTTTCCCAAGTGAGTGTAGCCTCACAGTTTTAGGGCTCTTACACACTGGCGTTTTTTCCTGAGTTTTTTTATTGTTTGACGTGCATCAAAATGCAGGTTTGAGTGCAAAAAAAACCCAATCACTAGGGATGCACCGAATCCACTAATTTGGATTCGGCCGAACCCACTAATTTGGATTCGGCCGAACCCACTAATTTGGATTCGGCCGAACCCCCGAATCCTTCCCGAAAGATTTGGGCGAATACCGAACCGAATCCGAACCCTAATTTGCATATGCAAATTATGGGTGGGAAGGGGAAAACATTTTTTACTTCCTTGTTTTGTGCCAAAAAGTCACGTGATTTAGCTCCCTGGCCCTAATTTGCATATGCAAATTAGGATTCGGATTCGGTTAGACCAGGCAGAAGGATTCGGCCGAATCCGAATCCTGCTGATAAAGGCCGAATCCTGGCCGAATCCCGAACCGAATCCTGGATTCGGTGCATCCCTACCAATCACTAATTGATACTATTATATTCCGCCAAGCTGTTCTGAGTTGTGTTCGGGTTTGAGTGTTTTTTGTTTACACCAGGGCCAGAACAAGGGGTAGGCAGAAAAGGCACCTGCTAGGGCGCATTGAAAGGGGGGCGCTGGGCAGGTACTTGTCTTTTGCCTACTAATCCATGTTCGCTGCTCTGCCCGCCTCCCTCCACATTCTCTCCTCCCCTCCGGCATTCTGCGCATGTGTGTGCACGTTCAGGGACACACGGAGGGGAGTGCAGTGGCAGGGCCAGGGCTCCTAGGGTGCCAGATCGGCTCGGCCCGGCACTAGTTTAGACCCAGCATGCTGCTTTTTATTGCACTTGACGGCAATCCGCTATCAATAGAATAGAAGGCTGTATTTGGAATGTAAAAAAATGCAGTTAGCTGCGGCAAAAAAACTGTTTAAATGCAATATATGCATTTTTTCGCACTCAACGTTAATTTTAAAACACAGAAGCAAATGCCCATGTGTAAGAGCCCTTAGAAGCACTGCTGTAGACTAGACAAAGCTCACAGGTACACAAAAACACAGGCACATTTATTCACAAACATGCAAATTATGCAACAGATATGCACACATACATACACATTTACTTATACATGCAAACAAATACTGTATGATAAGGCACATGCACATATTTACATAATCACACATAGGTACATACAAACACATAAAGCCAGATACACACACCCATAAAACCACACACATCGCTCACAGGGCTTTTAGACAGGATAATAGGGGATTTTTCTCAGTCTGGATAAGAAATCAATGTAAACAAATGGCTGGAAAGCTCAGGGGGACCCATGTAATGTCCCCTGACACCACTCACACCTCATTTCCCTGTGACACTTTCAGTGAATCAGACTTGTCCTCTCTGCCCTCCCAGTAACCAAATCTGCCCCCACCCAACCACCTGAGCAGCTAATCCGTCTCTCCCTGACAGCTCTGATGGTGCCAGTTCATTTCATTAGTAATCAATTAGCTTGTTACTATTGGAGGTAATTACCTTTTTATAGAGAAGAGAGAGCAGCTGGTGAGAGCAATAAACCAGGCATTAATAAAATGTTCTTCTTCAGATGCCTAACCCTAACGCCTGACAGAATTACTGCTTCTTTCCTCATCCCTGGGGGCCGCACTCCTTATTCTTCTTTTTCTTCTCATTATTGCTTAGAATATTGTCTTGTGCACAGAATTGAAATGCAGTCATGATCCCACCCCCCTCCCTCGCTTGAGTCCCTGTCTGGCCACTTACTGGAGGGGGATTTTTTACAGATACACTGACCTTGTCTTTAGCCCCCTATGGAGAGCTCCATGCAGTATTGTCCTCCTGGGTCCCCACAATTTAGGGGGTTTATTGGCAGCAGTTGCCAGAGAGAAAGTAATTACAAACAAACTGCCTCCTGCTGTTATAAGACTGCAAGTCCCAGAATCCTCTGAAAGCTGAAATGTAGTTTAGTAACAGCTGGAGAACTCCATTTAATGCACTGGGCCCCTGTGCTGAAATTGGCCCTAATCCCAGCAACACTAGAGACAACTTTGACATTGTGCTCTGTGCCCCTACACTGTGCTCTCTGGGGCCCAAATATATTTTAAAATAAATTATTTATGCTAAAATCACCCCCAAGGGTAAGATGGAGGCAACATTTCCAATCTCTCTGGTGCTTTCTCATACCTCCCAACATTTTGGAAGTAAAAAGAGGGACCAAAAATGTTTTTGTAGGTAGTGCAGCTAAATTTATTTGCCCATGCCCATTTTTGTGGACCCCTAATTACCATGTTCATTTTACAAAATTTGGCAGGTTATGAAAGTTTGAAAATATTTCTCCTTATCTAAACTGTTTTAATTACTTATTTTCTTATCTCAAAATTGTTAGTAAGTAAGTATCTTATTTGCATTTGTTAGCTGTTCTGGGCTGTTCTGGGCTCTCTGCCAATTAAGTTAGAAACTTTTTTCTTTTTTTGGCTGTTCAGTGCAGAGAAAAGAGGGACTTTCCAGTACAAATGAGGGACTGCGGGTTGAGCTGTCAAAAGAGGGACTGTCCCTCCAAAAAATGGACAGTTGGGAGGTATGCTTTCTGTCAGGTGTGCCATGGGGCCCTTACATTCATTCTGCATTGGCCCCTCTGTAAGGGCCCGTACACATGGGCGTTTTGGACCTGCGCTCCCCTGCGTTGCGTTTGGCTGCGTTCAGCCGCAGGGGAGCGCAGGTCTAGACGCACCTCATTCTTTTCAATGAGTTTGTACCCACGAGACGCGTGTAAGCGCCGAACGCAGGTTCAGACGCAAAATACTGCATTTTTCCTGCGTTCGGCGCCTACATGCGCTCGTGTGAGTACAGCCCCAATGAAAATAATTGAGTGCATCTATACCTGCGCTCCCCTGTGGCTGAACGTAGCCAAACGCAACGCAGGGGAGCGCAAGTAAAAACGCCCGTGTGTAAGGGCCCTTAGGCTGTGCCCCCCTCCCTCGTTTATATTTCCCATGTTTGTGTATTTAATTCAGGTGTGGACTGAGAATTAAAATAGGCCCTGGCGTTCCAGGTAAACAGAGGCCCAATAAGCCCACACAGAGACCCAGACAGTCCCCACCAGCCCACTAAATATGGACTTTCTATGGCACCTTATAGCAGCCCCTCTGGCATTTGCCCTAACCCACAGATTTAATTCCAAGTGAGAGTGGCACAATGGTAACCCAAAGCCGTGTCTTTCTTTGCTCATTTGCATATTTGTGTCTGGATCTCTTTCCTTTTTATAAACCCCCTTTGTGTCCCCCAATTTCCAGTCTTGGAACAGTGTCCAACATTATTTCTCCTCGTCTTTAAGCAAACAGGAATTTGGGAGCCTTGGGCACCAGCACAAAGCAAATGATTTTGCAGAGGATCAATAAGGGAGCGTGTGGCACTGAAGCGATAAGCGGCAGGCCCGAGCCTTTTGTACAGAATAATTACATCTGCCTGCTAAATAAAAACAACACTTGCACCAAAAATCAAACCTGCATCATTAAAAGCGTTGCAAGAAACAGCAGTATACCATGTATTTATGGAAGTAAAAAGGGAGATTATCAGGAAGGATGAAATTGACATTAAAAAAAGGACAACACTGATGGAAATAAATTGTAGAATTTTATTGGCTCAAGACGTGTGTTTTACCCCCCCTGGCAATGGGCTGCATGTGTGTAAATCCAGCCTGGATAGAGAGCGATTTGGTACATTAGCTTTTCAGGAAACAGCAGAGTCTGTAATGAGATGATGAGCCGCTGTCTTGTTCCCCATTTATCATCCTGTTTGCTCCAATAAGGCCTCTTTTATGTGCTCCTGCTGTCACCTGCACCGCCAATAAATCACCAGCTCCCATACTGCCCTGGGAGGGGGTCACAGGCCAGAGTCATTATTGACAAATTAGGGACTCTTGTTAGTCATTTTATTCCCCTACTTACTTTTGTACAGCCAGGCGGGTGAGCTCATTTGCATATCAATGGATCTGGGAGATAATTAATAATTAGGCACTTAACCCCTAGACACAAAGGGATGGGGGGAGTGTGTGCCTGGGAGGGGCGGCTGCAAAATGAAATAGAAAAGAAGTCATTGCTGCATTTTGTGGCAAATTCTATTGTATCTGGATAAAATATTTATCTGGGGGGGGAGGGGGTTTTTGTATCAAGGCTGGAGTTGCCACATTGTTCCGATATTTGCAGCGTAACCAGTGCTCATGTGACTGATCTGATTATATATTGATTGGCGCACAGATCTGGGAGCTCATGAAGTGACCCTCACACTGATTTTATCTTCAAGTGGGATTTAGTCCGATTACATAGGGGGCTGGCTACAAAGGAAACCATGAACTAGCCAGCATTTCCAGTGTCCTGTAGAGGGCGGAGGAATCTAGGGGCCCCAGGGGTCTCGCTTGGATGGGAAATCTGCTTTGAAACGTTTACTTGGAAGTGACAGATCTCTTCCCACCATACGCACTGAGATTTATGCTTTCTTGGCCAGGCCTCGATACACAAACCATTAACTTGCAGCGGGACAAATCCTCTTTATTAGCATTACATTCAATTACACATGTGGCCCAGGGGCAGCCAATAGAGCTGCATTCGCCAAGTACAATTGTAAAAAGGGAAACAGTTACTAATGTCTAAACAACAACACTGCAGACACCAGATGGGGGGAGAAAACCATAGTTGATCCCATCGTTCCCCCGATTGGAATGAATTTTCGGGAACACAGGGACACCAGCCAATTGTATTTTATAGATAATTTGGGGATAATTCTCTTCCCACTATAACTTGGGAATTCTTCAAAGGTTGGAATTTATACACAAAGCAGAATATAGAAATGACCGATAGATTGGTATCCATGCCCATCACCTACAGGCTGTGCTGTAACACCAGTGGTCCATCTTGGTTGGATTATCCTTTTTTATTCTCGGGTGAATTTCCAGCACAAAGTGATTTCATTTTTGGCCAAATCAAACCCCACAGCAAATTTTTTACCCAGAATTGTTTCTTTCATGTGTTAGTTGAAGAGACCAAATTTAATAAAGGGGGAAAGTGCAAAGCTCATAAAACAGCCATTTTATCCCACAATGCCAAAGTCCATCTTTTAGGCTAGGGCCAGACGGGCCAAAATCAGCCTGCTGCAGTGTGGGACTGGCCCACCAGCTTACCAGGAAAACTCCCGGTAGGCCAAGGTGTCAGTGGGCCCTCATGCTGCTAAAGTTTTGGCCTATTTCATGGACATTCCCTATTTCTATGAGAACAAAGAGGCTAAATAGATGG
>CM044448.1:43892300-43939275 GCA_024363595.1 Xenopus borealis
AAGTTCGCGAACGCGTCCGCGAACTTTTTTGCGGCGGTTCGCGCCATCCCTACTCCCTACCTTCTACATGAAAAGTTACAGTGAACAAGCAGGTAGGATAGGGGACTGGTAGGAGTTGGTGTGAACACCGGGCCCCTCCGCCAATTTTTTTGCAGGGGAGGGGGCAAAGCCATGTAGTCCATTGGAACCAATACGGTATGTCCAAGAGTTTTTCTTCTCCTCCCTGAAGAAACCGTTATTGGGATAGAATTTGGGAACTTGGATACACAGAAGAAAATAGATGGTAAACAAACTCCCACTTTTTTTATTATTTTAAAAAAATAATAAAATTGGAGGATTAATAGAAGCCCCCCACCCAGAACAATTATTACTCCTGGGCTGTAACTGGGCACAAAGTGTCTGCAGCCAGGGACAGACCCAGTGTTGGTGTGTATAGGTTACTGTGTTTGTTGGGGGGATTTTAAAGCAATTAGGCCGATACACAAATACATCGCTTGCAATCAATCTGTGCATTGGTTACTAATATGCACAAGGGTTTCAGCCGATGGATTTTATTCTAATTATCAAATACATTTGCACTCTCCTATTTAATTCAATTTGCATGTGTGAGCTCAGTCTTATTAAAGTTGATATTACACGTGTCAAGTGCAGGCGGCTGAAGATTTCATCACATGAAAATTTCATAAAGGGAAGCATGTGACTCCAATAAGCAATGATTAGACAAACACAGATTCATCTCTCTCTCTCTCTCTCTCTCTCTCTCTCTCTCTCTCGCTCTCTCTCCCCATTTGTGAGCAGTAAGTATCACTCGACAGTCACAGCACAACATCACTAAACCAAGGGGAATCATGTTGGGAAACACATCACATCTAGGGTGGAATCATATTTTCATTCAGACATCATGACCTGCATCTAAAGGAACTGCTGTTACCGCCACCTGCTACACAATAACAGCCAATAAATGTATCCCACTGAGGGCATCTAATTCCTCAAACTGCTTTCAGCATCAAACCCTCCCAGCACCAAACCAAACAAGAATAAAGGCAAGTAAATAAGATTAAAAAAACATTGAAGAACAAGGTCACAAAGCTATAGAACAGGGCAGGAGGTAGAATCACCTGCCAAAGGTTACATGGATATGGGATCACCTGCTAGGGTAACAAGGAGACAAACAACTTTCTTGAAGTTACAAGGACCGAAAACCACCTGTTTGAACACAGGATCGCACAAAGGAGACGGACCAACCTGTCCAAGATCAGAACCACCTGCCTGAGGCAAAAGGGCAAAATAATTCCCTGACCAAGGTTATAAGATGATAAATTCAGCTTTCCAAGTCAGCAAGGTGATAGTACCGCCTTCATGGGGTCATAAAAACATATAACCAGTTACGCAGTGTAATGAGAAGATAGAAGGGCTTTCAAAAAAGTTCTCAAGGAGGAAAGATTATTTACGTAAATTCACAAGGAGACAGAATCATGTAGTGAAGGTCATCAGGAAACACCTGTGGAAGGTCACCGTGTGACAACATCACCTAAAATCAACTAAAATCCCGAGGAGTTGGGCTAACCCTCCATAGGTCATAAGCTGTAGCATTGCCTGCTCAGGTCTCCTGTCTCCAGTAACATGGATTTAACTTAACAAGGGGGTAGAAAAGAAGTATGAACTAGTCGATGCTGTCCCCAAGAGGATTTTGAAACCTTCCTAATCAAGAATGAATCTTCTAGATTTTGGCCAGATATTTGTGGGGCAGGCCATCCGAGGGAGCCATTCACAGCTAATAGCTGCCAGCTCAGATTTTATCTGCCTGTGTATAGCCACTTTAATGTAATTTAGCTCCTATTTTGGTAAACCATTCAGTTCTCACCCAATGCCACAGGTAGATATTGTACCCTAACCAAGGTCACACATCCAACATCCAAGGTCATAGGCAGACAGTGCACATTCCAGGCTTCTCAATTCTCATAAAGAGAAGGTCTCAGACTGGCTGTGATAGACTCACCAGTAACCCCAAGACAATACTGATTAGTTAACCCTTATCTAGTACGCTATTGTATTTGTTTTGCTGTTGTTGAGTCAGAGATCACTTAATTTGATCCTAATGATATGTTTGAACAAAACGGGCAGTTGAAGAATAATTTCTAGGCCGGCTACTAATGTTCATGTGCGAGGCCAGGATGGTCCCCCAGATCATTCGTAGGGCTGTATATCTCCATGTCAGTATCACAAACTGCTGAGCTGAGCAGGCGTCAGAACTGACAAGTGGATAATAGCTTCACGAGCAAACAGCAGGGGAGTCAGGAGCCCCACATCTGAGATAATGTGAATGTAAGTCATTATTCAGGCTTAGCCATGATACACTGTAAACAGCCGAGAAGAGTAACAATAGTGTCATTTTTATTACTCTTCTCCTGCAGCCCTAGTGTGAAACATTACGGCAGGAATCTGAGAGAAGTTACGCTCAGCAGTGGAAAATGTACTGACGCCCCAATGTGATGCTGGTGCAAGAGCTTTAAGGGTGCCAACCTTTTCAAACTTTAGGGCTCATCCAGAAGCGAAGATTCGGGGAGATTTGTCGCTTGGCGACTAAGCGCCTGTACTTTGGGGCTACAAATCTCCCTGAATGGCTTGCGCCTATTAAAATTGCCTCAGTAATTTTGAGCGACTTTTAAAAACGCGTTGCTGCATGTGAATAGACGCAGGCGACTTTAGCGCTAGCAGGCGCGAGATAGAAGCAAGCCATTCAGGGAGATTTGTCACCCCAAAGTACAGCCCTTAAGGGCAGAGACACACAAGCAGATTCTGGGAGATTAGTCACCCGGCGACAAATCTCCTCATCTTCGGGGTGACTAATCTCCCCAAACTGCCTTCCCCTGTCTTTCTGCAGGCTGAGATGTAAATCACCTGCGGGATCGCACTCAGATAGCCTCACAAGGAAACTTCGGGCAAGTAATTACATTTTAGCCAGCTGGAAGGCAGTTTGGGGAGATTAGTCAACCTGAAGAAGAGGAGATTTGTTGCCGGGCGACTAATCTCTCCGAATCTGCTCATGTGCCTCTGCCCTAAGGGCCCCTGCCTTTTTCCTTTTTTTGTTGCAACTTTCATTCCCAGAAATATGGTGTTACTGCACCCACTTCAGTCAGATATTTTGCACCAAATACTTTGCTGCCTAGTAAGTAAAAGCAAAGTAAGCAAAGCCAAGCTTAGAGATTGAGATAAAGGGGCAACATGCTGGCATGACATGGGTATGCAACTTTTTTTGAGTACACAAAAAACACATCAAATATTGTAGAAATGGGGGAAAAGGACATTTTTTGGACTATGATACACCAGGGTACATTTTCCTCTGTTATGGTATATAGCTGCCCTTCCCAGGAATCTGTAGAGTAAGTGCTATTTCCCATTGAAACCCATGAGCATCTGCTCTGTGTAGTCACTGGGGTCTGATACATGTTATTAATGCAAGAAATCTGCAACATTCCTGAAAGCACCAGTGTCCAGCAGCCTGTGATCTCCCAATATTAATTGTAGGAACCCTGGCCCCTGTGCTCTTCCAGGGATGAGTCTTGTTTGGATAAATGGGATTATCTGAGACATATTAGTCACACATCGTACCAAACATATTAATCCCCACACTGGTCCTGACCTTTCTCTCCCCAAATTCACTTTGTTTCCAAGTCATCTCAGATCGATGAGAATTTGCAGAAAATGATGGGTTTTGTTTGAGAAGAACAGACAATTCCGGAAGTCATGTGATGGTCCAAGAGAGATTTAACACAATGTAACCATTGCCCATTGGAGCAGATTGTGTTGATCCCAGAGTTCTGTTCATGGCTGATTATTCAGTTCTAACGCTTGGGGCCACTTCTGGCAGCAGAACATTCCCAAAAGTAAAATCAGGAGGAAGATTTTACTTTATATGCCAAAACTTCCAGCTCAGACCCAAATTCATTACAGAAAGAAATATGGGTCTTTACTAAAGATTTGCTAAGAAATGCATTTCCCAGTCATGGATGTGACAGAATTATGTGTCCGACAGCAGAACAATATCAGAATCCTCAATGTTTGTGTAATGGATGATAAATAGTATAGGGTCTAAGAATAAAGAAAAGCAATAAAATTCAGCCACATAGGGAATCAACATTATGGTTGCCGGGGTCAATACAATAATACAACATTTTAAATTACAATCCAAACTTGCAGAGGGGCTGGGATGGATTTTGGAAGCACCATGGGGACTATTTGCATATTTGTAGACTAATTGTTTTAAAGGGGCTGTTCAACATAAAATGAAAAGAACAGCAACATCAAAAGAAAGAGGTTTTTAAAAGTAAATAAAATATAATGTAAAGTTGCTCTGCAAGGATACAACTAATATGTTTGCTGCAGTAACTCTACCATAGCTTATATAAACAAACTACTATGTAGTCACGGGGGCAGCCGTTCAAAGCTGAAAAAGGTTAAAAGGCACCGTTTACACAGTGGATAACAAATACGCTCTATAGAATACAACTGGATTCTTCAGAATACATCTGTTATTCAGCAGTTCTGAATAGAGCCGGGACACACCGGCAGGCTCCCTAGGCAGCCCAGCCAGCTGCCGCACCGGCTGAGCATGCATATGCATGAGCCGGTACGTGCTCGCACGAGCGAGTTGGTGCTTGTGTGCATTGCTGTGCACTTCCGTGCATGCATTCGCAGAAGCACAAGAACACAGGGAGAGATGGGACCGGACATGGGGTAGGCAACAGATCAAGTACGTGTCTGGCGCCCCCCAGCTTTGGGCCCTATGCACGTGCCTACTCTGCCTACCCTTAGGCCCGGCCCTGGTTCTGAATAATTTCAGCAATTTGGTTGCTAGGATGCAAATTACCATAGCAACTATGCGACCTGACCAGAAATATGAGCCTTAAAAAAGTAGCAATAACAATAAATTTGTAGCCTTACAGAGCATTTTACCTTAGATGGGGTCAGTGACCCCCAACTGAAAGGTGTAAAAGTCAGTAGAAGAAGGCAAATAATTAAACATTTTAAAAAATGAAAGCCAATTGAAAAGCTGCTTAGAATTAACCGTTATATAACATTAAATGTCAATTTAATGGTGAACCGCCCCCTTAAGCACCTTTATATTTCAAGCTATAGCATATTAAAGGCAAAAAGGAAGGCAAATAAGTTATCTATAAAAAGTAAACCACCAAAACAAGATGCTTAAATCAGGTGAATATTCTAAAGTAGAAGTAGCAGGAAAACATGCTTTTTTTCCAAACCCATTGACCATGCTGATTCAGCAGAATTCTGCACTGAAATCCATTTTTCAAAAGAGCAAACAGTTTTTTATATTTAATTTTGAAATCTTGACATGGGGCTAGACATATTGTCCGTTTCCCAGGTGCTCCCAGTCATGTGACTTGTCACTCTTTACTGCTGCACTGCAAGTTGGAGTGATATCAACCCCCTCCCTTCCCCCCCCCCCCGGCAGCCTAACAATGGTACAATGGGAAGGTAACCAGACAGAGCTGCCATCAGATATCACAGGGCCACATACAGCAAAATTGTCTGGGCCCCCTGGTACCTGCCCACCCCAGATCCCGACCACAAGCCACACCCCAGATCCTGCCCACACCACAGTATAAAGTCCACACAGACACCAGCCCCCCCCTAAAAAAAAACAAAAAACTGGTGCCAGCGCCCCCCCATAATAGTTTTTAAAAAAAGATTGGTGGTCAGGGCCCCCTACAAGTAAAAAAAACTATTGGCGGTCAGTGCCCTCCTATGCATCAAAAGAAATTTGCGCCAGGGTCCCCCCTCATAAAAGTTTTTACAAAAACATTGGTGGTCAGAGTCCCCATAATATATTTATAAAAATAAAACTATGGTGGTCTTCAGTGCGGCTTTGGGTAAATTCGGTGGTGCATGAACTTCGGCAATGTTAATCGATGCCCAGCTAATTGGAAAAGTGCAACACAGCTGGACCCACCTTTAGGCCCAGGCCCAGCTGCACCCCTGATGGCAGCCCTGTATGTCAATTCCCTTGCTCCCAATTGTTGCGAATGAAGTTCAAGTTGAATCCAGTATTAATGTTACTGAATGGAAACCATTGCCCATTTCTTGCTCCATAACTAGGAAATAACACTGCTAAATGTCTTGCCCTTTACAAGGCTTCTTTATTTTTATTAGAGGAACATTTTTTTTTTGCGGTTATTGTCCATCTGTAAAATCATTAACCCACTCCTTTCCTACATGGTACAAAATCTTTGTATCACACTCCTCCCTGGCGTCCAGGGCCAGGCCAAGGTAGTTTGGGACCCTAGGCAAGGGGTTCAATCAGTGCCCCCACGCCCCCTTTCTGTATAACCATTTCCCACATATTAAATTTTTCTTAAGAAACCTAATGTACGTGTGCCAGCCAGCAGCACCCAAAATATTGCTCCCAATCTGTGCCAGCCAGTAGCACCCAAAAGATTGCTCCCAATCTGTGCCAGCCAGTAGCACCCAAAAGATTGCTCCCAATCTGTATCTGTGCCAGCCAGTAGCACCCAAAATATTGCTCCCAATCTGTATCTGTGCCAGCCAGCAGCACCCAAAATATTGCTCCCAATCTCTACCTGTCAGCCTGCAGCCAAAATATTGTCCCCAATCTGTACCTGTGCCAGCAGCACCCAAAATATTGCTCCCAATCTGTACCTGTGCCACCAGGATTGCCCCCCAAGTCTGTACCTGTCCCATCAGCCATTGCCCCCCAAGTCTGTACCTGTGCCATCAGCCATTGCCCCCCAAGTCTGTACCTGTGCCACCAGCCTGTGCCAGAGCAGCAGCAAAAACATTGCCCCAAATCTATACCCGGCAAAGGGCAAGTAAGAGGGAGGTGGGGACTGAAATAGAGGAGAATGCCGCTGCTGGAGACAGGGGCGAAGTTAAAACTTAAAGAATAAAAAAAAAAATTCCCTTCTAAAGTGTGCCCCCCTCTATGACTGCGCCCTAGGCAGCCGCCTACTCTGCCTACCCCTAGTTCCGGCCCTGCTGGCGTCCAATTAAACAAAGGCACATTGTTACATAGGCAGTATTATTTATGAAGCAGATACATCTGTAAATTGCAGGTCTTGTCTGGCAATCAAATCCTGCTAAAATGAACCTATTTAGGGTGGGCTGAAAGTTTTGGGAGTGCGAGTAAAAAATACAAGGAAGGAGCAGAAATGCTGGCAGCAGCAGCTGGATACTCACATTTAGCTCACTGCGAGCTCCCCAATTGGATTAGCGGCAGCGGCTGGGGCAGAGCAATATTGGAACCCAGAGGTCGATCCACTTCCAATGCGTTGTGGGGCAGAAGGCAACACTTTGGACAGCTCTTCTTGATTAGCTGCTTTGGGTCTTCAGCACTTCGGCAGCATGTGAACTTCATCCCTGTTAAGGCTGGCCAATTTGAAAGCCCAGGCCCGGTACAGCTGTACCTCCTGTGCCCCCCTGATGGCGGCCCTGTAACCAGATAACAGCTCCTTGACACAAGATTAACAGTTCCTTGTTATATATGAGAATAGCACTCAATAGTAAAAATCCAAGGCCCATCACAACTCCTTCAGTTACACTGAGTAGGAGAAACAACAGCCTGCCTGAAAGCAGTTCCATCATGAAGTACTGGCTTTTTCTGAAAGCACAGAATCAGACTAAATGACCCGAGATAGCTGCCTTCACACCAATATTACAAGAAAAATACACGTTAGTTTAGGAATAAATGTTATATGATTGAGTGAATTATTTATAATGTAAACAATGTATATTAGAAATAAAAAAACTGTGGTAAAATTTTTATTTGTGGTTGACTTACTCTGAGAATGTAAGACAAGAAAACAGATTTTCAGACACGTCTTTGCTGGGGAACTAAGAATTTAGCAACATTGTTTAAGAAGGAACAATTAGGAGATAGGCAAAGGCTTTCAATAGAATTGATGTTTGCAAATAACTTGAAAGTTGCTTAGAATTATGTTTTCTATTTTTTTGGTAAAATTTTTATTTGTGGTTGACTTGCTCTGACAATGTAAGACAAGGTAGGTGATTTTCAGACATGTCTTTGCTGGGGAACTAAGAATTTTTTTGCAACATTGTTTAAGAAGGAACAACTAGGAGAGTGGCAAAGGCTTTCAATAGAAATGGTTTTTGCAAATAACTTGAAAGTTGCTTAGAATTATGTTTTCTTTTATTTTGGTAAAATTTTTATTTGGGGTTGACTTGCTCTTTAAATTGACCTATACTTACTGCACTCAACCCAGCCTCCTTCCCCCAGGATCTTTCCCTGCCTCCTTGTCTTATTGATTTATTTAGTGAGCAGCAAAGAGGGATGCAGCCATTCTATAGCCTTTTCATTATCACACAGCACTTTCCTAGCTCCATTACATGGATCCACTACCCTGATGTGTTTGTGTAATCCCACGGGATTCAATTCCCACTCACCCTATTCCTGTCTAAATAAGGGACCATTGCTTAGGCATAGGAGCTGTCCAGAGTACCAATTTGTTTCCCATTACAGGAGATTCCAGGGAGACAACTCCATTGTTTAACCCAACGAGAAGGCCAATAATGCTGCAATGTTCTGCTTTCTCTGTGTGATATGGACTAAAGCCCCTTCTGTATGTATGGACTATGACTTTACAGAAAGGGTTTATACTGCATTTCATATTAGCAGTGTTCTATTTCTAATGGCATTGTCATAACTCAAGTAGAGTTCATCGAGTGTTTGAGAGCTGTCGGAAATGGATTTTAACAAGCTGAAAGTACTATAAGATGCACAGAATGAATCCAGCTCCATTAGGAAGGTGTTAGCCCTCTGTGTGTTTAAATGAAGGGGAAGTGATGGTCTGTCAACCCTTCATTGGATGTAGGATTAGGCAAGAGCTGGTATGGAGAATGAAATTAGTTAATGTCCCAAATGAGGGACAAAGAAAACCAAGCAATTTATGTGACACTAAAACTAAATAAACTACTCTTTAAAATATTTATGTACATTAAAACTTACCCCCATCATGAGCCCCACCTACTGCCATAATAAGCCTCGCCCACCAACACTTTCATTCAAACAGCTGACACTCAATGGACCTCCTTCTTGCAGGTCTGTCAGTGCAAAGCTGTCAAATCTCTAGGAAATTAAGGTGCAGTTCCACCATCATGTTACCACAAACAAGCACAATGCTGTGAACATGTTACCCAGACAAAGGCCCACATCATTAGAAGTGTATATAGAAATATAAAATATGTTAAAGCAACATACTACTAACCTTATTCTTTCGTTCCCTGCTTTGATTTGCTTTCCATTTTATTTTCTTATACATCTCTACCTTTTCTACTATTTCTTTTTCTTTTTTTTTCTTCTAGAATTTCCTTATATTTTTTTAAAATCTTTTTATTTTTGTTCTAACTTTTCCAATTCTTCGAAAAACCTTTTAGCATTATGCCCCTTTTCTTCAGAATGCAATTTCACCTTCCTGCATTGTTTTACAAAGCTTTTCATTTTTTTGTGCCCTGGTCTTTTTACATATGTATGTTCTTAACTAGAATGTGAATTAATTACTGCAAAAGCAAGTCCTTACCTTGACTCTGGTAACATAAATTTATAGCAAGTAACAATACAATCTCCTGCCTCAGCCTCAAACAGCAGCCAGCAAGTGGGTGCGGACCCTGGAATAGTCGCACCCCCTACACCCCCAGGTAGTTTCGCCACAGTTGGTGATAGGTCTTTGTTTGTAAGTAATTGCTGGTTTAGTGCCTAAACTTGACTGTTTTGCAAACCTCACACTAACAAATTCCTGAAGAGATACTGTAAATATCCAGATAGGTCTTTTAAATTAATGGTGTAGCGATCAGCCAATTGGCGATCGTTACATCATAACCCCACCCCTGACATCAAAAGCATCATTATAATAGTGGCTGGTAAGTTTCTAGTACAAATCGACATTATACAATGCTATGGAAATCATTCGCTGTGATAAGGTTTTAAAAAACATGGCAACTGATCACATAGTGTGTAATTTCCCTAAGGGCCATGACAGTTCTAGTGGATCAGCCAGTGGGAAACTGATTCTTCTTATCAATGAATGGAGCAGGTTCAGTACAGAAATTGTTAGTGGTGATGTGCTCCAGTTAAAATGCATTGTTGAAAAAAGTGAGTCAAAACTTAACTGAGAACTGAATGGAGACAGCAACAACCTATAATCTTTGCAATTGAAATTTGCCAATACCTAGACTGATGACTTGATCATAAAGTCTACTGTTAAGTCAAGTTAAAATAATCTGCTTTAAGGGTCTACTACATCTGTCCAGTGGGGTTTTTGTATGACTTTTTTTTTTTTTACTGAGATGTACAGTACTGTACTAGCTATGATGGGAAAGTATACTGGCATTGTGATTGTTGTGGTGCAGAAATTGGGACCTTTTAAGTGGAAGATTGTAGTCAATTAGCCAAGAATGAAGGCTTTCAAGCCTAGTTGGATGAAGATATTGAAGTAAAGAGGCTGAAGGATCTACAAAAGAATGTTGCATCCTGGGAATGTATTGGAATGGCTCACAACAATGCCAGGAAAACTTCAGGTGAGGTCAGGCATCGTTGGACCCTTTGGCTTGTTTCATGGTCATTCCCTAATTCTGTATGAAAACAGAGAGGAAAGATAGAGGCAAGTTAGGTTTACAGTATGTAAATAAAGAGACTAGTGGAATAAAGAGGTTGCGTGAGGATAGTTTATGGGAGTATAGTTGTCAGATCCCAAATTGTAATGCAACTCTGCTAAGAGACAGGGCACCATGGTTCTTATTGGCCTGTGGCACACCCTGAAGAATACCTAATGCATTTAGTGACATTCACAGGTCCACTTTTGTCAGCTGTCTCTGGCGCTATTAATTGCAACCTTTTGGACAATGTATGAGGTCAAAAGAATGGCTTGGTGACAGATATCTCGTAGAGATTCATATGATAAAAGTGACCAGTTATCAATAGATGCACCTCAGGGTGAGCAAAGGGAATACAGGTGTGCTTGTGGGCATCTTTCAGGGGAACAGAATTTGATGAAATGAACATAAAATACTATGGGATCTGTAAATCTTTGTGTTTCCTTTAAGTTTTTTGCCTGCAATAATTGAGCCCTTCTAAGATTCCAGAGGCAGGGTAGAGGGGGGCTGAACCCAAACAAAGCTTCCCTCCATACTATCCTCTGATGATGTGAGATGGCGCTGACGGATGCCGGTGTTTCTGTAGATCCTGGTGCACCGCATGGGGTCAGCCGTCTTCTGATGAATGAGCTTAAACAGGAGGTATATTGACCCCTTGTGCCAGAATATCGGTCGCACTTAGGCACACAGAGGCGTTAACACTTTTCCATTACATGAGATGGAAAGGCCATTGAAAGAATTTTAGTAGACAGTAAAAAATGACATGGATTTCAATGCACATGTGTGAGAGTGGAAAGAACCCAGGGCTTTGTGTAGCTCTCTCTCTCTCTCTTGCTTACTAATATGAGCCAGATGAAGGAAGATTCTCTCGCTCTGGCCAAAGCCTGCTGAGCCCAAGAGAGAGCTTTTCCTTTTCTCTGTACTTTGGGCTGAACCCCCTAGCCCCAAAATTCTAACTGGTCCTTTGACCATGAGCGCACACCGGTGAACATGGCCCCCCTTCCCACAAACATAGGTTTTTAATGATCTGTCCTATTGTTCCATTATTAGCCAGCCTGAAACCCAACACCTTGGAAAGCCATGTTATCCTGAGCTCAGAACTATAAAGCGACGTGCAGATCGCAGGCCCTTTAAAGTTAGTGGAGGGAAAAACAAGACGTATTGAGTGTCCTGCTAAATTGAAAGGAAAAAAATCTGGATTCATTTCACAGAGTGAGAAGGTGAAGAGAAAGGATTGTGTGAGTTTAGCATGCCAGGGAGTCGGCAGCGCAACATCTGGACGCCATTATCACAGATATCATTGTGATGCACAGCGAAAAAACATTATCAAGGAGACAAGGCCTTAACCCTTCCAGCACAGCGGGGCGGCTGGACGAGCCAAGCATCTTCCTATGGTAGCCATAAAAACAAACAAGGAATGCAGTCCTGCTAGTGATTATCAGCTCATCCTAAATTATTTGCTCTATGAAAAAAGCACGGGCCTGGGCCGGACCTTTCAACAGCCTTTATGGCTTAGATTACTCCTCGTCGGATCTAAACGGGGCAAAGATTGATTTTATTCTCCCCATATGGCTCATACATGGGTGTATCTGCCTGATCTGCTCAGTAGGAGCATGAGCCTTACTTTCTACATTTTCTTTCTCTCTCTCTCCCTATATATTTATATATATATATACCAACAAACCATCGGGAGGCCAGCACTCTCGTCTAAAGTGTTCATGTGCCTGGGTACACGATTAGTAAATCATCTCCATCCATTCCAGAAAGGATCAGCACTTGCAGGACTTAAAATACTGAAGAAAGTTTATTTAATAAAGCATCATAGGACTGACGTTTCAGCCCCTTCAGAGGGCCAAATTAACAATGATCATCTCTTTTAACAACAGATGCAATAGATTTAAATAATCAGCGTCATTACCAATCACAAATAGAGATATGTTACGCACCCATAAATATTTAAATCCCATTGCTATATCAACAAACTTTAAAAGACAATACAAGCACAAGTAAAAAAACAAAACACTTGTAGTGTTGTTTTATAGATAAATAAGTAGCAATTTTTCATAGTATGTATCATAATATAAGTTACTACTTTTATCAATATTTAATTCTATCCAAACTGGTAATGTTAACACTCTCATTTACTATGTTACAATTGTGTTGTATCATGAGACTAGCACAGTATTCTATCCTCCTCAGCAATATGTTATGTTATTATATCCCTCATGTGCCTTACTAAGGGCCCTTACACACGGGTAGTGATGGGCGAATCTCCCCAGTTTCGCTTCGCCGAAACTTTTGCGAATTTCCAGAGAAATTCGCAAATTGGCGAAAAATTTGCAAAAGCAGTCGCGGCACGATTTTGACGCTTAAAATAACTCCTAAGTGAGAGGATACATAAATATAAGGATACATAAATAATAAATAATCATGTAAACATACATACCACTACAATAGTGTCCAAAAATCTCCATCATAGTTACTAGGTTGCTATATGGTAATACCGTGTATCTACCCCCTCCATATGATGCACAGAAAGGTATGTGTCCATTAACAAACATATTGTTGTGAAAAAATTAAGCAAAAAATGTACTAAAAATATAAGATCAGATTTAAAGGGGTGGTTCACCTTCAAGTTAACTTTTAGTATATTGTAGAAGGGCCAATTCTAAGAAACTTTTCAATTGGTCTTCATTATTTATTTTTCATAGTTTTTTAATGATGTGCAATTTTCTTCTGTTTCTTTGCAGCTTTCAAATGGGGGTCACTGACACCATCTAAAAACAAATGCTCTGTAAGGCTACAAATGTATTGTTATTGCCACTTTTTATTACTTATCATTCTATTCAGTCCATATCCTATTCATATTCCAGTCTCTTATTCAAATCAATGCAGGGTTGCTAGGGTAATTTGTACCCTAGAAACCAAATTTCTGACAATGGCTAAATAAAAAGCGAAATAACTATAAAACCACAAACAATAAAAAATGAAAACCAATTGCAAATTGTCTCAGAATATCACTCTCTACATTATACTAAAAGTTAACTCTAAGGTGAACAACCCCTTTAAAGTTTTTTAGTACATTTGTTTCTTCATTTTTTTAATATGTGGGTATGTTTGTTAATGGACACATAAGTTTCCATGCATTATATGGAGGGGGTTGATACACGGTATTACCATACAGCAACCTAGTAACTATGATGCTATGTGCAACAATACAAATTGTCTTTTGAAGTGGTTTGTTGATATAGCAATGGGATTTAAATATTTATGGGTGCGTAACAAATCTCTATTTGTGATTGGTAATGACGCTGATTATGTAAATCTATTGTATCTGTTGTTACTTGCCAGATGCAAGTAACGCCAGGCAATTTTCAGGGACTTTGAAAATCGCGTCGCCGCGTGTGAATAGGCGCAGGCGACTTTACTTCTAGCGGGTGCACGCTACGAGCAAGCCATTCGTGGAGATTAGTTGCCTCAAAGACGTTTTGTCGCCAGGCGACTAATCTCCACGAATCTGCTCATCTGGATGAGCCCTAAAAGAGATGATCATTGTTAGTTTTGGCACTTTGAGAAAGGCCTCTGAAGGGGCTGAAAAGTCAGTCCTGCTGCTTTATTAAGTAAACTTTCTTCAGTATTTTAAATCCTGTGAGTGTTGATCCTTTCTGGAATGGATATAAATTAATTAATACGCGGAATGGCGACTGCTGTGAGTGATTTCATGGACTGCTATATATATATATATGTTGTAGTTATACTGGAGCAGTGACCAGCTCCTTGTTGTAGCCCCCACCCTTCCCAGCTATAGTCAGGTGATCCCACTGGTGTCTAATAAAAGGGCAACCATGATTGGGAGTTTTACTTTGAAAGCAGCAAGTAAGTTGCAGGTAAAACTTAGTCCCTTTGTAAAATGTATAATGAAGCAATAGAATTCTTAATGAATCAGATGCAATTTCAGCGTAGGACCGGCCAGATTTGGGATGACTTTGACGTAGTTGGCCAGCTTAAATATATTGCAATATATGGACAAACATTTTTTAGTAGCTTAAATGTCTCAATGTCTTAAATATATTGATAATGGGTTGAGTGCAGAGGACCTCTTGTATTTGTCTATATATATATATATATATATATATATATATATATATATATATATATATATATATATATATATATATATATATGGAAGGGAGACATGTATGATTTTCTCTGCTGTCTTCAATATCCTCTCTAGGGCCTTCTGCAGTGCAGTTCTGAGCTCAGACAGTGATACAGCTGCTCAGGATGCTCTCGATAGTCCCTCTGTAGAAGGTTGTGATTATGGATGGTGGGAGATGTGATTTCCTCAGCTTGCGCAGGAACTAGAGGCGCTGTTGGGCTTTCTTGACTAAGTAGCTGGTGTTGTGGGACCAGGTGAGGTTCTCCACCGGGTGGACACCAAAAAATGTGGTGCTTTTGATGATCTCCACATTATAGAGGTTGATGTACAGTGGCAGGGGGTTGCTCCTAGTCAACAACCATCTACTTTGTTTTGAGAGAGACAGGTTCTTGGCTCTGTCTATTTGCTGCACCTCCTCTTTGTACGGTGACTCATCATCATTGCTGATTAGACCCACCACAGTTGTGTCATCAGCAAACTTTATGATGTGATTGTGTGTGGCTGCACAGTCATGCGTGAACAGTAGAGGACTAAGCACACAGCCTTGAGGGGCTCCAGTGCTCAGTGTGGTGGTCAGGAAGTCCAGAACCCAACTGCAGCGGGAGGGGTTCAGTCCAAGCAGACTCTGCTTTTCTATCAGATGCTGAGAAATGATAGTGTTGAATGCTGAACTGAAGTCTTAGACAGCATTCGAACATATGTGTCTTTTTTTGTCCAGATGAGAGAGACACTAATGTGTTGTAAAGGAAAACTATACTCATGACCAAGGTCTTTATAAAAAATATATTGCATAAAACAGCTCTTAGGAAAAACCCTGCTTAATGTAAATATACCATCTTTCTAATACTATACCTTTTTAGTAGTATGTGCCATTGTGTAAACCTAAAAAAAGAATTGTCATCTTAAGAAATAAGGGCTGCCCCCTGGGATCCTACGATTCACAGTGAACACAAACAAACCAAACATGTTAGGTCACATGAGCCAATTAATATACAAAGTTCTGTCTTTTAATCTCTTACTTCTTCCTGTTACAATTTGATCTGTAGTATTTCTGGTCAGGTGATCTCTAAGGCAGCACACAGAATATCATAAAAAGGGACTTGAGGGAAAGATGTAAAATGGCAATATTTACTTATATATATATATATGTATATATATATATATATTCTAGTTTGGTAAGATTCACCCAGACTCACAGAGACTAGCCAGCTTTCATGGCAACTGATTGACTCACTCATACCTACTAAAGAATTTTTATATGGCAGCTTATAACAGCGGGGAAGAGAATTAGCTGGCAGGACTAGGAAACTTTAATATCAAAATAAAAGGATAAATCTTGTAAAGATTTACTGTTGGCAAATAAAAATGTAAAAAATGAAAATGTTCTTCCATTTGTGATTCCTATAGATTCTATACAATAGTCGATTCAAAATCCTCACAAAGTGATCAGCAGACACTAAGAAGAGAAGTGTAACTGCAGGATACATTATTTGTTAGATACATACAGTACCTGTTTGTGGAAACGGGTTTATTTCCCATCACTGCCATTACATTTGCTGTTCCTTTGTTTCTATGTTCGAATATGTTCACTCGATAGTCCAGGTTCCAGATCCATCTGCTACATCTTAGGAATCCAAGAGACAGAAGAGTTGTGTAGTCTCCATTGTGTGGTTGGCAGGTATTCACACTGTACATTTTTGTGGTGTGATGATTTCAATAGGATATGGCAGAATAGACTGCAAATTTTACAGTGTTTTGGGAATTTGGGATATTCAAGTTGCTTTATTTTTTTGATGTTTTAAATGATTTATGAAATGATCAGTATGACTCCCAAAAATGTTCAGAAAACAATTTTCATATAAAAGGAAGCAAAGAGAATATTTCCTGAGTCACTTAGTGGGTATATAACATTTCCTAATTATCAATAGCAGGAGAATGAACATATACATGCAGAGTTTTCTGAGCAGAATCCCTTAAAGGGCACATATGGGCTGAAAAAATTCCCCCAAACCGAAGATGCGGGCTGATAGAGCATGCATTCCGGTTTGGGGTTCTAGTAGTTTAAAAAAAAAATGCCCCCTGCAGGCGCTGGCTTATTCACACCGAGAGGGAGCTCCCGGTGCGAGCCGCCATGTTTTAGGAAGCGCATGCGCAGTATGAAAAGCTGCCCGAAATTGTGGCAGCTTTTCATTTGGCTTATGCGCATGACGTCACATGCGCATACTGCGCATGCGCTGTCATGGCGGCGAGTAAGCCAGCGCCTGCAGGGGGCAATTATTTTTTTTTTTAAACTACTAGAACTCCAAACTGGAATGCGGGCTCTTTCAGCCTGCACCTTCAGTTTGGGGAAAGTTTTTTGGCCCATAGGTGCCCTTTAAAGGGAACTGTTAGAATTGATACAATAGTTTCTGTTATTCCACAGTCTGCTGAAAAATGTATCAATTAAATGTATCCATTAAATGTAACAAATTGTAACAGTTCAAGTGATCCAGGGTCACTGAGCTGCCAGAGACAGGAACATTAAACTTTAAACTTCAATTTTGGAAATATTACAAAAAACCGGAGAGTCTTCAAAAGTGAAAGTTGTTTTATTTGCGCACAAATTTTTTTTGTTTTATTTAGGTGCGCAAATAAAACAACTTTCACTTTTGAAGACTCTCCGGTTTTTTGTAATATTGCATGATACTACTGTGGAGATGGCTACTCTACTTACCTGTTGAAGAGTCAGACGAAAAAGTCATTTGGTGGATCAAGTGGGAACAATACACAGTTCAATTTTGGAAAAACGATTTCAAAATGGAAATGGGTTGAAAAAAGTCTTTCTTGTGAACAATCTGAACAACTGTACTGAAAAAAGTGTTTGGAAGGTGGACCACTGTGATGCCACTTTAGGCCAATTGTTTATGCTAGTATCACAAAGCCTCAAATTTTGCCTCATCTTTTCAGTATATACATCATTCAACAATAGCTACCCTAAAGAAAACCGATCTTTAACTAAATGCAGTCTGCTGCCCCCAGATAGCTGCCCTTCAGAGGGTCTGTACAGCTTTCCCCAAGCACAGGCTCCACATTCGATAGGCCAGAGACTGTGGGCGAGATTTGGGTGGAAATGGCAGACACCGCTTACTATTGGTTATCCCCACAGACAGAGCCTGATCAGCTGACGTTTGTGAATGAAACATTGTATGAAATGTAAATCTGTTAATAAAGCATGAAATGTGCAGTGACTGCCTGTAACCCAACCCTCGGCCTGGGACTTGTGTCTGTGTTATGGGCACAATATGCAACTTATTAACGGCTAGTGCCCAAGTGATTTCTCTATTACTTAACCAGTGCGCTGCCAACAAGTCTACACCCGGAGCTTTCCAGACATGGAATTGGATGATTGGGAAATGCTTGCTCCCTCCCCTGGGGGCACTTTGGGTTAGGAACAGCCCAGAAAGAGGCATTGCTAGAAGGAAGCACAAAATAAATCCAGAACACTTCACTGAATTGGGATTGGGATGCTCAGGCATAAAAGGCAAAGTTCAGAATATAATTATTTGCAGATCTGCGTTCTATTTCTGATGTTACCCAGCAGCCCCTCCATGTGTAGCCTTTGTATACAACATATTTATTATGTATCACTTGGGTTACTCTAGAACCTGGCATGGAAATATTCTGGGTATTCCTCACTGACTCCTTTCTTCATCTCCCATCATCCCCTGCAGGCTCACTGCTCATCTCCCATCATACCCTGCAGGTTCATTGCTGATCTGTACCTAGAAGGCACATTTCCCATTATTCTTTTGCCGGCTCACTGCTCATCTTCTACAATCCACTGCAGGCTCACTTCACATCTCCCATCATCCCTAGCAGGCTCACTGCTAATCTCCTATCATCCTCTGCTGGTTCACTGGCAATTTCCCATCAGCCATTGACATTTTACTGCTGATATCCCACCATCCACTTCAGACTTTCCACTAATGAGAGCAGAGCAGGCAGTAACCCTTCCAATACTTTCCCCTTGTCTCTGTATCTATAAATTAGGCACCTATCTAGTGCAACCAACCCTTCTTTCTGTAGGTAAAATAAGAGAGGATCAGGCAGTAACTTTCCTTTCTAGATAAAGAGATATAAATAGGTAGATATGAGGCAGTGCTGACTGTGAGCAGGACAGATGACTTTATTAGCTGCAGAAGCTACCGACTTCTGACATCCGATAGAGACACATTCCATAAACTGAAGCAGAGGAATTTTAATCAGGAAAATGCTTGATCCTGGAGTCTGAGGAGCATACAGGGGACCCTAGATTAATGGATCACTGCTACAGAGAGGAGCCCTAATATATTCTAAGTCTCCTTCAGCACAATGTGGCTGATGCTGTCCTAATAATAACCATTTCCTGTTAAATATCTGGAAGATTTATTAAATGACCTTTTGTAATTTTGTAGTTCTGCAGACAGTTCTGCTTTACCCTCCAGACAAATCATAAATAGAAAGTAAGTGGACCCAATGTGGAACCCTGTGAGATGGTTCAAAGTGTTTTGTTTTTCTCAAATGACCATGTTTTCTCCCATAATGCAGCACCTTTTCCCAGAATTCCATTTGGAATTGTGCTCAGTGCAACAAATGACCTTGTGTGTTTCTCTGAATTAGAAAGGACCTACACTAACTTATGCGGAGTGGAGATTGTTTCATTTTCCAATATTAATAATTACATTAGGCTGCAAGTTGCTAGCCTCCTATAGTGGAAATTTTGCACCCATAAGTGCACGTGCATATAATACAGTGCAGGCTCAGCACAAGCCATTTTGTGACTGCATTCTGATAATGTTCTGCTTATGACACCCCGTGTCTGCTCTATTGAAGTGTAAATGTGCCATTTCCAGGAGCAAATTCCAACTTCTTCCTACATAATCCCTATACTGTGCAGGGCCGGACTTTCCAAGACCACAGTACTGACCGCTTCTTTAGCGCCCACCACAGGATCCTAGTGCTGGCCCCGCATGGTCCTAGCGCTGGCACCGCCTGGACCCTCCCGGCGCAAGCAAATGCACTCTAAACATCTGAGCACAGGGGAGCTTTGAGTCCCCAGTGCTCCTTAGGGAAGTGGCTGGGCAGCATGCCGCCCCTAAAGTTTTACCACTATAGGCCTGAGCCTTTGTGGGCTCACCCCAAATCTGGGTCTGTGTATGTGTCAATAAAGCTGGCCATACACATGGAGATCCGCTCGTTTGGCGATGTCGCCAAATCAGCGGATCTCCCCCCGATATGCCAACACTGAGGTGGGTGATATCAGGCTGATCCAATTGTGGGCCCTAGGGCCCAATGATTGGATCACAATGCAGTCCAAACAGGAGGTTGGAACACAGGACCGTCAGATGCGTCCAAGATCCATTGGGATTTTTAAATCTGCCCTATTGAGATCTGGGTGACTTTTGGCCAGATATCAATGGGGGAAACCCGACTCTGTCTGTCAGCAGCTTTTATTGGCCCGTGTATGGGGGCCTTTATTGGCATGTGCCTCCCCAGCTGTATATGTCAGACCAACTGGCCCATGCTCACCTGTCTGTGATCCAGAGCAGCAGGGGCACACTCATTCTACCACAGTCACTGGTACCAAACCTGTCTCGAGATAGCGCAGTGGGAAGTGAATGCTGCTGGGGCCCAGGCTTTATCTCCTTTTGTTTTCTGCCCCAGTGCTGGCTAAGCATTGACTTTATTTGTATTTATCAGTTACAAAACACCCAGTAATGAGGGGCCTAAATACAATGGAAGCAGACCCTGCAGCTGCAGAGGGGGCCAGGGGTTATAGGGACCCATGAGTCCCAAATTCATTTACAATTTAAATAAATATTGGTAAAACAAGTCAACTTTTAAACATTTTGGAGGGATTAAAAACTGATTTGCTGTGGGGCCTTGTAATACCTAGTTATACCAATGAATTTGTCCAGCCCATCAGATGTTGGATCCATCAGGTTCATCTTGCTATTGGCCAAGTCCTTCTTCTTTTGCATTTACCTCTCATTATAAATGAGAAAGGGATATTTGGTGGAACAATTGTATGTTGTAGAACCATGCTGTTTTGTTTAAGTGCCAATTGGATCACATATATTGTTCTGCTCACCTTCTCAGCATATAACTTTTCCTGCATGAAACCTGCCCTTTTCCATCCCTGTAATTTTATATATGTGGGACGCGCAGCTTAGTCAGGTGCAACATATTCTTTATAGTCCAAAGTCTCATTTTCAGCAAAGCTGCATAAAAGTTATCATCCCATGTGCTGCCTCACTTTCCCAGTCTGATACTTGTCTAAAGAATCTGCTTCGTCAGTGTCTGTGTCTATTATGGATTCCTAAGTAGAACATACTTTTTATTGCAAATGTAACTGGAAATGTACGTTTAATTTCTACCTTTTGACTTATTATGGGACATCAATGCTTTTCCAATTGCTCAGCCAATTTCATGAAATAGAAACATTGTGGATTTGAGAACACAAACGTCGTTCTCTCATTGAAGTTTATATCCATGTGCTGTACTTAGTATACTGTTGCACTCATGCTTCCCTGAGTGAGTGCAAGCTCTTCTGAGTAAGTGCAGGGAGTGGGAGATACTGGGGAGTTGGAGATGCTAAATAAGTCTCCTTTGGGACAGGCAAGCTCCTTGGTGTGGGATTGTCACTGAGTGCTGCTCAGTACACATATGCTCATCTCCATGTCTTCATTCAGGTGCTTGGTGATTTTAATTAAGGCTGTTTCCCCACTAATTACTTCTGTCTGGAATATTAAATGACTTTTTTTTTAATTTCCTAAAGATTTGCTCCATAGGGATACATTGGAATAATTGCAGATAATGCACACACTTTCCACAGAATCAGATTATTCTGTTGCAACAAGATCTCAAGTCTGAAGCTGTGGGTTCATTTACACTAGATGCCCCTTACCCATCATGCTAACTCTCTCAGCTTGTAATTCATTGTAATGCCATCACATGGGATAAAAATGACAAAAGGTATAGTCCAAAATGGTAGTTCTGCAACTCTCTTCACTCTTGGCCAGCCTGTGCTTACAGTTGTGCTCATAAGTTTACATACCCTGGCAGAATTTATGATCTCTTATCCATTTTTCAGAGAATATGAATGATATAAAACTTTTCTTTCACTCATGGTTAGCGGTTGGCTGAAGCCATTTATTGTCAAACAACTGTGTTTACTCTTTTTAAATCATAATCACTACACACACTACCCAAATGAATCTGATCAAAAGTTTACATACCCTGGTGATTTGGCCTGATAACATGCACACAACTTGACACAAAAGGGTTAGAATGGCTATTAAAGGTAACCATCTTCACCTCTGATCTGTTTGCTTGTAATTAGTGGGTGTGTATAAAAGGTCAATGACTTTCTGGACTCCTGACAGACCCTTGCATCTTTCATCCAGTGCTGCACTGATGCTTTTTGGATTCTAAGTCATGGGGAAAGCAAAAGAATTGTCAAAGGATCTGCAGGAAAAGTTAGTTGAACTCTATAAAACAGGAAAGGGATAGAAGAAAATATCAAATTGAGAACGCCAATCAGCAGTGTTCAAACTCTAATACAGAAGTGGAAAATTAGGGGTTCTGTTGAAACTAATATACTAAATAAAACTAAAATTTCAGCCACAACTGCCAGAAAAATAGTTCGGGATGCAAGGAAAAACCCACAAATAACTTCAGGTGAAATACAGGACTCTCTGAAAAAAGGTGGTGTGGCTGTTTCAAGATGCACAATAAGGAGGCACTTGAAGAAAGATGGGCTGCATGGTCGAGTTGCCAGAAGAAAGCCATTACTACGCAAATGGCACAAAGTATCCCGCTTACAAGATGCCAAACAGCACAGAGACAAGTCTCAAACCTTTGGAGTGATGAGACTTTTTGGCCACAACCATAAATGCTACATTGGTCAACAAGGCCTATGATGAACGGTACATCATTTCTACTGTGAAACATGGTGGTGGATCGCTGGTGTTTCGGGGATGTATGAGCTATAAAGACACAGGACATTTAGTCAGAATTGATGGTAAAATGAATTCAGTATGTTATCAATAGGTTATCAGCCCAGAAGCTGCACATGGGACGTACTTGGACTTTCCAATATGACAATGATCCAAAACACAAGGCCAAGTCGACCTGTCATTGGCTACAGCAAAATAAAGTGAAGCTTTTGGAGTGACCATCTCAGTCTCCTGACCTCAATATCATTGAGCCACTCTGGGGAGACCTCAAACGTGCAGTTCATGCAAGACAGCCCAAGAATTTACAGGAACTGGAGGCTTTTTACCAGGAAGAATGGGCAGCTTTACCTTTGTCTGAGAAGATAAAGAGCCTCATCTGCAACTACCACAAAAGACTTCAAGCTGTCACTGATGGGAGTATGTAAACTTTTGATCAGGATCATTTGGGTAGTTTGTGTAGTGATTATGATTAAAAAAGAGTAAACACAGTTGTTTGATAATAAATGGCTTCAGCCAACCACTAACCATGAGTGAAAGAAAAGTTTTTTTGTTCATATTCTCTGAAAAATGGTTTAGAAATCAAAAATTCTGCCAGTGTGTCTAAAATTATGAGCACAACTGTATATCATTATTGATGAATTAGTCCTTAACATTGGGTAGTTCTTCTACCTCACATCCCTCCACAGCGAGACCTAGAACGTTTCATCTTGATTTCTATCCTTGTTCTTATAAGCTATAATGAGAGTCCAAGTAATCAATGGAGGGGGCCAGCCTGGAGGACAAATAGGGAGAGATTTTTGTTGAATAGCTATATAATAGAAAAGTCAGGCACCCAAATATTTATATATAATATATCTATAATATAATCTATAATATATTCTATAATATATCTGTAACCTTGTGGGCTGAGAGGGCCCATCCAGAAGACCAGTTAAGGTGAGATTTGGGGCGAGTTGTTATTTATGCACTGGGTACCCCTGGAACTATAGCAGAGTAACAGTTATCCCAATATTTCTATATCTCTCTAACCTTGTTGTGAGCTAAGGGGGCCCAGGCCCAGTTATTGTTACATTTGGGGTGAATTCTATTTTCTGTCATGTGTACCCATAGAAACATAACAGGGTGTCTGTTACCTCAATATTTCTATATATCTGTAACCTTGTTATGAGCTAAGGGGACCCAGGCTAAAGGCCAGTTAGTGCCACATTTGGGGTGAATGCTATTTTGTGTCCTGTGTACCCCTAGAACTATAGCAGGGTGAATGTTACCCCAATGTTTCTATATATTTGTAACCTTATGAGCTAAGGGGGCCCAGGCTAAAGGCCAGTTAGTGCCACATTTGGGGTGAATACTATTTTGTGTCCTGTGTACCCCTAGAACTATAGCAGGGTGAATGTTTCCCCAATGTTTCTATATATCTGTAACCTTATGAGCTAAGGGGACCCAGGCTAAAGGCCAGTTAGTGTCAGATTTGGGGTGAATGCTATTTTGTGTGCTGTGTACTCTTAGAACTATAGCAGGGTGACTGTTACCCCAATGTTTATGATGTTTTGATGGTTGATCCCAATGTTATTAATAGGAAAAAAAAGGTAAATATATAGGAAGGCCAGTATTTTTTTCAAGAAAAGGTGGCAACCCTAGGGACCAGGCTAAAGGCCAGTTAAGGTGACATTTGGGTTTATTTTTGCCCGGAGTACCCCTGGAACCATAGCAGGGTGAATGTTACATCAATGTTTCTATATATATATATATATATATATATATATATATGTAACCTTGTTATGAGCTAAGGGGGCCAGGCTAAATGCCAGTTAGGATGAGATTTGAGGTGAGTGCCTATTTGTGCCCTGGGTACCCCTGGAACTATAGCAGTGTGACTTTTACCCTAATGTTTCTATATACCTGTAACCTTGTTATGAGCTAAGGGGTTTTAAATAAACATGGGACGGAGTTCAAGGGGGTGGTGTTAACCCAAAATTTATGATTTTTAGGTCTCTTTTGGCCCTTCATCCAGTTCAACCCATCTTCTACCAATATTTGCTTTCAGGCAGAGTATGTGCACTGAGCAGCAGTCTAAAAAGACAGCAAATCCAATGACTTGTCCTTACCCTTCAAGCTTGCACCTTTACCTCCCATTAGATTGTCAGCTCTGTAGACTCTCTGTCTCCTGCACAGACTATAAATGTAGCAGTGTCTCTTGCTATTGGTCAGCATTTGCCTGGCACACAGGGCCGGTCTGGGTAGTGGTGCCGCTGGGCCCATCAGCGACAGTGAAACTGTATATAGTGTTTTACAGAGTGAGTACAATATAAAGCAGAGGATGGGGAGGAGGGAAACACAGTGGTTACTCCCTGAACTCTAGCTGAACTGGCTCCCTTGCCAAACTGCCGGCAGAGCAGCATTAGATGAAACATTAAGGGCTGAATGGGAGACGCTGACATGGAGCAGACAGCAAGACATGATATCTTATTTTCCTGAGCCTTCCTGACACAAATTGAGCTGCACTTATTATTCGCTGCTGCTATAAAGTTGCCCTTGGAATGGAGCAGTCACTCTGCAGATGTTCCAGCATTAACCCTTCAGCCGCTGACCCTTCTGCGCAGCCTTCTGGAGGCAACAGTTCATTCAGATTGTGGCCCCTCTGGTGAGCAGGCCTGGGCTGGCAATATGTGGATTCTGGCAAATGCCAGAATATGCCATAGACAGTCACTATTAATTGGGCTGGTGGGGGCTGTTTGGGCAACTGTGTACTTGAAATGTCAGGGCCTATTTTGAATTTCAGTCTAGACTTACTGGTAAGGGCCCTCCATTATAACAGCTCTTCTCAGATATCATGGCCTGTCACTGTCATACTGTATTACACCTTATCCATTCACTGTGCATTGAAGCTATAAACCTTGCAGCATGTGTACAGCCTTAGTACTAATGGACCCTGGAGTAGCAGAGGAAAAGTGGCCTGATTATAAGGCCCTAAAGCATGTTTACCTTGTGGAACCCTGAATAAACTGTAGAACAGGTAAAATGGCTTCCCAAGGAAAAGAACAAATGACAGTTCTTCTATTTGTAGCAGACAATATGGTTTCCTTGTACCGCTGAAAAGGGAAAGGTTTCTCACACACATTTCACACACATTCAGTAATTTGGGCACCCGTAGTTCTTCTCAAGAGATGCTGCTTTATTGCTGGAACTTTAGAACTGATAGACATTCACAGATCTGACTTCCCAATAGTATACAGTATATCACCCAGCACAGAATCACTGACTTTATAGAATCACCTAGACAAATACAAGAGGTCCTCTGCACTCAACCTATTATCAATATATTATGGACATTTAAACATTTTGTGCCTTAAAGAACAAGTAAACCTTTTTTTTTTCTATCTGTAAATTTGCTCTAAACAGCCCCCCAGATTAATGTACCTTAGTCCCTGCTGCAAGTCTGCTCTGGTTTCTGTGTTATCAGCAGCTTGTTTCCCCTTCTTCCTGGTGCAGAGTGAAGCCCCGCCCCATAGCTTACTGAGCTGACCTTATCTCTTGGACTAGTCCAGGAGATCATTTGCATAATGTGACAGAGCAGAGACCTGTGTGTTTAGCACCTTTTGCTTGGGGAAACTAGCTTACTAATGCACACACTGGCTCCCTCTTCCTCTCTATTGTGGAACAGCAGCAAATGGACTGCTGTAAGGTACTTACCCCTGCCCTCGCGCAAGATGGCGCCTCCGTCTCCCGAACCCCTGTCTGCCGGCGTCCACGTGTGCGCGTCTCGTCACAGGCGTTACGTCGCGGGCGTCCATGCGCGCGCGCCGCGTCACGCCATAGACGTTACGTCGCGTCCAATCGTACGCGGGCGTCCGTTCGTACGCGGGCGTCCGTCCGTACGCGGGCGTCCATACGTACGCGCGCGTCAGTACGCACGCGGGCGTCAACTTCGGCGCATGCGCAGGGGGTTTAAATAGAAGCCACTTTTTGCAGTTCTTTGCTAAGTGTTCTTCGCTCCTGTGAATCACTAAGCTGTTATTTCTACGATTATTGGATTTCCTGTGTACCGACTTTGCCTGCCTTCTGGACTCTGCTGATTTCTCCTCTCCATTGAACCTCGGATTACCCTTGACTACTCCTTTGCCTCACGATTTTGGACTTTGTTATTTCGGACTATTTCCGGCACTCCTGCCACTCCTCCACTAGGAGCAGGTCTGTTCCACCTTCAGCACCTGATCATCCTTAGTGGGAGGTGTAGGAGAGGTCAACCTTCTACAAAATCTCTTCCAAACCTACTGGTCTTGATAACTGCTCAGTAAACTAAGGGGCTGGGCTTCACTCTGCACCAGGAAGAAGGGGAAACAAGCTGCTGATAACACAGAAACCAGAGCAGACTTGCAGCAGGGACTAGGGTACATTAATCTGGGGGGCTGTTTAGAGCAAATTTACAGAAAGAAAAAGAAAAACATTTACTTTTCCTTTAAGCTACTAAATATGCCTTACCCTTTAAACAAAACAGGGATTGTTTGTCCATACATTGCAATATATTTAAGCTGGCCAACTACGTCAAAGTCATCCCATATCTGGCCAGTCCTACCCTCAACTTGCATCTGATTCATTAAGAATTCCATTGCTTCATTATGCATTTTACTAAGGGACTAGGTTTTACCTGAAACTTACTTGCTGCTTTCAAAGTAAAACTCCCAAACACACTTGGTTGCTTGGTGGGATCGGCTAACTATAGCTTGAAAGGGTGGGGACTACAACATGGAGCTGGTCACTGCTCCTATGTGAACTATAACAAACTAGGAAAAGTTGTGCTCACCACTAATTTTTAAAAACATTAAGCGGGGGTGAAATTAGTCCCTTAGTAAAATGTATAATGAAGCAATAGAATTCTTAATGAATCAGATGCAAGTTGAGTGTTGGACTGGCCAGATATGGGATGACTTTGACGTAGTTGGCCAGCTTAAATATATTGCAATATATGGACAAAAAATCCCTATTTAGTAGCTTAAGGCACAACATTTTAAATGTCCTTACTATATTGATAATGGGTTGAGTGCAGAGGACCTCTTGTATTTGTCCATGTGAATTTTGTGGTCACACCCTCATTGCACACCCGCTTAATGGTTTTAAAAATTAGTGGTGAGCACAACTTTCCCTTGTTTTTTATAGAATCACTTCTATGTGACAAGGGCCCTCACAATGGTGCCCCTTGTAGAATCTTACTATCCCTGAACCTATCCATCGGCGTCACTATGTGGGCAAGTGATTCCTAGGGTCCAATACTTCTGTTTTCTATGTAGTTTCTGGCTGCTTTGCTGACTCTCACCCTAATCCTATCTGTAACTCCTAGAGTGAGCTATTACATAAACTAGCCCTCACATTAGCTAGTCCCACCTTACAGAGCTTCTCCTCCTACTGAGGCCTAATTCTTAATCCTATCTGTTGTTTTTAGAATGAGCTATTACAGGAGTTAGCCCTCACAATAGCTAGTCCTACCTTCCAGATCTTCTTCTGAGGCCTCCTGCTTAAAGGAACAGTAACACCACAAAATGAAAGTGTTTTAAAGTAATGAGAATATCACGTAGTGTTGTCCTACACTGGTAAAACTGTTTGCTTCAGAAACACTAATATAGTTCATATAAACAAGCTGCTGTGTAGTGATGGGCGAATCTCCCGCGATTCGCTTCGCCGAAAAATTCGTGAATTTCTAGAGAAATTCGAGAATCGGCGAAAAATTCGCGAAACGAGTCGCGGGACGATTTTGTCGCGCGTCGCGTCAACTTTGTCGCGCGTCGTGTCAACTTTGACGCGTCGCGTCGTTTTCGTCGCGCGTCGCGTCGTTTTTTGACGCGACGCCCGACGAAAACGACGCGACGCGCGACGAAAACGACGCGACGCGTCAAAGTTGACACAACGCGCGACAAAGTTGACGCGACGCGCGACAAAATCGTCCCGCGACTCGTTTTCGCCGAATTTTCGCCAAGCGAAATTTCGCTGGTGATTCGCGAATTTATTCGCCAGCGGCGAATCGCGGGAATTCACCGCGAATTCGACCTAGGCGAATAAATTCGCCCATCACTACTGCTGTGTAGTAATTGTTGAAATTGAAAAAAAAGCTTTATGGCACAGGTTAAAGGAGAAGGAAAGTTTTAAACTATGTAAGCCTTATCAGAAAGGTCCACCTAAATGTACCAGTAAACCTTCAAAGTAGTGCTGCTCAGAGTCCTCTGTCAAAAGAAATATTGCATTTCTTTCCTTCTATTGTGTACACATGGGCTTCTGTATCAGACTTCCTGCCTTCAGTTCAAACCTCCTTGCCCCGGGCATGAGCAAGTGAGCAGGGAGAGAATCAGGCAGGAAGTGATGTCACACCAAGTTGCAGCTGCTATCCTAAACAAACAGAGAGCTTCAAGAGCCTTTTACTCGGATATGACAAAACATGCTACAGAATAAATATAGAATTCTAGCTTGCACTTTTGCAGCTAATCTATTGGCAATAAAATGCCTCCATAGCTATCCTTCTCCTTTAAATAATGGATAACAGATAACACCATTATGTTTTATGGAGCTTATCTGCCATCTGCTGTGTAACCTGAGCTTTCTCTCCTTTGAATGGCTGCCCCCATTTCTACACAGCAGCTTTTAAACAATAATAGTGTTCCTGAAGCAAACACACCAGTTTTACCGGTGCAAGGCAACACTGCATTATATTTTGTTATATATATATTATATTACTGTTCCTATAATCCCATCTGTCATTGCTAGACTGAGCTATAACAGGAGCTAGCGCTTACATAAGCAAGTCATACAGGTTCTCTATTGAGGCCTCCTGCTTCAGGCTCTTTAGCACAATCCTTCTTTCACAGGTGGTGCCTAAAGAGACTGAACATTGAGATGACTTCCCTTTTATGGACTATGAAACTCACTTGATACCCCTGACCAATAGGAAACTTTCAGCATTCCCCGGAACACCCTAACCAATGGAAACCTCAATCTACAGTATATCTGAACAAAGATTTATGCCTCATGGGTAGACAAAAAGCTTAACTCGGCTTCTAGTGACTTGTAGTAAGTGTTAGGAATTGCCCTGATTGTATGTTGCATACTCTGCAACTCCCTATTGCTTCCTGATACTCTTATCTGCACCTATAATAACGTATCCTCCGTAGTATTTCCGTAGTAGTGGAAATATCTGTTAGATGATTCCTGCCCATATACAATAAATGTGTAGGTCACTATTTGGTGGGTGCTGGTGACAGGAGAGAGAGGTATTTACACACACAGGTACATTGTTCACATAAATACACTGAATGTCATTTTGCCTCTGGTTGATTTCTGGCCCATCAGTATATTAATGGCTCAACGCCAAAGAGATACACCATGAACTGGAACAAATGGTAAAGCTGCGAGGATCGGCACTTTCCACTGAAAGCTCTGCATGGCAGTTTCTTTCAGGCCCTCCAGAGTCTCCATTGTTTCAAATGCAGGGGTGGTCTAGTTCTCTATTTGAAAAAACAGGGCAGAGAGTGAACCTACCAACACTTTCCCCTTATTTCTAGCTGTATATAATAGTGTCTATTTCTGTAGGGGAAATGAGACTAGAGCAGAGCAGGCAGTAACCCCGCAAACACTTTCACTTGTCTTTGTCCCTATATATTAAGTACCTATCTAGAGCTACCAATTCCTACTTTTGTAGGGTAAAAACTAGAGCAAAACAGACAGTAACCCTTCCAACTGTCCCCTCTGTCCCTATATATTAGACACCTATGTAGTGCTACCAATTCCTACTCCTGTAGGAGAAATGAGAGCACAGCAGGCAGTAACCCATCAAACATTTTCCTCTTGTCTCTGTCCCTATACAATAGGTACCTGTTTAGTGCTACCAATCCCAATTTCTGTAGGGTAAAATGAGAGCAGAGCAGGCAGTAACCCTTCCAACACTTTCACTTGTCTCTATATATTATGTACCTATCTGGTGCTACCAATCCCAGGCAACAACCCTTCTAATGTTTCCATTTGTTAGTTACCTGTACCATACCAACCATCTTGCTATCAGTGGGACAGTCACCATTTTCTAGACTCATCTCACTTTCCTGGGGTTTCAATTTTAATATCCTGCTTCTTCATATTCAGCCCCCATCTTCATTCAGAAGTTCTGGCATGCTTTCCAAAGCATTTCATCACAGTCTCACAGAAGGAATGAGAGGATGCCAGAAAGAGACTGACATTTCTGGCACAAGGGGGAAAGTGAATAAAAAAAAAAAAACGCTGTGTTTCCCTGTGTGATGTGCCACCGGAACCACATATACATTGTTAGGGTAGGGACAGACAGGGAGATTCGGGAAGATTCTGTCGCCTGGCGTTTTTAGCAGGCGACAATCTCCCCGAATTTCCTTCTCCCTGTCTGCCGCTAGTATAAGTGACAAAGCGCCAGCGCCTGTGCACACGCTGCGCGGCGATTTCCGGAATCGCCCGAAGTTTCCTCACGAAGTATCTTCGGGCGATTGCGGAAATCGCCGCGCAGCATGTGCACAGGCGCTGGCGCTTTGTCACTTATACTAGCGGCAGACAGGGAGAAGGAAATTCGGGGAGATTGTCGCCTGCTAAAAACGCCAGGCGTCAGAATCTCCCCGAATCTCCCTGTCTGTCCCTACCCTTACATACATAGTTAATGGGTTGAAAAAACACCAAAGTCCATCACGTTCTACCCCTCCAAATAAAACACAGTGTGCATACATAAATATACTCACCCTTCCATACACTCACATATGTATACAGTATATAGCCATATCTATACTAATTGTAGATTTTGGTAGCCTTGAATATTATGCTTGTCCAAAAAATCATCCAAGCCCATCTTAAATTGGGTGTTCACCTTTGAGTTGATGTAGAGAGTGGTAGTCTGAGACAATTTGTAATTGGTTTTCATTTTTTATTTGTGGTTTTTGGGTTATTTAGCTTTTTATTTAGCAGCTTTCCAGTTTGCAGTGTCAGCAATCTGGTTGCTATGGTCCAATTTACCTTAGCAACCATGCATTGATTTGAATGAGAATATGGAATATTAATAGGATAGGAAATAAAGATGAATAATAAAAAGTAGCAACAACAAGAAACGTGCAGCTTTTAGAGAGGATTTGTTTTTTGAGGGTGTCAGTGACCCCCCTTTGAAAGCTAGAAAGAGTCAGGAGAAGAATAATTCATAAACTATAAAAAATAAATAAATAATGAATGAATGAATAATGAAGACCAATTTAAAAGTTGCTTAGAAGTGGTCATTCTATAACATACTAAAAGTTAACCTGAAGGTGAACCACCCCTTTAAAGGCATTCACAGAATCAGCCATCCCATCACAACCTCATGGGGCAGGATATTCCACAACCTCCCTTTCCTGAAGATCCACCTACAGTTAGGTCCATAAATATTAGGTCCATAAATATTCTAATTTTGGTTCTGTACATTTCCACAATGAATTTTAATTCAGATGCAGTTGAACTGCAGACCTTCAGCTTTAATTCAGTGGGTTGAACAAAAAGATTGCATAAAAATGTGAGGAACTGAAGTCTTTTTTAACACAATCACTTTCCCCAATTTCAGGGGCTCGAAAGTAATTGGACAAATGAAAAAACTGAAAATAAAATGTTCATTTCATAATACTTGGTTGAAAACCCTTTGCTAGCAATGACAGACTGAAGTCTCATGGACATCACTAGATTATGTGTTTCCTCCTTTTTAATGCTCTGCCAGGCCTTTACTGCAGTGGCTTTCAGTTGCTGTTTGTTTTTGGGCCTTTCTGTCCTAAGTTTAGTCTTCAACAAGTGAAATGCTGCTCAATTGGTTTCAGATCAGGTGACTGACTTGGCCATTCAAGAATATTCCACTTCTTTGCTTTAATAAAGTCCTGAGTTGCTTTGGCTTTATGTTTTGGGTCATTGTCCATCTGTATTATGAAACACCTCCCAATCAATTTCACTGCATTTAGCTGGATTTGAGCAGACTGTATGTCTCTGAACACCTCAGAATTCATTCGGCTGCTTCTGTCCTGTGTCACATCATGGAGAAACACTAGTGTCCCAGTGCCACTGGCAGCCATGCACACACCCAGGATGTACCAAACTGTAGATTTTACCACTCCCAATATTATAGAAATTTCTAGGATGGGTTATTTTTCTGTTTTTGCAGGCGGGACAGAGCGGCCAGTTACCAGGGATGGCAAAAAGCTGCCTCTGGTAACTTTAAGAGCTGAATTTCCATTTTATAAGGAAGGCAGCAGCCCCTGAAACGCCCCTGACCCCCCTCAAATCAACTCCAGGGCTTTTATCTGCTTCACTGATAATGACATGACAAAGGAATTGCCCACACCTGCCCATGAAATAGCATTTGAGTTATTTGTCCAATTACCTCTGAACCCCTGAAATGAAGTGATTTTGTTTAGTTCCTCACATTTGTATGCAATCTTGTTGTTCAACCCACTGAATTAAATCTGAAAGTCTGCAGTTTGATTTAAAATTCATTGTGGTAATATACCAAATCAAAATTAGAAAAAAGTTGCCTCTGTCCAAATATTTATTGACCTACCTGTATGCTGATTCCAGAGGTCCCCAACCGTTTTTACCTGTGAGCCACACTTAAATGCAAAAAATGTTGTAGAGAAACATAATCATGCAAAAAAGTCATAGGGGTGTAAAATATTGGAATTGATTGACTACTGGCAGCCCCTTTTTCGACGTGCAGCCTGCAGGGGACTACGCAGTACATATTTGTATGCAATTAAAGCTTGCCTTTATGTGTTCAGACTAGTGATGGGCGAATTTATTCGCCAGGGGCAAGTTCGCGGCGAATTCCCGTGATTCGCAAAACGGCAGCAAAATTTCTCCTGGCGAAAATTAGATGAAAAAAACGAGTCGCGCGTCGTTTTTGACGCAACGCGCCGAAAATGACGCACCGTGCGCTGAAAACTACGCGATGCGCGTCAAAAGCGTGCCGCAACTCGTTTTGCAAATTTTTCGCCAATTCGCGAATTTCGCTGGAAATTCGCAAATTTTTCGGCGAAGCAAAACTTGGGAGATTCGCCCATCTCTAGTTCAGACCCCTGGGAGCAACATCCAAGAGAGCAATATTGGAGAGCAATATTTTGCACAAGAGCCACTGGTTGGGGATCACTGCTCTAGTCTGTAGGGAGGGGAGGTTCTGGTGTGTTGATATTTTATATGGGAAAAAGATCCACTGTTATCTGTCTATACTGTAATGTACTTTTAAAGAGTAACCATGTCCCCATGCAAGCACATTGTCTCCAGTCTACTTGCACATCATGGCACTATTTTCAGCTCATTAATATCTTGGAGCCACAAACTGCACTATATACTCAAGGTGAGGCCTTACCAAGGACATAAAAAGAGGCACAATTATGCTCTCTATTCTTTATTTGTTTTAGTAGCCATTGAGTGACGCTGCCTGGAGTTAAACAGTTGTTATCCACAATAATCCCCATATCCTTCTCAGTTAAGGAAACTCCCAACACACCTCAATTTAGGGTATAACTTATTATTTCTACCCAAGTGCAGAACCTTGCATTTATCAACACTGAACCTCACTGGTCAGTTTTCAAATTAAATCAAGTCGTTCTGCAAAGTGGCAGCATCCTGCACTATGTAGAGAAATTCACTGGCACTGACTAGTTGGGTTAAATGTATAAATCCATTTTCAGTGTATTATTGATCTGCACAAAGTGCTTTGAACTGTGTTATAGTGAGAAGGCTCACTGAACTATATTACTTTAATTATTAAAGTTTGTTTACTTTAAGCTCAGTGTATCCTTAAAATTGGGTTATGTAGTGTGATAAACTTAAAGGAGAACCAAACCCCCTAATTTGTATCCCCCTTCCCCCTACCCTAAATAGGCCCGCCTACCTGGTACACTGGGTAAATTCCCCTAACTTTCTACTTACCCCTCCTGTCCATCAAAGTTCACAGCAGCCAAGTTGTCTGCTTCGATCTTCTTCCTGTAGTGACCGGCGTTTTTGGGTGCAAGCGCAGTTGGAGTGATCTTCCAGTGAGGATCTACTGCACATGCACCAAAAGTCATGAAAATTTCCAATTATGCTCTCTGCGCTATCGTCCTGGACCTCTCCACCTCCCTCATGGACCATCCCCCCCCCAGCGCAAAAAAGTGAGTGTATGGGGGAGGGGCAGCATCAACAGCAAGCTGCCTCAGGTGGCGGATGGGCCTGGATCGCCCCTGGGTGTCCTTTAATCTGTTTCAACTATATTATTTTATTATGAGTAGTTTGATGGAAAATGGTATACTACTGCCTTGCCTGGGGAAATATGCCCTGGTAGAAGAGATAAGGAAAACAGAGGAAATAACTTATATGATATATAATAAGAGTAAGGAATACTAGAACATATGGGAACCTTGGCATGCATACTTGAAAGACAAAGAAACAGTAAAACAATGACGCCATTATCTACTAGTACAAACCCCTAGACTTTAACTTGGTATTATAGGCTCAAGCCCACACAAATTTATACATAGAATAAGTATTAGAACCCAGTTTAAGGAATATTGCTGTATAATGAATAGTTAAAAATTGTTCTCATGACTTGTATACTACTTGAGTTATTTTATACGTCTATTAATACTCTTGTTTTCTCCCCTCTTGTTTTTTGTATCCCCCTTGTTTATTTTCAAAACTTTCAAAAACTGAAAATAAAGAATATACAAAAAAAAAAAACTGCACAGATGTCATTGAACTGTATTACAAACCAGCCTGGGCGGTATTGTAAATATGCAGAGTCGGACTGGGCCAGAGGGACACCGGGAAAAAACCCAGTGGGCCCGGCCCAGAACTAAAGTCCCTTCTGGCCCCCAGTTGACGGAGCGCAGGGCGGACTGGGCCCTGTTGGCCCCCTGCCAGCCCAGACTGGTTGGGCCGATGTAAAACAAATTTGTGGGTCAGTGACGGTGTGCAGGGCGTGGTCCACACATGTGCCGGTGTTTGCTCATGCACCAGCATTTGCTCATGCATTACAAGCATGCCGCGGGGGCCCTGAGGTATGGAACCCGGTGGGCCCCCAGAGGTCCAGGCCAACACTGTAAATATGTGTTGTATATAGACATTGCGCTAAACCCTCTCATGCCCTGAGATTCCCTTTGTCGCCAGAACCATTGCTGAGAATGGTAGCAAACATATATGAAACATTCCCTGGAGAAATTAAACTCACATTTTTTTATTAAAGTGGCAAATACACTGTATTTCTAAAGCACATATACAAATATTAAGTCTCAGTAAACAATATAAGTGTTACCTTGTTATACAATAAATGTACAGTACAATGTTGCACAGATATAACCAACAGACGTGCCAACATTATTTATTTGTAAATGAGCTACTAGAAAACCTGAGAATATTTATATAATTATATCATCTATAATTGTGGAGACAATGCTGATTAGACCCATAATGCAATGGGATATGGATGTGAATAGGAAGGCAAGCCCATCCCCACCCATGTAAAGTTGGCCATACACGGGCCGATAAAAGTTGCCGACAGACCGAGTCAGCAGATTATTGTCCAGTGCATGGGGCCCTCTGGTCCCGCGATCAGCCTGATATCGCCCACCTCAAGGTTTGACATCGCCAAACAAGCGAATCTCTCTGTGTATGGCCACCTTAACATTCTGTGGCTTCTGTGCTACAGTGAGAAAAATAAACTTGCCTTTTTATAAAACAAATCTAAACATGGGTCTTATCCCCTTTAGGGCACAGAAGCAGGGGCGCTCCGCCAGTGAGGCGAGTTGAGGCACTCGCCTGGTTACCAGGGGTGGCAAAAAAGCTGCTGCTGGTAACTAAGAGCCGAATTTCCTTTTTTCAACCCGGAAATTCAGCTTTTTTAGTGCAGAACTCGCACTTGCGCCGTGGACCCCCCCTTCCCCTGTCCAGCACTGAATGAGTGAGCGCCGTGGGGAAGGGGGGGGTACCATATTGAAGGCCTCCTCAGGCGGCTATATCATCTGGATCACCCCTGCACAGAAGTATAATAACAAACAGATCCACATGACACTGCTCAGTGCCAACAGATTTGTTCTATAACCCAAACCACAAAAACTACAAAGTGAATCCAGGCAAAGCGGCAAAGCCATTTACACAACAGCCTGGCGCATAACTGGGATCAAACACCCACAAACAGCAGGATGAACCCCATGTTATACAATAGCAGAACCGCCCTATAATGTGTACTGACACCCCCAGGTGCCCAGCAGGGCACAGTCAAACCAGAACAGTGAGACTGAGAAATAAAGTGCCACACAGAGTTGGGAGGGAGCCGCCATCTATAAACATCCCAGAAGGACCGAGGCAGTTGTCAATAGTAATTGATGCTCCCAGACTATTTCTTACCTGTATATTTATAAGGAAACATGGGGGGGAGCTGCCAGTAGCCCCTTAAGTGGAAAATAGAATGCAAGTCCTGCACAGATATAAACAATTCCATTGCAGGCAAAATAACCACAAAGGTCTATGTAAGGTACATAGAATTAACCATTTAGCAATTTAAAAATTTATCTTACAAGATAGAGGGGACTCAGTCTTTCCCTGACTGGAGGTGTCTCAGGCCACAGATATAATCAGACTCATACACTTAGGTCAATAAATATTTGGATAGAGACAACTTTTTTCAAATTTTTAACAAAATTGAATTTTAACAAAACAAAATTTAACAATGAAGTTTAACAAATAACTCAGATGCAGTTAAACTGCAAACTTCAGCTTTAATTCAGAGGGTTAAACAAAAAGATTGCATAAAAATGTGAGGAACTAAGGCCTTTTTGTAACACAATCACTTCATTTCAGGGGCTCAAAAGTAATTGGACATTTGACTCAAAGGGGGTCATTTATAAACTTTGCGCAGGGCAGATTGGTTCGCAGAGTGAATATATTTGCCCTGTGCCTGGTTATATTTATAAAGCTGAATAAGAGTGTGCAAATTCGCAAACCAGATTTGCGAATTTTTTTTTCACATTGCGAATGTCTATAGGAGCTTTTTAAATATGGCAAAAATCACAAATTGCGAACACTCTGCACCACTTTGGTGGCGTAGAAAATATTCGCTAAACTGTTTCGCGAATTTAAGTTACTTTTAACGCTATTTTCGTGCAAAACAACCTCGCAAAGTGCCTGTACCCACGCAAAGACCCATCTTGTTTGTGAGTTGTTTGCGAAAATTCATTCACAATGCGAATTCGCAAAAACCGGAAAGACGGGCACAGTAGTGCAATATTGTAGCGTTCAGGAAAAAGCATGGGCAAAACTACCATTTGCGATTATACGCTGCGCAAACTTTATAAATGACCCCCAAAGGCTTCATGGGAAGGTGTGGGCAATTCCTTCTATATGTCATTATCAATGAAGCAGATAAAATCCCTAGAGTTGATTTGAGTGGTGGGGGGGGGTGGTAGTATGTGGAATATTTTGCTGTGAATAGACAACATGTGGTCAAAGGAGCTCTCCATGCAGGTGAAACAAGCCATCCTTAAGCTGCAAAAACAGAAAAAAATCTGAGAAATTGCTACAATATTAGTAATGGCAAAATATACAGTTTGGTACATCCTGAGAAAGAAGGAAATCACTGGTGAACTCAGCAACTGAAAAAGGACGTCCACGGAAGACTACAGTGGTGGATTATCGCAGAATCATTTCCATGGTGAAGAGAAACCCCTTCACAACAGCCTAACAACTGAACAACACTCTCCAGGAGGTAGGCTATCAATATCCAAATATACCATTAAGAGACGACTGCATGGCATTACAGAGGGTGCACTGCAATGTGCAAGCCACTCATAAGCCCCAAGAATAGAAAGGCTAGATTGGACTTTGCTGAAAAACAACATCCAAAAAGCCAGTACAGTGCTGGAAAAACATTATTTGGACAGATTAAACCAAGATCAACCTCTAGCAGAATGATGTCAAGAAAAAAAGTATGTAGAAGGCATGTAACAGCTCATCATCCAAAGCATACCATATCATGTGTAAAACATTTGGGAGACAGAGTGATGGCTTGGGTGTGTGCATGGCTGCCAGTGACACTGGGACACTAGTGTTTATCCATGATGTGACACAGGACAGAAGCAGCCGAATGAATTATGAGGTGTTCAGAGACATACAGTCTGCTCAAATCCAGCTGAATGCGTTTCATAATACAGATGGAAAATGACCCAAAACATACAGCCAAAGCAACTCAGGACTTTATTAAAGCAAAGAAGTGGAATATTCTTGAATGGCCAAGTCAGTCACCTGATCTGAACCCAATTGAGCAGCATTTCACTTGTTGAAGACTAAACTTTGGACAGAAAGGCCAACAAACAAACAGCAGCTGAAAGCCACTGCAGTAAAGGCCTGGCAGAGCATTAAAAAGGAGGAAACCCAAAATCTAGTGATGTCCATGAGTTCAAGACTTCAGACTGTCATTGCCAGCAAAGGGGTTTCAACCAAGTATTAGAAATTAACATTTTATTTTCAGTTGTCCAATTACTTTTAAGCTCCTGAAATAAAGCGATTGTGTTAAAAAAAAAAAAAGCTTTCGTTTTTCACATTTGTATGCAATCGATTTTGTTCAACCCACTGAATTAAAGCTGAAAGTCTGCAGCTCAACTGAGGCTGAATTGTTTCATTTAAAATTCATTGTGGTAATGTACAGAGCCAAAATTAGAAAAAAGTTTTCTCTGTCCAAATATTTATGGACCTAACTGTATATAAATGGAAACAAATAGTTGACCTGAACCCACCCCTAACCTGTCCATATATGATAAGCACCCAACTCTGACATGGTCAGCCTCTGCATTTATACTAACTCGGAATTCCCTTTATCAGGACTCAGCATCCAGTTTGTTCTCTGACAGCTAACAAGGGGACTTCAATGGAAATGATGTGACACAACTAAAGGGGTTAAGGGCTTATGACTTTGGCTAGTGTGTGTTTGTGTCTAGTTATTTGTCTTCTGATCCACTAAACTCAACTCTTCCTTGTCTCCTGTCCACCCTGTCCATGGGCTGCCTCGCTCTAAATAATGGCAGTTTAATGAGGAATCTGTGCCAGGCACAGTTAAATATGGGACAACAATAAAAAAACTCAGAGATGCTCCATCTCATGTGCTTATGTGGAGCAGAAAATATAAGAATTGCTCTAGTACCACAAATTATACCCAGAATATTTATATCCACTCTTGCCAGAAACCTATAGACTGCTGCCAGATGCATTATTAAAAATAAACACTGACATTTTTCCAGGTTCAAGAAAATATTTAATAAAAATGTACATTTTTTATGGTCAATGGGTGTGTGAGACAGATGGGTCTGTCTAGGGTTCCTGTAACCTGAGATCTTATACCTCCAACAAACAGCAAACAGTCTAATAAGATCTGGAGTCAGAAACAGCCACTCTCAAGCCAAAACCCCAGGAATCATCTGGGTGGGGCACAGAGGAAATTGCAGACCCCACCCACATCCAGTTCCAGAGACCTGTGGGGTAGGGACAAGCAGCTCAGTATAAGACAGTGGATACATTGTATCTAGGGCAGGACTTTTAGTCATGATTTCCCATTATGATCAACATCCATAAAAGCATTGTTAGCATTCTGTTCCATGGAAGTTACTACTTAAATACTGATTTGTGAGAAAACGTAAATTGCTATATTTAACAAACAATCATTTCTTATGTAACGTTAATGTAATAAATTTTATCTGAATGAAAAGCATGAAATAGGAGGGTGATTTAGACAAGCAGTTTGTTGAGTCTTGAGATCTACTGACCACCAGCTAAAGGTCTGTTCTTCTGGACACCCCTGGTCTAGTGGATGGAACCAACCTTGCAAGGTCCCTCTTGAGTCCCACTCCTTGTTATATATTCAGTTCCCCCAGCACGGAGTAAGGTTCGTCTGAGGGTGAAGAGTAATGATGGGTATTAATGCACCTGTGCATCCCTTAGGGAGACTGACTGATGGCTCCTTGTCCTGATTTCTGCACCAGAATCCCTCTGTCAGCCCAGTGCCACATTCCTGCCATTCCAGAGGATAGTAGCCAGTGCAGGGTCCAGGTGGCCAGAGTCCAGGGTGGGGGGTCTAATTTCATGGTCCAGCACCAGATGGTAAGGAATGGAATCTGTCAGGGAAGGACCAGATGGGTCAGACTGAGTCACATGCCTACAGCACACTGCACAGAGTACAGTATGAACTCCAAGGGAGCAGGAGGGAAGCACCAGGTAAACTGTTGTTATAGTTGATCTATACCAACACCATAGCAAGGGCCCTAATGAGGGAGGGGTTGTAGTGTAACCTTGTGTAACAGTTGGAGGGCGTATGCAAATTAGGATTCGGATTCCGTTCGCTATTCGACTGAATCTTTTGGAAAGGATTCTGGGGTTCGGCCGAATCCAAAATAGTGGATTCGCTGCATCCCTACTTCAGTGTCAGCTCCTTTCATGATATCGGGTATTTTCGCAGCTTCACAAATTCAGTATCGGTTCCTTTCATGACTTTGTTTCTTTTCGCCACTTCAGAACTTCAGTGTCGGCTCCTTTCGTGACTTCAGGTCTTTCCGCCACTTCAGGACTTTGTATGTTCGGCACTTCCACATTGGGACTTCATAAGGAGATGCGCGGCTGCTCCCTTCAGCTCCGGGACACTTGTCCCCCCCCCGATGGCAGCCCTGATTGCAGCTGCTATCCTAAACAAATCAAGAGTTTCTAGATGTCAAGGATTGGGTAGGGGGCGCTGTAGAGACAGCAGGAGGAAGGCGAGTCCTTTTAGGCAGGGACTGGCTGTGCCCACGGGATACAAAGGGAAAATGCTAGAAACAGAATGGAGGGGGTGAAGATCAGGACTGGACTAAACAGGATGGAGAGTGCAATGACTCAGGACAGGTACAGAATGGATGGAGCAGGAGTGGAACAGGACAGACTGAATGGGACAGGGTGGTGCAAGCGTAGATCAGATCAGAAGACAGGAGCAGACTGGAGGAAGTATAGGACAAGATAGGGAGAGGAGACTAGAACAGATAGCAAGAGAGGACTGGAGAGCAAGAGAGGACTGGAGAGCAAGAGAGGTGTGCAAGGCAGAACAGGAATCAGGAACAGGTATGGCAAGGTCAGTACAAGGTTGAGGCAGGGAAATGTTTGGAGTGGGGAGCAGAGCAAGATGCAGATCAGAGGCGGGCCAGGCCGCATGGGCGCCCTAGGCAACGCAACAGGCCAGCTCCCCTACCCCACCCCGTTGTTGCCCCTGAACCTCGCTTGCGCACGTCCGTGGTGGGGCTCGCGGTCAGGTCTAGGGGTAGACAATCCCTCTCGTATTGCGCACTACATGTCCCAGCATGCAGCATGGCACAGTCGCTTCCGGGATTATGCTGCTTTCAAGTAAGCCTGGACTGTGGGAACGTGCACGGTGTAGTGTGGGATGTGGAGTTCGGAGGCAAGCGGCTTCCTGTGTAATAGTAAGTGCTATTAAGGGAGTGGAGCAGGGTGGGCAGCACATGAGCAGTCATGGGTCCTACACAGAGCAGTCATGCTCACATGCACATGTGCACAGTGGCGCCCATGTGTGCCAAATTGCTGACAGAGGAGAGCGGTCTGGTCTAGGGGTAGGCAATAGGCAGAAGAGGTAGCTTCCCAGCGCCCCTCAGTCATTGCGCCCTAGGCCTACCCCTAGTTCCGGCCCTGCAGAATAGCAAGGAAAGCAAGGCAGGGCAAGGTCAGGACAAGGTTAAGAGCTGGACTGGAGCAGAACTGGAAGGGTAAGGAAACGCAGATCAGAATAAGACAAAGTTCAGAGACAGGCAGGACAAGACAGGGAAGGGTTCAGACAAGGCAGTAACAAGGGAAACCAGGCTAGCGCGAGAACAACTAGTGAGAGGCGCTGTCGCAGGACTAAGAGGCCAAATAAAGCTCTGGCAAGGAGTGCTCGGAGGACTGGCCTAAAATAGGGCAGAGTCAGCCCTGATTGGCTGACTGCAACCAGTCAGGCTGCTGCTGGGCTGGGGCTGCAGAGGCCAGGAAACCTATAGTGAGCAGTCCTACAGGCTGCACTCCTGGCCTAATAGATATGACATTGAGCCAGAAAGCCAAAGGACCCTGGCTTGATCCCAGCAGAGCCTGACACTAGAGCTTTTTACTTGGATATGGTAAAACACTCTACAGAATAAATATAGCATTCTAGCTTGCACAATTGCAGCTAATCTATCGGCAATAAAATGCCTCTGTAGCTTTCCTTCTCCCTTAATTCAGTGGCATAACCAGATATTCCTGCCCCAAAAGAGACCCCGCCAGTCTGTTATCCCTATTGTTACACCCCTAGGGGCAGGGTTTTGTAACATCTGCACTTTAAATAGGGCCCCACTTTCCTGATTTGCCTCAGACCCTCTCTTTTTGTAGCCCTGGAGAGGGTGGGAGTATGTAGTTGTAGTACATTTGTGTTGGGGAGCTGAGAGCTTAGTTGGGTTCCGGCATTGTTCTTTGACTTGAGGTCACTCAGGGATAAGGTCTCTGCATGTGAAAACATCACTGGGTGACAGAGAAGATCCTATCTGTGCCAGGTGTTTGAGTTATTACTAGGACACCAGTATATGCCTACTGGGTGGGACTGGCAGAACTGGAACAGATCAGGACACAGTGTTTCATCCTAATAACAAAGTGAGAGAAAGCACTGGGGTTGTGCTAATAAAAGTCTGTCCTGTTATTACTGGGCAGTTGTGCTTGGCACCCACTGATTCCATTCATTATAGAGGAGCTAGAAAATAATGGCATGGGCCTGTGACAGGCACCTGACTAAAAGGACAGAAACTCCCATTCCTATTGTGGAACTTTGATTTATGGGAAGGAATTTACTATCCTGAGATAATTTGGTCTCACATTCCTCTCTGCTACTTGTCTTGTGCACTTCTTCCTTGTCAGACATAAACACAAATGGTTTCTTTCCCCTTTGTATGTAAAACAGGTGGCATAAGTTGTTCTAGTATGGAATTGCCTGTGCTTTAGAGCCATCTATCTCTGCACATGTTCTAGAGCAAGCTGCCAGTGTTCTAGCACAATCTGTACCCCACTGATCTGGTATAGAAGTGTGTGTGTTTTGGAGTCATGTTCATATGTAAGTGTATGTGTCCTCGAGTCATTTGTGTCTATATCTGCCTGTAATGTAGAGCCATCAATATCTGTCCCATGTTCTAGAGACACCTATACCTGCTTGTATTCTATTGCCATCTATAACTACAGATCTGGTATGGAAATGCCTGTGTCCAAAGGCCATTGATGTGTACAGAGCCTGCGTTCTGCAACTATCTGTATCTACATGACTGCTCTAGAAGTTCCCTTGTCTTATAGTCATTGGTATCTACAGATTTTGTGTGAGAGTGAAATATCTAATGGAAAGGTCTATGGATAAGAGCAGAAGTGCACAAAGCGTGCAAGCCCCTGCCTTGTTTCTCCCTTTTTATGCAGAGCTAATGAAGAAAGACTTGTTATCAGAGAAGAGTTCTGCTGTTTATCATACTCCTGTTTGTACAACAGAGAGGACAAGTCAGGAGGCCTCAGTAGGATAACAACTTCCTGTAAATTAGGACTATCTTTTCTGAGGGCCAACTCTAGTAATATTTCACTCTAGGGGTGATTGCAGGAGCGTAACAACAGAGGAAGCAGATCCTTATCATATTGTTATAATATATAACAGGACAACCTCTGGATATGATGGGGGCCCTAAAATGAATTTTCTGTGGGGCCAAGTAACATCTAGTTATGCCACTGGGTGATTTATAGGATTAGGGTAGTTAGAAGAGCAGCCACAGACTCCACCAGGATTGCAGTAAGGTTATTTCATTATAAGACACTAACCAGCATTGGCACTCAAGCAGGTAGGCTCAGGGCGGGGGGGGGGGGGGGGGGGGGGGGGGGGGGGGGGCAGGGCCAGTGGCATGGGTGAGTGGAGTGGGTCATGTTGGGTGCAGGACAAATGACGCAGCGTTAATCTATTAACTGATCGCCCTGTCTTTATTTTCAATGTCCTGGTTTCCTAATTTGGAAATCCTAACAGGAAGGTTTCATCTGGACAGCCCTTCCAAATACCGGGCTGTCCGGGTGAAAACCCTAGTACCTTGGTCTGTGCCCATGTCACCAGTGAACTGTTCAAGTAAATCTAATGGGTCTGCCTGGTACCGGGAAGCTTCTCCTAATGAGTTTATTATACAATACCACCTGGATATGTTGTGTCTGTGAGTCTGGTAATAACTGGACACAAAGAACCATCCTCCTCACCAGCCCTTATCCCCACCACTCTGAACTGGATTGTCAGGCTTTGCCCTCAGCCTGGGCCTGGGAATGAGTATATCCGTATGGAGAAATATGCAGATTCCTGGGACAGGTGATTAATGTTCTGCAAAAAATCTCTCTGCTGTCAGACTGTGCTGAGGGAAAGTGGGTCAGCGCAGAATAGCTCTATCAGTGCCAGCGAGCTGGTGCCAGTATCTTCAAGACATGTTCCCTTCAAACTCAGACAAATTCTAAAATGGGAAAGTACAGATCAGCCGCTCATTATAATTAGGAAGTCCTTGATTGACAGGCGCTCCCTATAAAGACACAGGCTGCAAAGGGAGATGACTCCTGGCGGCAATTCAGCCTTTTGGGCTGAGTCACTTTGGGAGGGGCAGGGCTGCAGGCAGGTGCTGATGGGAAATTTGTGCTAAAAGCCTTTATAAACAAAGCAGAAGAATGAGGATTAAACAGAAGTAGGGATTCATAGCGCTAAATAGGTACCTAATATATAGAGACAAGAGGAAAGTGTTGAAGGGTTACTGCCTGCTCTGCTCTCATTTCCACAACAATAATAGGGATTGGTGGCACTAGATAGATGTCTAATATATATGGACAGAGACAAGGGAAAGTTGTTGGAAGGGTTACTGCCTGCTCTCATTTCTCCAAGAGCGTTAAAAATAGGGATTTGTAGCAATGGGTAGATGCTTCTAGTTTTCTGTGTTGTAGCCATAATGAACAGATATGTCCTGTGAGTAACAGTAAGTACTTTTATACTGTGTAAGTGAACAAAATTTCTGTAACAGTATTAGAAATAAAACAAATATTTAACTGACACTACTTTACATAGAACTACAGTCTGTTATATGATCTCCCTCAGAATAAGAGCCAATAGAACTTCATACAATCACCTGCTGTTCAAAATGTATTTTACTATTCCTTTTTATTTCTTGTTGACCTTTAACTCCCCATAAATGGCAGATCTAATGGGTGTGTTTAAATGTTACTTTTTGTATTTCCTGTCTTAAGAAGACATACTGTAACTACTTTTATTTTGTTGTATCCTTCATTTAAAGTCAACAAAACTACACCGTTGATTGATGAATTGTTAATGAACGCTGTCATTTTGCTAGCTTTAAATGAAATAAGCCTTAGTGTTATAAGGGAAGGGGGAAGTCAGTCCTGTCTCTCGTGCATTCTCAGCAGATCAGATTCAGTCTATGGGTCTACAGTGTTCCAAGAGCCAGAGATGAGGATATTGATGAGACGGGTTTCAGAATTGTTTATTGCCTTTGCAGCAGTGTCATATGACAAGAATTTTTTTCTGCATATAGCAGTCACTGCATGTTCCACCTAGTGGCAGAACAGAGAATTGGTGGCTAAAATAAATATTTTATTTTTATTACATGCCCCTAATTTGCCCCCAGACTTTGCCCTTACCTCGTCCATAAATCAGAAAATACTCATCTGTCTTAGCCCTTCTCACTATTATGAGACCCCTAACAGGACTGCTGTTTACATAATTTCTTGTTCTATTTTCCCATCCTGCCCTACTGTCAGGTCCAAGGCCTGGGACTAGGGTGACAAAATATTAGGGTCTGCAAAATAATAGAGTCAACATGCCGCCCTGCGGCTTGCTGAAGAGGAAGCTCCTCAGTGCTCCAGCATGCTTGCCCTACTGTCACCATCTTGACCATACAGTCTCCATCTTGTTCTTCTGTCTCTGTAATGACCCTACAGTCTCCATCTTGTGCTACTGCTTCCATCTTGACCCTACAATCCCCATCTTGTCCCGCTGTCTCCATCTTGACCCTACAGTCTTCATCTTGCCGTACTGTCTCCATCTTACCTTACTGTCTCCATCTTACCTTACTGTCTCCATCTTACTGTAATATCCACTTACCCTGGTGGTCTAGTGGTG
>CM044448.1:43942883-43957813 GCA_024363595.1 Xenopus borealis
ATCTTACCCTAGTGTCTCCATCTTGATCCTACAGTCTCCATCTTGTCCTACTGTCTCCATCTTGACCCTACAGTCTCCATATTGTCCTACTGTCTTCATCTTGCCCTACTGTCTCCGTCTTACCATACTGTCTCCCTCTTACCTTATTGTCTCCATCTTGCCTTACTGTCTTTGTCTTGCCCTACTGATGCCATCTTGCCCTACTGTCAACATCTTGCCCTTTTGTCTTGATCTTGTCCTACTATCTCCACCCTACGCTGCTGTCTTTATCTTGTCGTACTGTCTCTATCTTGCCCTACTGACTCCATCTTGCCCAACTGTCTTCTTATTGCCTTACTGTCTCTGCTTTGTTCTACTGACACTATCTTGCACTACTGTCTTCATCTTACCCTACTGTCTCCATCTTGCCCTACTCTTTGTCTTGACCCTACAGTTTTCATCTTGTCCTGTGAGGGAACTGTTTCTTAATGAGAATTGTTGTGGTTGTTTATATTGAATACAAGTTGGAAGCACCAAAACATTTTCTCTCTACTTTCTCCAACTTGCTATCCTGTCTCCATCTTGCCCTACAGTCTCTATCTTGCCTATTGTCTCTGTCATGTCCTTCTGACACCATTTTGCCCAACTGTCACTATCTTGACCCTACAGTCTCCATCTTGCCCTACTGTCTCCATCTTACCATACTGTCTCTATCTTACCTTATTGTCTCCATCTTGCCTTACTGTCTCTGTCTTGCCCTACTGATGCCATTTTGCCCTACTGATGCCATCTTGCTCTACTGACAACATCTAGCACTTTTGTCTTCATCTTGTCATCCCTATCTCTTGCCTCACTTTCTCTGTCTTGGACCTACAGTTTCCATATTGTCCTGCTGTCTCCATCTTGACCCTACAGTCTCCATGTTGTCCTTTTTTCTCTATCTTGACACTACAGTCTCCATCTTGGCCTTCTGTTTTCATCTTGTTCTACTATCTCCATCTTGACCCTACAGTCTCCATCTTACCTTACTGTCTCCATCTTGCCTTACTGTCTCTGTCTTGCCCTACTGACACCATCTTGCCATTTTGTCTTCATCTTGCCCTACTGTCTAGAATTTTACCCTGCTGTCTTTATCTTGCCCTACTGACACCATCTTGTCTTTTATTCTCCATTGTGCATGTTTGAAATGCCAAACTGTTGCTGCTAAAGATGACTGCTGGCAGGCTTTTCCCTGTATTGACCACCTCTGCATGATGAAGAGCTTTGACCTGTAGGATATGTATTCCCTACTGAGGCAGATAATCAGGACTAACCTGCTAACATAACCAGAGGGATGGTAGACAAGTAGTTAATGTCTCAATGGCTAGCAGAGCAGTGGTGGGGTAGCTTTGTGGGATGCACAGCCATAACCAGGGCCCTATATCTGTGTGCATGTTTGATGCTGTGTATGGGAAGCTGTAGAGCAGATTCAGAAGTGACACATTGAGAAATTGCTGCCTATTAACTTATTAAATGTTTTGGCAGGCTCTGACTTGAGCAATGAAGGGGGTAATTTATGATCCTGATCTCCAAATTATGTTAGGAAAGCAGAGAGAAATGATATTAAGGGAACCGATAATGGACAAGTTTGCAAACAATTATACCCTTAATGTAGTTTGTAATTATGTCTGACTGCCAGGACATTTGTCCACAAACCAGAGATTTTCATGGGGTCCGAGGGCCTCATTTATAAAAAAAATATTTTTTACATTTCCCTGCTTTCATTTTCCCATTTTCAGTTTCCTTTTTTTCTTTTAAGCTCATTTCATTTCATTTACTGGGCTGAAATTTGGTACAGTCAAAACCTTTTATGTGCTAAGGGCTGCTCTGCTTTTACTGCATGATACCAGCACCAGCTAGAGGGTAAGAGTGCACCCATGTCTCACTCAGTCCCTTTATGCAGCATACCTCTCAACATTTCAGAAATAGAAAGAGGGACAAAAAGATTTGGCGCACGTACAGCACCGAACATTTTTGACCACGCCCCATTTTGTGGCATCAGCCCCTAATTATTATGTTCATTTTACAAAATGTGGCCGGTTTTGAAAGTCTGAACAAATTTCTGTGTTTTTTTATGTGTTATTATAGTTTTGCTAATGAAGGGGAATTGGCCTTTAAACCGCAAGTCACAGTTTCCCCAAGAGACCTGCTTATCTTAAATTGTTACAATTGCTTCTTTACTTATCTTAAATTGTTACAAAAGTATCAAAGTGCAGCTGCCGCATATTCTGGGCTCTCTGCCAAAAGCCAATTAAGTTAAGAAATGTATCGTTTTCTCACTGTTCAGTGCAGGAGATCAAAGAGAAAGTCGGGACATATCGGTAACAATCTGGGATGTGGGTTAATTTGTCAAAATCAGGACTGTGTGATGCATGTCCCCAGTTATCTTTACTCCAAACTTCAGCATGACATCAAAAACTTTGTCATGTTCTAAATTAGCATGAAAAATGTGTCCTGGGTGATGCAAAATAAGGGTTTTGATTGGTCATTTGGTAGCATCTACGTGGATTGACAACCTACAGGAGCCTCTGCTTGCATCCAAACCAAGAATTCAAAACTTAACACCTACATTGCAACATCCAAGGGGTTGGTGAGCCACATGTTGCTGCTCCTTTTTACCTCTGGTGATTTCCTTATCTACATCTACTTGCATACAGTTTTCTACCCTAGCTTTTGGAAATGTGCCCTCTTCTCAGAGTGCCATTCTCAAAGACCCTGTATTTGAACCCTCCAACTTCTGACTGGGGTCCTATCTCTCTCTCTTAACTGTTAGTATGAGATAAAAAAGCCACCCAGCTCCAGTGATCTTTTTGTATGTTGCTCCAACACACGCATGTGACTAGAACCCAATGAAATGCATCTAACACTATTTTCACTTACTGCCTTGTCTGATTGCTGTAGGTGTAGAAGAGCTGAAGCACCTGTGTAACATTATGACTCAGCAAAGAAGTTTGGGGCCTGTCAGCAGCTCTGGGCATGGATAAGAGTCGGAGTTCTGTAGGACAAGTTCTAGGGAGTCGATTGTCTGCCAGGAACAAGTTAGTTCAGGTAAAGATACATCAGCACTTGTTTGCCTAGAGAAACATTCTTGTCACGTAAAAATCCCACTATTAATCAAAAATCACATTACAGCCAGTGGAACGAAGCCTCCCTTTCTGCTCTGTGCTAATAATACGTCCCAGATAAGATAAAATTGGTAATTGTACGTTGCCTTGTCAGGGATGTGGCTCTAAAGAGGAGCAGCATTCTGGCTCCTGGCAGCCTATTGACTCTGCTAATAGCTTTCATTATGTCCTCATTTCTGCCCCCATCCCGCTCACACACACAAGAGACTTATTATATACAGCCAAGGGCAAGCACCATTTAGCTGTATCAGTGTTCATTCTACCTGCAGGGTTTTTTTTGGGGGGGGGGGGGGTGCAAAAAGCAGCAACTTTTTGGAAAGAATATGTAATTAATGGACTGGGGTGAATCCCCTGAACTGACCTTATTAATATGGATAGCAAGGGCAGATGTTCATATTTGCTCCTTGGCCTTTAAATGTGACATGGCAAAGAAAGGGGCAGTTTATTAGTAAAATGACTCTACTTTTTGGGTTGTTGGCTGAGAGACTGCAGGACAGAGAGGATTTTTTTTTTCCCCAGGATAATTACATCACACAGTGGCAATTAGAGTGCAAGTCATCAGCTCATTAAGTGATTAGCAGCAGTTACCAATTAGCACAGTGGCAAACGATTTGGCCAATTAAAGAGCGACAGGATCCTGGAATTCTCAATTCTGGGAAGTTTTGGGTGCAACATCAGAGCATGAAAGATTCTTGGCTCCAATAATGATGTCTTTTTCCTCTATCCCAGTGTATCCCTTTGTCAGAAGCTGCAGTTGGGTCCTAACAGAACTAGCACAAGTAGAGTCAACTCCACTTGCATTTGCATTGCATTTCTGATGTCAGACTTACTGGCTGTCACTGGCCCAAGAAAGTTCACAAAGAACAATCCTAGGAAAACAGAACTTTGGCTTCTTCCCTAAGAAGAAACATTGCCATAATAATTCAGGGATTTCATCACCCTCCCACTATGCGGTTCTGTTCCAGGTAAATTCCCCCAAGACTATCGGTAATTCCAATCCTGGGCAGTGGGTGACATAGCAATGTGTTTGCCTTCATCTCTGCCAGATGATTGCTGTTCTTATTGCACCCAGATACATGACTTGTCTTTATGTGCAATGGTAACTGTCACAGATGTAATTATACAGCATTTCTACCCCTTTTACTTCTTCTATACATAATGGGGAGAGAGAAGAAGTTATTATATGGAGCACTGGGAGGAGTTAGAGGGAGGCTTATATGGAGCAGTAGGAGTCAGGCCCGGACTGGCAATCTGTGGGTTCTGGCAAATTCCAGAGGGGCTGCTGTAAATTGTCATTGACAGACACTATTTATTGGGCCTTTGTGTGGGCTGGTTTGGCCTCTGTGTCCTTGAAATGCCAGGGCCTACTTTGAATCCCAGTCCAGATCTGGTAGGAGGAGTTATAGAGATGGTTACTGTATAAGGAACAATTGGATGCATTATAGGAAAAGTTATATGGCACAGTAGGAATTACAGGGAGAGTTATATGGATCAGTAGGAGGAGTTATAGGGAGGGGTAATATGGAGCTGTAGGAGGAGCTATAGGGAGGGGTAATATGGAGCTGTAGGAGGAGTTATAAGGAAGGGGGATATTGAGCTGTAGGAGGAGTCATAAGGAGGGGGAATTTTGATCTGTAGGAGGAGTTATAGGGATTGGTAATCTGGATCTGTAGTAGGAATTAAAGGGAGGGGTAATCTGGAGCTGTAGGAGGAGTTATAGGCAGGAGTAATATGGAGCTGTATGGGGAGTTATAGGGAGGGGTAATCTGGAGCTGTAGGATGCGTTATAGGCAGGAGTAATATGGAGCTGTATGGGGAGTTACAGGAAGGGGTAATATGGAGCTGTAGGAGTTGTATCTAGAGTTATATGGATCAGTAGGAGAATTTATGTGGAATTATTTGGAAAAATAAAGAAAATGTGGCAACTGAGTGGAATTTACAATTATTTTGGGTAATGTAATGTGGAAAGTTTTTCTCGATTTATGGGAATTTATTTGGAACAAACAGTGATTTTTTCTATTGTAACAAACTTTGCTCTGTGCTTTATGGAATTTGCTGAAAGAGTAGCAGGCCCTTATTGCTGAGGATACAGTACATGAAATGAATGAGTTGATTGGCCCTAAATTGCCGGTGTTGAATCGATGACGGCCTGGAGTGGTTCTGGGTTCCCCAATGTGCTAATGAGACAGGGGCCATAAATCATGGAGTGACGGCTGTGGGGGCTCCCAATAGAAACCAGAAGCGGAGCCCATTGTGAGTGATTCTCAAGTTGTCTCTGTCAGCTTCTCCTTTCAACAAACATCTGCACTTTATCTGCGCTTCCCCCCGATCCACATTGGACTCTGCAGACTCTTCTGCCCGTGCCTTTGAAGCCCATCTGCTCCGGATCAAATTCTAAATATCTATGAAATGCAAACACGCTGCATCCAGACTCTGTGTGTGCGAGACACGGGGCCCATCTACATACTGAGCCCCCTAACTTTCCCTGACCATTAGCTGATGGACTGCTCTGTACCTTGACTGTCCTGCTGCTGAGTTGGGTCTGGACTGGCAATCTCAATGTTTTGGCACAAGCCACAGATGCACTTTTTGAATCCACAGAAATCTGTGTGCGTATTAGTATATTTGCAAAAGTAATCGGGTTAAAGGGGGAGAGCATGTCTCAATTTGAGTGAGTTTTTAGTAGGATGTTATTTAAGGCATGTTGTAGTTGGGCCTCATTTACTTTATAGTTTTTTGTTTTCAGATTATTTGGTTTTGTGTGCAACATACAGTGCCTTGTAGGCATGGAGTGGGTAGACAACTCAGTTGGAGCCCCAGTTTGTATTTTCTATGACTACTCTTTCTGTTGAATCCCTCCTCTTACAATTACAGAACTACCTTGTTGCTGGGGTCAGTGTGCTTAGCAACCAAATAGCACAAATAGAACTTCCCCAGTTTTCTTTTGATTCATTAACAATACCTGACCTGTAGGCTAATTCGTCCTGATGTATGACATCATTGTGGCCCTATTACATCATATCTACCAAGTGCCTAGGAATGTATGCTGTGCCCTTCAGGATCCTTGTGCAAAAGAAGCCCAGTGATTTAGATAAGCTGTGTGGTGGGTCTGGATGTGGGACTGTGTGAACTACACACCTACAGTTCCCATTGCTGTGAATTACAGAGCATGTAAGGGCTCTTACACACTGATGTTTGCTTGTGCGTTTTTTTTTTCAAACTCACGCTGAGTTCGAAAAATGCATATATTGCATTTAAATGCAGATAATCTTGTTTTTTTCCATTACAAATGCAACCCTCTTCTATTGATAGCTCAAAGTGTGTCAAGCACAAGAAGATGCATCTAAACAAAGGTACTCAATGCTAACTGAGTAAAACACAACTCAGAACACTCATGAGTACAGCCTGGCAGAATATAATGGAATCAGTTGTTGGTGAATGTGGTTTTTCACGCTTACACCTGCGTTTTAACGCACGTCAAATGCCTAAAGAATGCAGGAAAAAATGCCTGTGTGTAAGAACCCAAATGACCTCAGGCGACAGCGCCCCCTTGGTTACTAAGAGCCAAATTTCTGGTTTTCAACCCGGAAATTCGGCTCTTCTAGTGCACAGCGTGCACTTGCGCGCCCTGCACTGGCGCCGTGGACCCCCTACTCCTGTCCAGCGCTGAAAAAGTGATCGCCATGTGGAGGGGAGGAACGGCAAATTCAAGGTCGCCTCAGGCGGCGAAGTGGCTCGGATCCCCCTGCTAAAATGCATCAGTTATTAGTGCTGTTCCAGAAGAATTCTGCACTGAAATCCATTTCTCAAAAGAGCAAAAAGATTTTTATATATTTCATTTTGAATTCTGACATGGGGCAAGACATATTGTTAATTTCCCAGCTGCCCCAAGTCATGTGACTTGGAAGTTTGCGATAATTAATTTAAATAAGTAAGTAGATGACTGTGACTTGCAGTACCCCCTTGTGCCTCATATTACCTTCCATAGACGCTAATAAAATAGCGCCACCATTCATGTTCACTAAAATTGGTTGTGAATAAAGTATCTCTCAGGGGCAGATTTATAAGATAATTAGAAGGCAGTGTTACAATAGACCCATACCACCATCAGATCTCTACTACAAATAAGGGGTTTGCAAACTACACAGAATGGACTAGAGCAGACTGGGGGGAGAAGGGTAATGGTGTCCTACTGATTCTACCGATTCTGTGCTTCTGGTTAGGTACCAAATAATTGAGAAACCAGATTTTTTAACCTTTATGCTAATTCATGTTTTTACAACTTTTATAACTTTGCTGTTGTTATGGGCAGAATCTATATGGCACATACATTGGAAAGCTTGTCCAGTCTGGTTGCGAGGGCCTTAGGAAACTTACCTATAAGGAAAAGTCCCTGGTGCTGGACTTCTGATCTCTGTTGAGCAGATTTTCACCAGGAAACCTCCCAATGATGTAGTGTGTCAGCAGATCTGTACAGAATCCCAATGTTTTTTGTAGTGAGGAACCAGGGTCCTCTAGTGTGAGTGCACCATTCTAATACCAGCTCTCAGATCAACACAACACAATTTTGCCCCACACAGTGCAATCCTACAAACCTCATTGAGTCCTGAGTTCAGTTCCAGCCAGGGCACTATCTATTGTTATGCACCCCCCCCATGTATGTTTTTTTTCTTCATATATAGCCTATAGAGATTTTTCAGCCTCACCAGTTAATTTTGCCATAACAAATACCAAGCCCCATTCCTTCAATTCATTTTAGGATATGGCACCTCCCAGCCACCCTTCTACTTGTGCCCAGCTGCACAGCCCATCCCTTTAAATCTGAAAAACTTTGCATTCAAGTCTGAGATGTTCAGGGAAACCCAATGAAGAGACTCTCTGGATATTAAGTGAATTACCCCCTAAGCTCTGGGACCATGGGGGTTTAGTCTGAGATCTGGGAATCCTGCAGATCTGCACTTCATTCTGAGATCACTGTGGCCTGACTCAGAGTTTATCACAAAATCATCAAACTGGTTTGATTGGAAATCCCAATCACTCGTTGGTGCCCAGCAAAAATTTATGACTTCCCTTTGTCATTTTATCATTTCCATAATCACACAGAAATATGCACAAAAATCACAAATATTCCCACAGCTAATTCCCTGTGCCGCTCGAGATGCATGGGGCGGGTTATGTACTGCACCTCTGACCCTCAAAAACCAATCATAACTAGGGTTGCCTCCTTTTATTCTTATATGCCACTATATTCTTGTCTTTATTCCCTATTAATAACATTGGCATTAAGCATCATTTTTACCAGCCATGCTGGTAAATCACCATCCAGTTGGCAACCGTAATCACAACTGCAAAGAAGGTCAGCTTGAAAAGTGGTACATGCAGCCAGTTTTCTAGGTGAACCCCAACTTAATTCCAGCTAAGCTAGGGGTCCCATATGTCCCACTTTAGCATGATCATTGCCTGTCTCCCTTATTTGTTCAGCTTTTAGGGGAAACATGCAGTTGAACAAAAGCAGTATTGCTGTATTATATTACTACATGTAGTATAAGAACTATATAGACAGTATCAGGGTACTACAGTTAGTATAAAAGTAGCACAGAGTGTATCTGATTACTATGGTTAGTTTAGAAGCAATGTAGTACAGTTAGTAAAATAGCAATATAGATATTATCAGAATACTGCAGTTATTATGAGCATTAAATACAGTATCAGGGTACTACAGTTAGTATAAAAGTAGCACAGACTGTATCTGATTACTACGGTTAGTTTAGAAGCAATGTAGTACAGTTAGTAAAAGAGCAATATAGATATTATCAGAATACTGCAGTTATTATGAGCATTAAATACAGTATCAGGGTACTATAATTAGCATAAAATAGTACAGGCAGTATCAGGGTACTACAGTTGGTATAAGAGTAGTATAGACAGTATCAGATTACTATGGTTAGTTTAGGAGCAATATAGACACTTTCAGAGTTATAAAGTTAGTAAAAGAACAATAAAGACATTATGAGAGTACTGAAGTCAATATAAGTACAAGACAATATCAGGGTACTACAGTTAGCATAAGACCAGTACAAACCATATCAGGATACTACAGTTGGTATAAGAGTAGTATAGACAGTATCAGATTACTATGGTTAGTTTAGGAGCAATATAGACACTTTCAGAGTTATAAAGTTAGTAAAAGAACAATAAAGACATTATGAGAGTACTGAAGTCAATATAAGAACAAGACAATATCAGGGTACTACAGTTAGCATAAGACCAGTACAAACCACATCAGGGTACTACACTTGGTATAGGAGTAGTACAGACAGTATAATTTGTGTATAATTTACTTGCTGCTCCTGCATCTCACTCCCATTTCTTTATTCCATCCACATAAACATGTGTATCACAGAGATTTCCCTCCCTCCATTGTCTCTCTCCCCTGCTTCAGCAGGTCTGGGCCCCGCTTGCCAGAGAATGTGCAGGGCCCAGATACCAGGAGTGAATCCCCCAGGAGAAATCAGGGGTACAATATTGTCCTGACAGCACTCTTGTTCCAGGAATGATGGATCATCCTAGGCACCTTGTAGACCAGCTCTTTTCATGCACATCAGCAGAGCTGGAAAATCAGAGAAATCTCAAAAAGTTAAAGTTAAACATTCTACCATAAAAACGGCAAATTCTGTGCAATCTGCTATTTTAGTCTTACCCAATTGGCCAGCGCTCACTGTACCTATTACCCTGGATGCTAATATGGGTCAGACAGTTATCACTTACTTGCAGAAAAGGCAGCAATGAATTTCTGCCCCCAGAGAGGAGCAAAGAAAAATGATTGTCTTTCACTTGTATTGGACTAGGACAATAGGATCCTTTATTAGAGTATAGAATGGGGGGCACCTAATGCTTTGGTAACATTTTTTCTGGTGGGTTCCTGTCACCTCAGTCCAAAACTATATTTACCAACCCTAAATTTGGGATTTTTTTTTGTTTTAAATGGCAACACTACTTACCTGCTTATTGACTGCTTTGTGCCCTTGTGTACAAATGTGATAATAAATCACTTTAAATACATTTTGCCTTCAGTTGTCCAAAAGTCACATGACAAGGAGGCAGAACAATGATCTCCCGGCATTTGATGACAAAGTGAGCCCCAGTTCATAAGGATATAGTGAACCCATCATATAATGGCACAAAGATGCCCTGAATATAATGGCATGTGATTTCAAACAAATCACTTATAATAACTTATAATATCCTTATAATTTACAAGAGGGGGTACTTTATTCACTCTATATATATATCTCTATATATATCTATATAACAAGAATGGCAGCATATAGTAGCACAGTGACCTCGGTATGTATAGTGGCATATAATACACAGAGACCTCCCTGCATCTAATAACATTGTGATCCCCAGTTCATTAGGCTGTGGGCATACAGACTGAAGGGCTTAGCTGCTCTCAGACTGCATATTTTTTTAAGGCTGAGAAAAGCTGATCTGCTCCTTTCCCCTGCTTCATTGATTTGAATCTGATCAGCCTGCATGCACACTCACACAGCAGAGCTGAAGTCGGTCCAAATAGACAAAAGGAGGCATCTCCGGGCTGACCTCAGCTTCGGTTCTGCTGTGTGTGCACATGCAGGCTGATCAGATTCAAATCAATGGAACAGATCCGCTACTCTCAACCTTCAAAAATATGCAGACTGAAAGCAGCCTGTGTGCCCACAGCCTAAGCTTAACTTAGCCAAATCTATTATGGTACAGTGATCCCCATAATATAATGGCACAGCAGAATCCATAACATAATAGCACAGTGTTTCCCATGTATAATGTCACTGTGAGCCCAGCAAATAAACACATAATGAATCCCAGCATATGAAGGAACAGTGCCCCCCAAGAAAATAAAGGCACAGTGAACACCATACAAATAATGGCTTTGTGACCAGTCAACATAATGGCTCAGTATCAGCTAAGATATAATATCATTGTGACAGCCAGCATTAAAGGACAAGGAAAGGCAAAATAAAATAATAATAATAAAATTCGGCTCTTAAAGTTACAAGAGGCAGCTTTTTGCCGCCCCTTGTAACCGGCTGCTCCGTGCAGCCTGATGCAAGGTTCTCACCTTGCCTCATGGCCAGAGCGGCCCTGCTGGGACTAATTTGTAAACACTGGTCAAATTTGCACTTGGGCAGTAACCCAAAGTAACCAATCAGCGATTAGCAAAAGCAAAACATCTGATTGGTTGCTATGGGTAACTGCCCAGGATCAAAAGAGCATACCTCCCAACATTTTGGAAGTAAAAAGAGGGACAAAAATGTATTTTGCCCACAGCACGGCAACATTTTTGTGTCCACGCCCGTTTTTGTGGCCACACCCCCTAATTACCATGTTTATTTTACTAAATTTGACAGGTTATGAAAGTTTGAAAATATTTCTCCTTATCTAAACTGTTACAATTACTTATTTTTTTTATCTCAAAAGTGTTACAAAGCATCTTATTTGCACCTGTTAACTGTTCTGGGCTCTCTGCCAAAAGCCAATTAAGTTAAAACCTTTGTTTCTTTTTGTGGCTGTTCAGTGCAGAGAAAAGAGGGACTTTCCAGTACAAATGAGGGACAGCGGGTTTAGCTCTCAAAAGAGGGACTGTCCCTCCAAAAAAGGGACAGTTGGGAGGTATGAAAGAGCCCCAGTGTGTCCCAGCATGTAATCATCTTGATATCTCTGTGTCTATTGCATACTTTAATTCCCTAATTGGTTTTCTTCCCTAATTGGTTATATGTCTCTATGATCACTGTCCATCTGGGCTGTTCCTTCCTTAACTGCCTGAGCTCAGACTATTCATGTTCAGTCTCACTTCCTGCTCAGGGGAGCCCTGTGCCCCACCCTGTGTCTTCCCTTACTGGGCTTCTGTTGTCAATTCCTCCTCAGTGGAGCCATGTGTCCCTCCCAGTCTCTTCCCCTACTGGGTTTTATGTGTCTGTAGTTACTTACCCATCTGCACTTTCCATTCCCTATCTGCCTGAGATTAGACCATTCCTGTTCTGTCTTACCTCCTGCTCAGGGGAACCTGTGTCCCTCCCAGTCTCTTCCCCTACAGGCAGTGTCGGAATGGGACACCAGGGGCCCACCCAAAAACCTTAGACCTGGGGCGCACCATAAAACCTTAGACCAGGGGGCCACTCTCAGTACTAATATTCTTCATCTCCTCAATAAGCCTATATTCTCCTAGTTTGTTTTCTTTACATACTATAATCAATTATTCCATCTATTTAGCCTGTTTGTTCTCATAGAAATAGGGAATATCCATGAAATAGGCCACAAGTTTAGCAGCATGAGGGCCCACTGACACCTTGGCCCACCGGGAGTTTTCCTGGTATTCCGGTGGGCCAGTCCGACACTGCCTACAGGGTTTGTGTTGTTATTTCCTGCTCAGTGGAACCCTGTGTCCATCACAGGATTTCTTAGTTAGGATCTATGAGAGTTCATTAGCAGCAAAGAGTTGTTTTATATTTCATGGAACCCTAGGCTCAGCCTTTGGCACAGAAATTGTTAATGACTGGGATTTAGAACCATAAAAGAGGAGCCGGTGAGGGGTCCTTAGATTGTCGGTGTAAGCAGAACTGAGCTGAAAGCCCTAATTATCCCAACAAGTCTCCTGTCAGAAAGGGAAATATTATGTGGGGCGGGGGATTTCCACTGTCACTGAAGCAACCCAAATGCGGGCAACACACTGTCAATTAAAACTGGGGGAGTGACTTATGGGCCCAGCGTTTATTCACTGTTATTAACCTCTCCCTCCCCAGAACACACTCCCCATCAATTGCCCTTTCTTTCCTCTCTTGCTATTCCTCAATTTCTAAAACTTTGTTAAACAGAGGAGAAAGGGCACAAACAGTGGGTATGGTTTGGCAGCTGCCTCAAATAATACACGTCAGATATGTTTTTTATCCAGAGCTTTGAGTTATTACTCAAGTACCAAAATGGGGCCCCTTTGTCCCTGTGTAAGGTGCCTGGGGTCAGATTGAAAACTAAGAGTATGCAGGTCACACTGGTGCAAGGGTAGTAAGTGTATAGCAACCTTTGTTACACATCCAGACAGGGATAGACTGGTATATTTTTTTCCAAAAAGGGTGGCAACCCTAGTACCCTCTCAAACAGTGGATGAGAAGATGCATTAGGAAATAAAATTGCAAGACCTTGCCATGCTTGTTGTGTGTGCCTGTGAGGGTTGGGGTGTTGGTAGAGTTGCCACCTTTTCTGAAAAAAAAAATGCCGGCCTTCCTATATATTTATCTTTTTTCTCTGTTAAAAACATTGGGATCAACCATCATTTTTACCTGCCAGGCTGGTAAAATACTGGCCAGGGGGCAACCCTAGGTGTAGGGGCTAGCAAACATGACCAAGAAGGCTTTATTGCTAAGATGTCTGGGTTCAGTCTGGTGGCAGTGGAGGATTTCCATATGAGGATTCCACTTTCACCTTCCATCAGATTCAGGGGTGTCACATAGTATTCCAATTTTAATTCCAAATTTAATTCCAACCAATCACAGAGGCAGGACTGGACTGAGAATCAAAATAGGCCCTGGCATTTCAGGTACACAGAGGCCCAATCAGCTCACATAGAGGCCCAAACAGTCCCCACCAGCCCACTAAATACTGACTTTCTATGTGACCTTATAGCAGCCCATCTGGCATTTGCCCTAACCCACATATTGCCAGTCCGGGCCTGCACAGAGGAGAACCTCTTCCACAAGTGGCCCCTGTCGTCATGTGCATAATACCCCTCTACCATACAGTGGATGGATATTAGGAAGGATGTGGTCTGACTGACACACCCAGCTCCTTATATATATTGGGGGTCGGCCAGTGCACAGTTTATAGGACACCTTGGTCAGGGATATTCATTTCCCTCAGAGAGCTGGGAAGTGAGGGGTTGATTTAAACTGTTACAGTAGCTGTAGTGCCACATTCTAAACTCTTCTGTCACACACACACAGCACAGAATATTGTTATTTGCCCTTAAACAGACCACAAAGATCAGTCCTATTCATGACAAATAGAGGAGCTGCACAGTGCCACTTGCTGGTGGAGACAGGAGATACAAATCTAATGATATATGGCCCACTAAAGTGATTCATTTTGTCAAAAACTGTTGATTTTGTGGCCCTTTACTTACCTAAGGGGAAATGAGTTGGATTTGTACCTGTTACAGCAGTGTTGTTACCTTAATAATAATTTGATTTCATGTATGTCAAGGCAATATATGAGTAATGGACAGTAAGCAGTGTGCATCAGTGCAAGGATTTTTAGTGGGGGCCAGGGCACACCAGGATTTTTTTCTGGATGGCGGGGGAGGTTTAAAGAGACATTGAGCATGAAGAGTGGAAGAAGCAGAATGAATTGGGATTTGCCTGGGAAATGACCAATCAAGACAATTTCACAGTCCAGTCTTATAAAGCGTGTCCCCATGTGACCAGCAGTGTGCAAGGGTGATCACAGGCAGCTGCTAACTGCCTGCAGACTTGTTATTTAATCCGGTTACTATAGAAGGTAATAGTGAGGCGGGAACAGTCATTACTCCCTGCAGCGGCTGAATAGAGCCCATTTCCTCTACATTCTCTAATCTGCCCCCCAAGTCCCCACCTTCCTAGTGTGAGCTGGGCAATAGTGAGAGCCTTAGATCAGAGCCCTGTGACTGGCCCCAGAGCTGTTTGTAGAGAGATTCCTATACAGATTGGATGGCTCAGTGGGACCCCTGGCAACTTCTGCATGTTCTCCACCCCCCCCCCC
>CM044448.1:43983096-44004303 GCA_024363595.1 Xenopus borealis
CAGTTGAACTTAGGTTCTTCTTTAGCTTCTTTGGCTCTTTCCGTGGCTTCAGGTCTTTTCACGGTTTCAGCTCTATTTGTGGTTTATGGTTTCAGCGCTTAGGCTCCGTTCACAACTTCGGATTTGTTCAAAGATTCAGGTCTTTGCCTCTTCAGATCTCCGGGACTTTGGCTCACATGCAAATCGATGCTGGGTAAATATACATACAGTAGGAGGAGTAAACTTCATGAAAGTTTGCTCCATAAATGTTTCCCCAGCTAGGGTTGCCACCTCGCCTGTATTGGCCGGCAAGTACTCTTATACACGAGCGCCTGAAGTTGTGCTCCCCTGCTGCACTCCCCTGCGTTCTGGTTTTATGCGTTCAGCCACAGGGGAGCGCAGCAGTAGATGCCTTCAATTTTTTCAATGGGGCTGTACTCACACAGGCGCATGTAGGCGCCAAACGCAGTAAAAATGCAGCATGTTGTGTGCCAATCTGCGTTCGGCGCCTACATGCTCGTGTGTAAGAGCCCTTAAAATGATGGCTGATTCCAATGTTATTCATAGGGAAAAAAGATTATTATATAGGAAGGCTGGTATTTTTTTCCAGAAAAGGTAGCAACCCTACCCCCAGCAGAGATTTGCATGTTATCCAGTGCAGAGAGAGCAAGAGGAGACAAAACATTGTGTTATTACCCTTAGTCTGATCCAACTCACACAAAAAAATCACTGTTCATACATTTGGTTCATGTAAATAATATAATGTGCAGTTTGTGGGACAGCACAGTGTGGCAGTGCATGTTGGGTAAGATCCAAGTGAGCTGAGACCTCACTGCAACCCATAGTGAGAGGTGAGTGACAGGGAGCCTGCAAGGGATTGGTTGGGGTGTGAGGAGGTGGGAGAGGGGATAAGTGATAAGAAGGCCAGTGATTGGGCAGAGATGGAATTAAACAAATGTAAAAAAGTAATTGTGAGGTGTGGTCCAGTGGGTCCAAATATGTCCATACTGAACATGGAATGCTGGCATTGGGGAAGGCTTATGCAATGATGGCAGTTAATAGTCAGAGATCATAGGGTTAAAGTCTGCACAAGATACTTGCTTTAAGGTAGCCATAGATGTGCAGATTTACTTACAATATCGGACGATTGATCGGACACCCCCATCTGACAACTGACACTAACTTTCAGTTGTAATAAAGCAGTAAAAGAGCAGATCAGCTGATGTTCTGCCCTGACAGCAATCGTATGAAAGTTTATGTCCGACAAAGCTGGTGAAAATCGTCAGATCTGCAATAACCTGTCCGATCGATTGAACGACCAATGGCCATGGCACGAAAAATGCTGGGACACTCCACACTCAGAATATCTGGTTCAGCTCTATTGATGCTTGAGCCAGAGACCTGTATTGAGTACCGGTCCGGCACTGTCCATTTATTGTCAGTGCCAGAGATCTATATGGTTTCTGTAATAGTCACTTAACAGACAAAGAAAAAGAAATTCCCAGGCTGGGAAGCTTCAGGGGTGCAGTGCCCAGTTTTGGGTCAGCGCAAACCGGTCACCAAGTACTTGTAGGGCAGATCCTGAACAATAAAACCTCTACAGTCCAAGTGGTCTTGAAGCCAAGAGACTGTATGGTGATTCTGGATCTGGGCCATCATTACCTCACTCATCTAGATTGGATTGGCAACTGAGGGAGGACAGTCAGGTCCATGGATGATTACTATTGACTCTTCTGGATCTGCTGCTGGTAATTAGCTGGTTTCTACCAGTCTGGCTCAGAGGTTTGACTTTCATAGTACTGAAGGTCCAATCTAAACATTGTAACGATAGAAGCAGTATGGCAATGAATCAGAATTCAAAGGGGTCCTGACCCAGAGTTGCGGCTGGTGTATTTAATAGAGAAACACAGCACAGTTCCAGGTCAAGACTGAGAATTAAAATAGGCCCTGGCATTTCAGGTACACAGAGGCCCAAACAGCCCCCACCAGCCCACTAAATACTGACTTTCTATGGCACATTATAGCAGCCCCTCTGGCATTTGCCAGAACTCACAGATTGCCAATCCAGGCCTGCACGGTTCCTTATAGAAAGAGGCCCAGCTGATTACAGGCTGCAGGAATTTTGGAGATAGAATAGAAATTCCTACTCCAAGAGCAAAAGTATCTTCCCAACCATTTGCTAATCCTCAGACTGGCTGGATACGTGATCTCCACAGGTCAGAACTTTCTCTTTGGTTCTTCTCCTAAATTACAATACACACCAAATTGGCAGTTCCATGGTATCATGGTTTCCTTCCAGGATTTATATTTTGTCCATATGTCTGGGCACTGATACACTGGGTCAGACCTGAGTCTATTGTCTGAGTCTAGATGTATGCTGGGTTCTGCCAAAGCTTCACACTTGTAACAAACTGGTCATTAGAACAAACTTGAGCAATTGGATCTAGATCCAAAAATAGCATGTTGCCCTAAACGGAAAAACGAACGCACAACTTCTCAATATAAATTCACCAGTGTATGTCCCTTACACTGTACATTTCTATGCAAGTTTTCACTAAAAAAAAATTCTGTAATTCGAAGCATCTTCAAAGTATGAATTCATTTCTCATTCTCACTATTTTTATAGTTATAGTTGTACAGTCAAATGCAGGCGATGCTCAACCATAACCGACCGCTTGTTGTAGCGTCGGGTTCAAGCTGCTGGTCCCTCTGCCAGGGACCCACTTATGACTCCAAGAAACACACGCTGCAGCATGAATCCTGTGAAAAGTGATTTATTGTGCCACCAAACTAGGCAACATTTCGACCAATGCCCTTTCTCTGTGTAAATGTAGAAACTCTTTCCTCCTCCCAGTTTCTTAATCAGCTCGTTTCTACTACATTGTTTCAGGCGTTAGAACCAGCAGTCCACAGAATGTAAACAGAATATACAGACAATGTATTCAATAGCAATTGTATTTGGACAGAGATTTAAGATCAAGGAAAGGATGTCCTGAATGTATGGCTCTATTGTGTAAATCAGAATTGAATTGAACCCTCTCTAATGTGTATGTGCTGCAGAAGAAAAGACAGATAAATGAAAAAAATCTCGTGTGAAGGGGGGTCTTGCCTTTGGTATGTAGGGGAGGCACCTTTATGAATTGGGGCAGAGGGGATTAAAGCAAAGCAACATATTAGTTAGTTATTTAACAATTTCATTTGAAATGTTACATGATTTATTTGATATCATGTACTATGTGGAATTCCATATACCCACCAGAGGGAGACAGAGACCTCAACATCTCCTGATTCCCCTTCCCTAAGTGCTGAAAATTTAGCATAGGAAGGCTTTCTTTACTGTAAGGGTAGTAAATTGATGGGATTCCCTATAAAGATAGAGGGGAATGAGTAATTTATTGGTGACGGAGGAAAAATTTCACCATCAGCATAGGAAGAGTTTCTTTAGTGTAAAGGCAGCCAAGTTATGGGATTCCCTACAAAGAAAGGGGAATTAGTGATTTATTGGTGGGGAGGAAAGGAGTGTTCTTTACTGTAAGGACAGATTATGGCATTCCTTACCAGGTGAGGGGAATAAGAGATTTATTATCAAGTTCAGGGCTGAGTTGGATTGAAATAGAGAAGGAAGCAGGGAAGAAGCTGAGTACCATTTGGTGTGTGTGTGTGGGGGGGGGGGTTAATCACAGCTTTACATTTGGAGCCCAGGAGCAGCATCTCCCAAAGGGGATATTTCTAAAACTGGCCATAGACCTAAAGATTTTTGAAAGATCCAATGGTTATCGTGAGACCATGATTGTCTCAAAACGATTGTTTAAATGTCAGATGTGTCCATCAACTAAAAAGACCATTTCAGGTGATATTGCAGCAAAACTGAAGGATCGCAGCCTGCTTGCCCTGCAAACATAGGTAGATTGCATGGGGACCGATAAAGATTTTCTAACCTGGCCGATCAATCATCAGACCAATGTCGGATGAAAAATCGTAAGATGTACGATCGTTTGTATCCCACTAACCGCACGATAATTTGGCAGATTGGTCGGACTTCGCTAAGATTGGCAGTTCAGCAGAGAAAGATCTTTAAGACTATAGGGACCTTTAGATATTCTTTTGTCGAGTCACAGATTTGGCACTAGTAAGAGAGGGACAGAAGGTACAGGCATGGGGAGGAAGAGGAGAACAGAGGGCATGAGAGGGAGGCAGGAAATGCATATGTGGGAGGCAGAAAGGGGACAGGAATGGGTCCGATTAGGAATTTAATAGAAAGAGAGGGGATGCACAGAAAGCTGAAAGGAAATATTGTCTCTTACTGTCTCAGTGCAAATAAAAAAACACTACTGCACACACTTGTCATGTCAGCTTGAAATTCACTGGGACAGAGACAAACACAGGCCACTGACAAGGTTGGGGATCCCACGTCCTCTGCCTCACTCCCATCGTGTAACCGTGTACCATATATCAGGGATGTAGGGAAATATGGTATCCTGGGAGCTGCATTCTAAAAATAGTTTAGCTGTGTGTATGTGAGAGTGTGTGTGAGTGAGGTGCGTGAGTGTTTATTTGAGTGTGTATATGAGTGTGAGTGATTGTATATGTAAGTGTATGTATATCTGAGTGTGCGTGTATGTGAGTGTGTGTGTATGTGTGATTGTAAATGTGAGTGCGAGTATGAGCTAACACAGTAACATACACAGCTGTACTGCATGACACATCACTGACAGCAGAAGAAACAGAGGATTGGCCCTCTTTCTCCCCCTTCCTTACCCCTGTAGGGTTGGTGGTGCAGAGGAGATGGGGCCCTGAATAAAGAGGTGTGGCTCAGAGATAATGATGATAGAGCACTACTTACTTGCCCAGCTCACTGTCATGGGGGGTGGGTCTAATATCTTGTGAGGGGGACTTTAGCCTAAATTTATTGAAGATGGCAAATTTAATGGAGGGTCCCCAGTCCTTGTGGGAGCTAGGCAAATGCCCTTTTGGCTATCTATAAAGGAGCTGTGGGACGTACAGATAAAAATTGACACACTGACACACACACCCCCACCCTAGCTTAAAGTTCAAGTACTTTCCTAATAAAAAGGAAATGAGATGAAAACGAATGTTCTGGCCTGTCCTTCCACTGGCGCCAGCGGCCCCTTACCCTGAAAGCCCAACTGATTGGCAGCAATTTATATAGCCCCTGCACTGAGCTTAAAGGATAAGTAAACCCTAACATGCAGTGGGTCACTGGGCTGCTAAAATAACAGCCTGCTATAGTATTATCTTCTATGACTCTGTTCCAAGGAGTCCACAATGACAAGTGTAACCTGGAGTGGGAGATGTGCAAGTAACAAAACTGGTCTGCAACCTTGTGAACCCTTCAGTGACTTCTAATATCCTTATCATTTACAGTAGGGGGTACATTATTCCTTATAATACATGAGTACAATCAAAGTCAAATTGATTCCACTATACCTGTGCTTTTGTAGTATTGGGTGCAAGCTGCCAAGTGGTGAAAATTCTGTGTTTATTAAAGCCAAAGACTAGGCTAAAGACATAAAACAGTATTATTACACAAGAAGCACTAAATTGCAAGAAGAACACATATTCTTAGATCAACAACATTGAGGTATATTCACGATTGTATCCACCAGGATTAAGTGTACCAAGGGAGTGGATCCAATTCATCTCCAGTTTTTGTAAAGATATAATCCATCACCCCCTCGTCTCAAAGGCTTAACACTTTGGCACTAATAAACACAGCATTTTCACCATTTTGGTGTGCTGCAGAGTGAATTTTTCTACATTATAATATATGAGTGATACTTAAAGTTTCCTCTATAACCCAGCCTGTAGTCTTGTGCCTTTATATGGGGGCAGAACCCCTCAGTGACTTCTAATTACCAGTTGCAAACCTAATGTGTTCCAGGGGACATTAACCCTTATACTGCACGAGTGATACTTTAGCTCATTTCTCCAAATTTGGATGCAAAGTGATGGGCATGTGAAACCAAAACAAGCTGAGTATGTCTGTGTGTGACATTTGGGCAGTTGGGGAGGAATTAAGGAGTAGGGTATAAAGGCAGAGGAATCTGTCCCACTCACAGCCTGTGAGGATATTACTGTGAGTTGACCCAATGGACTACTCGGAGACCCAGTTGGAGGAGGAGTGCAGCTCCAAACCCTTTACCTTCAGCCCCATGCTATTCTCTGACATGGCTCCACATGATGTAAATGGTAAAGTGAAATCTCTGTGCCTTGTTACTTACAACTCTAGGGGGGGGGGGGTATAGTAGAAGGGAAGCCAGTATAAATGCCCCCAGCTTACAAGGGGCTACACAGGGGACTGTGTTCGTACTTCAGGGGCTATTAGAATAGAAGCAAATAAGGTTAAGTCAATCTAGCCGTTAGAATTTTGCAGCATTTGCTTCCGTTTTTACCCCATAATTAGGGGTTTTTACCCCATATTTGGGGTTTATTGGTATCTATGTGAGGCCCCTGGGTGAGTATTTGTGAAATTGCTTTTCTGTAGCTGTCAGGAAACGCACGCACGTTCTGTGTTCTAAATAAATAAAGAACCCTGAGTAGGAGGATAGACGGCGAGATTTACTTTGGCTTTGTATATAAAATTATATAAAAATATATCCCTTATATTGTCTTTTATAGGCCCATAGATCTAAATGAATGGCTGTATGGGAGCACTGGCTGTGCTGAGAGAATTAGATCTGACTTTAAGGTGAACAATCATATATAAAGTTTTCTTTCCCTAATAACAAGATAACAGGGTACCATCATAGTTTCATACTTATTATTGTACTTTGAAATGATAAGACTTTTTTTGGTTTATTTTTTGAGAATGTCTTCCTTAGTGCAGTGCATTTATTCATTTTATCCTTAGCACAGTGCAGTGTGATTCCAGTGTTCAGATATTCACCCTCAATGCTCTGTGGCACTGCCCATCTACAATCTGGCCCCTATGGATCAGAAATAGGGTCAATTGACTTGGGGCACTGATATGGCTCTGGACTATGTAGTTACCGCAGATTTCCAAGGTTTGGTCACAAATATGGCTCTGCAGATCAGTTATAGCAGGGATGTCAAAAGGCAATATTGTGATCTTCCAGTGGACCTTTAGCTGGTGATCAGTAGATCTCAAGTCAAAATTTAACAAATAGCTTGCCGACATCACCCTCCTGTTTCATGATTTTCATTCAGATATTTATGATGTTATGGTGACATAAGAAATAGATGTTTAAGTATAACAATATACATTTTACATTACATATATTTTCCATGGAACAGAATGCTAACAATAGTTTTACAGACATAGATCATAATGGGACAACATCACTAAAAGTAGACCTCACATTAGTATGGGTTCTCCTGAGTTAGAGCCTCTGGTGTGAGGGAGGCCATGTCTGGAATGGCTCCATGGTTAGGCAGCTTGCATGGGGAGAAGAAGTGAAACGGCCATTTATGCCACCTACTGTATATACCCTATGTACTTGTGAGCTGCTATACAGTTCTTGTATGGTGACTCCTCATTGGATGTCTTTAGATTAATTTCCTTTATGTACTTTTTTTGGTCCTGTTTGGCCCAATGGCACAGACTGTGAACACTATCCCTGATAAAGATGCAGAGGAAACAGAATATAAACAGGCTTTTGATCCTTACTTATTGCACCACTCTCCCTCTAATTACACCAGTTCTTATCCCCCCCCTTCATCGGGTCAAGTCACCCAGCAACAGAATGTGGTGTAGGCAGTGGACAAGGGAATATCTGAACTACAACTCCCTCTATCCCCTCATCTCCTCACCTTGGCTGTTTCAGTTTGAATCCTCTGTGCTTCTAAATGATTTGCCATTCTCTTCTGATTCTCCCAGTCTGCCTACTGGGAGCAGTTTCCTAGGCAGATGGGTTATTATTGTGCTAGTCTCTCCTATTTCTTCCATCCAAACTACTGTTGATATGGTCACAAAGCCTAACCAGTGATCAGACACCAGTCCTAGGATGGCCAGCCATAGGACTAAGCAGAGGCCCCAGTCTTTGTGGGACTGACAGTGACTCTGTTTGATTTCAGATGCCAAGCCAAAGAGGCATCCAGTTGGAAAGGGTTTCCAGATCTTTGTGTTCGGCTACTTGATGTTGCTGACGGCTGCGGCGTCCTATCTGATATACTCCAGTAGGTGTGGGGAAAATAGGTTTGCTTTTAGAAAGGGGGCTGTTGTATGGGAGAATAATGAATGGAGCACAGGGGGACACAGAATAATATTTGTATCTGTGAAATGACCCAAATTCATAATAATATACTTTTTTAGTAGAATGTGCCATTGGGTAATCCTAAATAGAAAATAAGGACAGCCTCTTGGGATCGTATGATTCAACGGTGCACACAAACATACCAAACAAACTATAAAGTTAGGTCGCATGAGCCAATTAACAGACAGAGTTGTGTCTTTTGCTTCAACACTTCTTCCTGTTACAGTTAGAGTTGTAGTATTTCCGGCCAGGCACTGGCAGCACACAGACCAACACAAAATGGTGGTTCAAGGCAAGAGACGTAAAAGGGTAATATTTACTTAAATATATATTCCAGTTTGGTAAGATTCTTTATTAAGCCACTTATTATGATATAAACTATCTATTGCTCAAGTATTCATTTTAGGGGTATAGTTTTCCTTTAAGGGGCTGTACTGGCAGATACATTAGATAGCTTTTAGGAAGGGTAGGATGCCTTTGTAGAAAGTGAGATAATACAGGGCTACACTTGATACAAGGTTACAGGGACCTCCTGCCCCTTTTTGGAAACAGTTTCAGTTCTACATAATATGTCAGGCTGAGATTTCATTCAGGGCCAGCCTTTGACCTCATATAATCACCACCCATTATTTATTGTGTCTAATCCCTGTTTGATCACTAAAGGTTTCATTTGGCACCAGGAGCTCTATGCATTGAAGGAAAATATGTGCAGTCTGCCGTGCCTGGGGAAGGGCGAGGCAGTGAAGGGGTCACAGAATGGAGCATTTGTAAGTCAGAGAGAAGAACATGAATTGGACCCTGAGCTTGAGCAGATTCCGCACACCCTGAATGAATCCATTCTATCCATGGAGGATAAGGGGGCCCAAAGGCTCAGCGAACTAGAGAAGAAGATTGAGATCATCCAAGTGAGGAGCTGGAATCTATTCCAGAGACTAGACAATATAACCCTAATTCCTGGTGTGTTCCTGGGGACTGTAAAGCCTCTGTTTTTATGTTCTGCTCTTCTCTCTCCGATTGTCGGGTTTCTCTGTACTAACCAATAGCGATAATACCCCATAGCAATGATTTGTTGATAAATACACCTGGCATAATCAAGCAAGTTTTTCATTAGTTGCAGAGGAGCATAGTAACATATTATTTAATTTACATGAAAACCCAGTGTGGCAACATGAAGCAAGATACAGATAGTAGGGCAAGATGGGGACTGTAGGACCAGATTGAGGGCAAGATGGAGACAGTGGGGGTCATTTATCAACACTGGGCAATTTTGCCCATGGGCAGTAACCAGTAACAACCAATCAAATTGCTGCTTTCATTTTTCTACTTGCAGCTGGCTTTAAAAAGCTAATCACTGATTGGTTGCTATAGGTAACTGCCCATGGGCAAATTTGCCCAGTGTTGATAAATGAGCCCCATTATGAGAAGGTGTGTGGTGTTTATACAAATGGCCTGCAGGTGGCACTGTGCATACATAGGACTGGCTGCATGAACCTGCTAATAAAGCATTGTTCTACCCTTATCCTCGGCTACCAAACACAACAAGGTGGAGAAAGTAGGATAATGCAATATATAAACAGAAGGGCAGAAAAGAAGGGGCATCAATTCTTATACTGTATATCATACAGAGCAGGACCATATCGGGGGGCAGTAATATATATACATATGTGTATATATATATATATATATATACTGTATATTTGTTTGTGTGTGTGGAGTTACAATGCAGTTTTAATACAGTTGTGTGCCTTAGAATGAATATCCACACATAATAATGACCACATACAACTTCTGCCTTTGCAGGGCCTGCTGGGAATGATGGGTCCCCCGGGGCCCAAGGAATTCCAGGTAAGGACTTTTAGCATATAAACAGTAGCATTCAGTTAGGGGCACACAAGATGCTGACACAGGCACAATTGCCGCAGCCACAGGGGAAGGGCACCTGTATCATTACCTGCACTGAGCTGACATTGTAGTGTAACCCTCACGGCACAACCCAACTTACCATGCCCTATGGGTGGGTGTAAGGTGCAGTTTTACCACTCAGTTCTACAGCTCATATGGGAAAGTAGAGAGGGGCATTTTGACACTCACTGGGGGTGGTTATATGACATATTGCCTACAGTTATAGCACCCACATTCATTGCATGGGCATGGTCACACATTGATTGCAGGGGTACAGGCTTCACCAATAAGAACATGAATGGACAGTAACAGAGGGTATGGGTTAATAGTTTGCTTTCCCATTAACTGTTATTACTCTCCTAATGCCCCAGGGCCACCTGGCATGAAAGGGGAGCCCGGTTACCATGGGGAGGTTGGAACTCCCGGCAGTCCTGGAATTAAAGGAGAAAAGGGTAATCTTGGTAAGTTATGAAGTCTGACCGCATACATACTGAGCATATGTGCACTATTGAAATGCACTTTTTCACATCCAGAACACAATTACACGTTCAGAACACAATTGCACACTATTATAACACAAAGTACAGAGCAGGGTTTTTCATGAAGAATTGTGGGGGCCCAAACTCCTACTTGATCATTCCTTTGATCCATCCATCCCATCAATTCTCACTAGGCCCCTTACATGAGTTTTGCCTGTCCCCTGAAAGGGCTACCCAATTTACATACACACGCTAACTGTATACACAGGTACACACATGCACATAAGCACCCTCCAACATCATGTTCTGGAGGTCTGTACTTACGTGAGCTGAGAAAGTGAAGGACGAAAACCTGACCCTTGAATTATGGTCTCACCCTGTATGTCTGAGCCCTAAATCTACAAATAACTTTATTTCTTCATTCTGCTGTGTCACCTTCAGGTCTTCAAGGGCTTAAAGGAGATGAAGGAAATATGGGCCGTGCAGGGCCACCAGGTCCCTCGGGACCTTATGGAAAAGGTAAGGCAAAGGATGGCTTGGAAGATCCCAAGATTTATTTGAGACATGGTTGGTGGTTACCCTTGGGTGTCATGGGGACATAGAGGTTCTCTGTGTCCTCTCTAATTTATGAGGGAAATTCTCTGCCTTTATTGGGTTTGTGAATGCTGGGATTATAATTCAAGTTCTGGGCACCTAATAACCAGCAAGATGTCCAGTATTGTTTATATACCATTAAGGTTTATCACAAGTCGATAGGTCAAGTTTTATGTGTTTTAAAGTTAAATGTTTCCAGAACTGCACATCAACTGCTGCCCTGGATCGACCCCCACCTCTTACCAGCATCCAGCACCTCCCATATAAGTGCCCAACCTTACTAATGGTCTTGTAGTTGATTGAAAACAAATCCCTGCAACAATGTTCCAATATCCAATGGGAATAGGGAAGTTATAGCAGCAAAGGGAGCGGCAACTTTATATTGATTACCTTGGTTTGGGAACAGGGGCAATTCTGCCATTAATGTGCCCAAGGGGGCATTCACAATTGCGCTTTCTGTGCTAGAAAAGCTGAATTTCTGGTTTAATAACTGGAAATTTGTCTCTTAAAGTTACCAGTAGTGGCTTTTTTTGCCATCAACTTCTGGAGAACTGCAGCCTGAGGCAAGGTTCTCAACTTGCGCCATGGCAGAAAGACCCCTGTCTGGGAATGAGATGTTGGTGGGCAGATTTTTGTCCATATAATGTACGTGAATGTAGCAGTGTGTGAGGGGGATCCAATAAAAACTGAAAATCTGTGAGTGCAGATACATAACGTTACCAACAGCAGCAGCAGCATTTCCTCTCTATATTTAATCCTCCCAGATTTCAACAAATGAAAAATCTGTGGGGATTCTGACCCCAGTATCACAATGAGGTATCTCTATTACTATATTGTTCTGCTGTGAAGACTTGGGGCACAGATAGCACTGTATAAATACAAATATACGTATATGTGAGAGAATCAAATCCCTTTCTGTTTATGTATCAGTTAAGGGCCCAGTAAGTTCTGGTAATGCCATAGCTCATGTTCTTTGTCTCATAGGGGCCAAAGGTGAGCATGGAGAGGCCGGATCCCCTGGAGCAAAAGGTACAGTAATTGATAGTGATTAGTGAGGATATGGCTTGGGCAGATCTGCTATGGGCACCAGACAAATCCTGAGAAGTTCAGGTCAAGGCAGCAGCAAGTTTGTGGTAAAGGGAGCAATTAATTTTGGAGTGATCGTGTAGTGGGAGCAGGGGGACTTTTGGTTTGTGATGGCAGTTAGTTTTGCCTGTCAGTTTTGGGTACATTAGTGAGGGTAAGCTGAAGGCAGTAGTGAGTTTCAGGTTGAGGAAGCAATGAAGAAATGTTGATGGGCTGTGGGTACAGCTGGGAGTAAGTTTTGGATAGAGGTGGCAGTTAGTTTTGGTTGGACATGGAAGTTAACATTCAGGGGAGGTTGCAGTTAGCTTAGTTGACTGTAAAGATGAGCTGAGCCCAATGTACAGTCATATGTATTGGGAAATGCCAAGCATTGATTGCTGTGACCTTTAAAGGGCAAGGAAAGTCTAAAATAGAATAAGGCTAGAAATGCTGTATTTTGTATACTAAACATAAACATGAACTTACTGCACCACAAGCCTAATCAAACAAATTATTTATGCTTTCAAAGTTTGCCACAAGGGGCTGTCATCTTGTAACTTTGTTATACATCTTTGCAAGACTACATACACATGCTCAGTGTGGTCTGGGCTTCTTAGGGATCGTCATAAATGATCAAAAAACAAAGCTGCTTGAGTTCTGCGTGGCTGGTAAGGCAGGGGCTCCCCCTGCTGTTCATAATTATGATTGTTTCCCTGCCAGAAGTTAGGGACCGTCTGACAATTCCTATCCACAGCAGTAAATGGAGAATTTCACTGCATACAGTCATGTGTCTTATAAAAATGGTACACATTTTTTAATTAAAGTATATTGGAGATAGATTTCTTTTTCATTAAAGAAGGTAAAAATTGAATTTTATTTCTTTGCCTTTCCTTGCCCTTTAAACATGTTTTATTATTAGTTCCTTGGATCACCACTTGAGGATGTTTATGTATAAATGAGCCTGATTCACCCTGACTGTATATAAACTGAGCTATATAGAGTGTATACATTGGCCTCTCTGTTGCAGGGGATGCGGGTGAAAGAGGACAAGCTGGTATCCCTGGAAGACTTGGTGCGCCTGGAACTGCTGGAGAGAAAGGAGAAACTGGTCAACCTGGCAGAGCAGGTAAACTGGCATCTACTATACAAACAGGGTACAATGCTGAATGGGGTGTTTCTAGGTCACATGGATATATGGAATGCTCAGTAGGTACAGGTTGTTACATGAGTACAAGAGTGAAGGGAGTGCTAGCGGGTGTTATGTGGGCATAAGGCAGAAGTTTTTTTTTAATTTATTTGGCAAATTTATGTAGATTCTGTGGGCCAGCAGGGGAGAATTTTACTTTTCAAGGACCTGCAAACAGTTCCTTCATGCCCGAAGGCCCAAGTAGCACTGCCCTATTTTAGTCTGCTTTTATTCACTGTGTACAACACATACCCCTTCCCTACATATTGGAAGACCCTGGCACCTTCTTAGATCACCCCTCTACCTACACAGGGTGCCCAACTTATATTATGTAAATAAATCCCATCACAGTTTTTTCTTATTACCCCCACAGGAGTGCCTGGGACCCCAGGGAGAAACGGAAATAATGGAGAGAAAGGAGATCGAGGTAAATCCACAGTAATGGGGGCACAAAACACAAATTGCTGCCCCTGTGCAACTTACATTCATCCTTTTCCAGTCTCCCTCACTCTGCAGTGTGTCTCCAACTGTCTCCTCTACACTCTGCTGTCTAGGACCTTCTATTCTTATTGCTTCCTTGCAGTCTCCTAGTCAGTCTCTTACTCTGCTACTATTCTAGTCATGCTGCCTGACTCTGGTCCCCATATATTTATCTGAAATGTCACCCTCTTTTTTAAGGCTCTAAAGGAGATCCTGGGCAGAAAGGAGACACAGGAACATCAGGTGAGACAGTGGATAAAAGCTCAGCCACCAGTGGTGGGAGGAGGCAAATTATAATTTCCAACATTCAAAAAAAGAATTCTGGCAGCATGTATTTACCAATGTGCAAAGAGAAATGGATTTTATATTATCTCTTTCTGCCAACCTCCTGCCCCTTTAAGCTGCCACAAGAGTTTTCTCTTATTCTAGTCCCAGGGCCGGATTTACATACCGGGCACTCATAGGCCCGCTGATGTTTGTCGCCCCTGTCCCCTCCATTTTATTTGCTTAAATTTTCATCATTGGGACGGAGCAATGGGAATTGGCACACAGGAAATTTAAATTTCTGAACCAATGTGGGTGTGGTTGAGCAGCATGCCGCCCCCTAAAATCCTGCCGCCCTAGACCTGGGCCTAGGTGGCCTCTACACAAATCTGGGCCTGTCTAGTCCCACCCCCTGCTTGAGTAACAGACTTCTTATCCCTCCCAACTTTAGTGTTAGGACAGACAGGACAGATGACAATTACAGTAGGGCAAACAAATGGGACAAAAAGTTGAATTCTGGGGTGCACTAAGGAGATAATTGGGCCTCTGAATGGTAAAGAAGGCAAGTTGGGTCCCCCAAACCTCTAGCAGAGGAGACCATGGCATGTGAGCCTCATTCCCTGTGGGAATCTAAAACCATTGTCGTTCCTACTTCTCAGGGTTAAGTGGGCGTCCCGGTGCGAAAGGAGAACCAGGACTGTCTGGCCTCCCAGGCCCAAAAGGGGCTCCTGGAGAGAAAGGAAATCCTGGAATCCAAGGTAAGTGAAGAACAAAATAGTTTGTGTCTCCTGAAAGACACTGAAGAAAGGAGGGCATGGATCTGATTCCGTGTCTTAACCTATCTGCTTTCAGCACCTGTGGTGGGTGATCAACAATACCTACATGGGGCAGGATAACCATCCCTCTGTCAGTACATCATTCAACCTATGTAGTGAAATATTGTTCTTACTATCCCTTTTGTCTGGTCCTGTACTAATAAGTGTTTCCAAATCCATTTCTAACACCAATCCCTTATCTACAGCACAGCATTACAGTTCTATGGGAAACACTGGACCTTAACTGATAGAGCTGAGATGTGGTAGCTCAACTAATCATCTGAATTTCAGTAATGGGGGTCTACAACATGGAGTGTCTTCCACAAATGTCAGAGACCACTGTAAGATGTAAGAAGTCCCTGGGCACATCAAGCCTGGAAGATACATTTTATACAAGTACAGGATAGGAATAACTGCTGAGTTAAGATGGATTATCAGTAAATGTGGGGCCAAAGAAGTGGTGTGGCCCCTGATATCTATGGGTTTATTACATTTTACCATATGAATCCATATGAAAGAATTTGCCATGAGCTGAGCCCCTGTTTATGCTGAGTCATTATATTTGGTTTGTAGGGTGGCTATAAGGAAAAATAGTGATGGGCTGATTGGCTTATACATTATGGTGTGCAGAGTGGTATTGGTCAACTACACCTCAAAGCTGCAAAACCATGATTTTGGAGGTCAGGACATAAAAGATTTATTGAGCAAAACAGCAATGCAGTAGTCACACAGTGCCAATGTGTTAATGTGGAGTGGTCACAGCAACATTCTTTTGCATAGCAGATCTCACTGACTTCCCTTGGAGATAATTTTGGCAGGTTCCCACCTCTGTGACAACTTTAGGGGATGTTAGTAAATAATACTACTCAAGGCCCTTTTCTTATTGTGGCCACTTAACTTTAACCATCCAAAGTTCCACCTGGGCAGTGTCAGACTGGCCCACTGGGAAATGAGGAAAACTCCTGCTGGTGTCTGTGGACCCTTTTGCTTCTAAACATTTAGCCTATTTCATTGTGATTCACTGTTTCTTTATGGGAAAAAATGCTTAATTGAAGAATATAGTAAGTAGATATAAAAGACTAGGATAATAAAGAGGTTGAGTTAGGAGAGGAGGAATAATAGTTTGGAAAGTGGGCCCACAGTATAAGGCTTTTTGGTGGGCCCCATGCATTCCAGTTTGATACTGCACCTGGGAGAGATAACCTCAGTCTTTCAGTCCTATGAAGAAAATCTGTGCAGCTCTTTCTGGCTAATACTCCCTAGAGTAGTACTGTAACAGGTACTATACATACCACTGTCTATCTACCTCACCAGGCCCTGTTCCATGACTTAGTTTATCCCCCAATTTACAAAAAAAAGGGATGGTTCCTATAGGACATTCTTCTTTACTGGGGTTTTTTTGTCCCTCTACCTGCTGAACAGGGTGGGTTCCCCAGGCTCCTCGGCAGCACCCAACCAGTTCAATAAGTAGAGACCAAAGAAGAAGAACCATGAGCTTCCAGTCATTCTATTAATGGTCACTACATCCTTTGGCCAATAGGTGACACCATCTTACCTAAGGTTACAGGATCAGGACTTTCTTATTAGGGGTTTTCAGGAACCAGTAGGGAACGTAACCTTATAGGTTACTGGAGAAGCCAGATGAGTTTTCCCTGGGAATCACCTTGTAAAGCACAGCATTGTGTACATTTCTGGTGCTATCCAATAAATACACCATTGGAGGGGGTATCTCAGTATATCAGTATATCTTTGATCTTGTTTATCTAACTGTGTGTGTGGTCAGTCCCAATCACTCAAGAACCCTTCTCAATAGTGGCACCCACATTCATACTTTCACTCTGTTTTGGGGTCTGTAAATTCTAGCAAATGCCGTGGGGGGGGGGGCTACTGTAAGATGCCATAGACAGTCATTACTCTGTGTACTCGAAATACCAGGGCCTATTTTTAAACCAAGAGGGCTTCACTGATTTTTTTCTTTTTTCATCCAGGTCCCCCAGGGATACAAACAGGTAAGGCCCTATCTCTATGTACAACGCAACATGCATCATAAGGACATTGTATGCTATACACCAGGATGCCATTCATTTAGCACATGGCAATACAGCAAATGAAAGATAAAGCAAATATTACTTATGTATTTTGCGCTCTGTACTGTGTCCCCTGTTCATAAATGGATCCTAATGTGCTATTGTCACCTCTTTAGCAATAGTGCGAATCATGGGTGGGACCCATCGAGGGAGAGTGGAAATATTTCACAGTGGTAACTGGGGTACGATCTGTGACGATGGCTGGGATATGAACGATGGGGCGGTCATCTGCCGAATGTTGGGCTACTCCAGGGCTGTACAGACATTCACTGCTGGAGGAGGTGAGTTAGCATTCATCTGTTTCCATGGGGCCCTTGGGAGCCAACATTTACTCACACCCATAAACAGGGTTAGTCAAGGTGCAATGATTTATTTGATATTTTCATGGTAAGTAAATCCCCTCTCATCTTTCCTCTTAGATATTTACTTACAGTAGATTAAAGTGCAACTTGACTTTAGAACCAACTTTTTTTTGGGGGGGGGGATTCAATGGCATTTATGGCTTAGATTATATCCCTTGGGTCAGTGGCGTAACTACTCCCTGGTCGGCCCCGGTACAGGATGGGCACCTGGGCCCCCTTGTCACACCCTTACCTATATAATCCCATTCTGGAGTGTTGATAGCATGTGTGCTGTAAAATTTCCCCCTGCCATAACCATTATTGTTACTCTGATGGGCCCCAAGGGGGTGGGGGCCCTGGTGCAAATGCACCCTCTGCACCCCTGGTAGTTACGCCACTGCCTTGGATGCAGGATGGTATAATAACACTCTGGCTTTGTACAAAACTGAGCCCCAATGCTTGTATCTGTAGGGGGTACAGGGGAGTGAGAGTCGACTTGTATTTTGCCCAGTTCATCATTCAGTGATGCTGTTGCAGGTGTTGGGAAGATCTGGTTGGATGACGTATCTTGTGCTGGGACAGAATCCAGTATCCTGCAGTGTCAGAAAGCCAACTGGGAGGCGCACAACTGTAACCACGATGAGGATGCAGGGGTTGAGTGTAGCTCCTAGCACTGGCCCCCACAAATGTTCTGTATATCCATTCAGGCCTCACATCTGCCCATAAAGACTCCGGCAGTCCATGGGGACAATACACTGAGACCTCCATATTCCAGCACATGATGAAATATAAAGAGTCCACCACACTTTACCCTTACCTTCTATATGATCAGTCCACTGACTGTCCTGTACTTCCCATAATACACACCTACTCGCAGGGTTCATTAACATTTGGTGTGATTCTCACATTCTATTATTCTGTGCCTTTCCACTTTGCAATGCCTTTTGGTTAATAAAATCAATGACACCCCCCAGCAACCAGAGAACAGACCAATTGCAAACTGTCCCAGAAAGTCATATCAAATGTTTATTTTTAAGTGATGTTACCCTGTAACTGGATGCCAGTACCCAGTATAGGGATTGGAAGAGCTCTGCTACATAATAAAGACTCAGCTTCGGTAAAGAACGTTCCTCTCTCTCTCACCCTGTGTATTCTCTCTGGCAAACAAACACCAGGACAGCGCCCGCACGGAAATTGATTCTGGGCTTGTGTACACTGACCGGTGATTAATCAGACAAAATTTCTCATTTCTCTGCCCCTGGGGGAGGGGATGGGACTGCAGGGAAAACCTTTTCCCAATACTAATGGCATCTGTTATACTGCAGTGGGGGGGGGGTGTTAGTGACCAAATACTGATATTAATTGTACAAACATCCTCTGCAGTCACTTCTTCACTTTGCAACCATGCATTGATATGGATAAGATGCTTGAGTATGCCCCTATTCCCTCAGAAATTAAAATTTCTGAAGCAATGTGGGTGTGGTTGGGCAACATGCCCCCCCCTAAAATCCTGCCACTCTAGGCCCGGGCCTTGGTGGCCTCTCCCCAAATCTGGGCCTGAGTATCCCTGGCCGAATGGGTCCATTAAAGTGCAGAAGTGTCTCGACTACAGGCGGAGGCATAATGGAGCCATTTGCTTAGTCTTCATATTCATGTGGAACTGCAGTTACTCTGTCCTCTCTGCCACAAGATGTAGGGCCCATGTGACCTGATACATTTACATTATATCTGGGCCATATCACTTAAAGGGGGGTTCAACTTTGAACCACACCTCTGTGTTTCATGCAGTTATTAATGATTGCATGCGGTTAAGCACATGCGTCCTCGGTTGCACGCTGTTGCGCACTGCTGCAACGGAGACAGAAGTGGCCGACCGGGTCGTCTGGGGCACCCAGCTGCATGCTGCGTCTGCACCTGACAGTTGTGACGTCAGATTAATGCTGCGACAAGATCCAACATTTGTATTTCTTACCTTATTTTCCGTCGCATCTGACTTGATGCCTGCGTTTTGGCGCTGCAAGTCGGATCTTCAGAAAATGCATAGAAGTTGTCCGTGTAGTTCTACCCTGAGCCACTCACTGTAAACCTCCACCACTGATTCTCTGCAGTGACCTACATACAGGGCCCAAGCTTCTCCCCTAATTTTAGTATGCTATAGAATGGCTCATTCTAAGCAACCTTTCAATTGGTCTTCTTTTTTTTTTTTATAGTTTTTAAACAGTGTGCCTTCTTCTTTTGACTCCTTTCCAGATTTCAAATGGGGGGCTCACTGACCCCCCCCATCTGAAAACAAATGCTCTGTAAGGCTACAGATTTATTGGTATTGCTACTTTTTATTACTCATTTTCTAGTCAGGCCCTTTCCTATTCATACCTATGTATAGTTGCTAGGGTAATTTGGAACTTAGCAACCAGACTGTTGAAATTGAAAACTGGAGAGCTGCTGAATAAAAAGCTAAATAACCACAAATGATAAAAAAAAGGAAAACCAATTGCAAATTGTCTTAGAATATCACTATCTACATCATATTAACAGATATCTCAACAATGAACAACCCCTTTGATACAATTTTTCAGGGCAGCAGAAATGCAGGAGACCATACACTCTTTAAAAGTTGGTTAAAGGATGGTTGTCATTAAGGTTGTGTGATAGGGTGAGGTTTGACAGATCTCATACAATTTTCATTTCATATGAATATGTTGGCTTCATGATCCTGACACCCCTGGGGCAATGAAAGCTATGAGACAAGAAAGAAAATGAGGAATTGTAGGAAGAATGAGGAAAGAATATGAGAGCAGCAAGAATATGAGAGCAGCCCCCAGGAGGAGTAGAGGGAAGATACATTCCCATACACAGAACTGGTTGTGTTGCACTTACAAATTGTCCATCATCTGCTGAATCCCCAAGATTAACCCTAGTTTGCATATTCTAATTGGTACTCAAATTGACAAAACTGTATCCACTGTGAGGCTAAATGTGTTGCCTTCAGTGTGTAAAGGGGTCACGTGTGGCTGGTGGGCACCTATTACTGCAAGATGTCTAAGCATGGACTTTTCTGTAGTAAGCAGGTATAGGAAGCAGTTGAGGGAGGTTTACAGACTGGTTGCAGTTAGAGGATATGAATTACACTTATTATTATTATTACTATTTGTTGGACATAACTTTCGTAAAATTGCTGCCATGGCCAAAACATCATCTGATTTGTTCTCTTATTACTTTATTTCATCTAAATGGATAGCTGCAGGTTGGAGGATTGCAATGTGTGATCATTTGTCAGATATGAGGCTAAAATCTGCAAATCTGTTGGCAGTTTAAGAATCAGGGACTGCTGGGTGAGCTGTCAATATTGGGACTGTCCCACAGGAAATGTGAGGTATGTTACAGCAGCTGATCATTCTCTCCTTTTCCTAAAATTCCCCCTCACTGTTGGGCCATTGCTCAATTTTTGAGGTTCCGCAACAATAAACTTGCCACATGCCTGCCATTCACGTGAAATGCGATTGCGACACTCCAATGAAATATAGTCTTTCCATGCATGGACATTCCCCTCTATGTGGCACAATAAAAATCCCTGCTTTTGGGATGGGGTCCTACTTTTCTCATTAAACTGCAAATAATTTTCTCATTTTCCTGCCACTGCTTACTGTTCATTGTCCCCCCTCTGTTAGCTTTTTTTTTTAGGGATGCACCGAATCCACTATTTTGGATTTGGCTGAACCCCAGAATCCTTCCCAAAAGTTTCAGCTGAATACCAATCCGAATACGAACCCTAATTTGCATA
>CM044448.1:44041444-44057212 GCA_024363595.1 Xenopus borealis
GTTGTTTCCATTCACTAATCATCTCATATTACTAAGCCAGCAAATAATGTATTTTGGTAAATCTGTACTTCCCCTTTATTCCATCTCGTTTGCTCACTAATTTTAATTCTGTTCAACTCTCTCCAGGCTGCATTACTGCATACTGGATACTGTGGGTTCTTGCAAATGCTAGCTGTAAGATTCCATAGACATTCACTATTTATTGGGCTGCTGGGGGCAAGTATGAGTGTCTGTGTTTCTGAAATGCCAGGGCCTGCTACAGGGACTGTATCTCCATGGGGTCTCTCTGAGTACCCCTCTTTTCTCCCACACCCCAGACTTGTGTGAGTGAGTAAGTAAATGTATGTGAGTGAGTGATTGTAATGTAATAAATAACCCTTATGTGTCTGTTCCTGAACTTGGCATCCCCATCCAATACACCCATTCCCTATTTATATATGTATTTCTCACGTCAGTGTTGGGTAACACATCAGTATAATCAAGTTGATCAAGGGACTAGTCCGATTGCCTTTTTGGAGTCAGGAAGGAATTTTTCCCCCCTCTGAGGCAAATTGGAGAGGCTTAGGATGGGGTTTTTTTCCTTCCTCTGGATCAACTAGCAGATAGGCAGTTAAAATTAAAAAAAAAAAAAAATAAAAAAAGGTTGAACTTGATGGACGCGAGTCTTTTTTCAGCTTAACTTACTATGTTACTATGTAATAACATGCTAATTAAGAACACTGTATGGTGAAATAGAAACCCTGAAGTTTTACTGGAGGAGAAACATTTTTTGGGCCTTAGTTGTATTTAGGGAAGAGTGAGCAGTTTGAGGACGGACTCTGTGCCACATATAGGTACTGGGGGGGATTCAGCATATTTGGCAATCTTTCTGCCCCTCTAAGTACCAGTGGGGATGTGTGAAATATTAGATTGTGCTCTCAGTGGGCAGGGATACTAGATGCTGTGCACTTGTCAGTGATCCATATTCTGCACTCATTTTTGGCAAGTAAATGGTTGTTATATAAGGCCCCTGTACTGGTGGGGCACAGTTAGGGTTGCCACCTTTTCTGGAAAAAAATACCAGCCTTCTTACGCATTTACCTTTTTTCCTATAACATTGGGATCAACCATCATTTTTACCAGCCAGGCCAGTAAAATACCGGCCAAGTGGCAACCATAGGCACAGTGTGACTATATCTTTTTATTGTCCTTGGAAGCACAGAGCTCTGTGCCCTAAGTACAATCATTTTTTTCTGCTTCATGCCTGCTCCAGGGACTGCTGGCATCAATTTTCTGAGCTTGGGCTGCCACAGTCTAATATCACATATTACACTCAGTAAATGGGGGGGGGGCTGTAGGTAAAGCCAGACAGCCATCAGGGAGAGCTATTCATAAAGGCTGGCAGTCCTCATGGAGTTCTATAGATACAAGCTGGCAACCACTGGGGGGGCACTATTGTTACATTATGGCAGCTGTCATGAGATGCTATCGATACAGCCATCAGGGGTGTTAAATGTACCCCATTCAGACCTTGCTGTCCCGCTGTAGTTGAACAATGAGAGACATAGAAGAGAAGGGTGTTTGGGGGAATGTTGCTGCAAACAGACAAAAACATAGATCACTGTCGGCCTGAGCTGCCACTATGGACCAGTGTCATCCTCAGTCTCATCAATCCATCAGGCACTAAGCCCTGACACATTGGCAAAGACCTGCGGCGAGACCTGCATTAGAATAGGGGTGGGCAGCTCCGCAGGGGAATACAGATTTAGGAGCCTGAGATTGCGGTTAGTGCAAGACTTGTTAGTGCAATTCCCCAGCAAGGAGTATTCGTTGCCCTTTGGCTGAAGGGGAAGATTTGTTTGTGTGCGAGGGGAACAAATTGCTTGTTAATGTGGAAGATAAAGCGACTGTGCGACTCGTCTGCATTCCGTTCAGCTCCCTCGTCGGTTCTTGTCAATTTCCATTTGTACGTGGGAAGCAAAGACTTTGTCTCTAAGCCGCCTCTTATGGGAGGAAGGGGATGAATGAGGCAGAGAGGATTAGGGGCCCGGGGCCATACATAATAAGTAGATTGAGCACCTGAGTTTAATTAAAACCCTTCTAACTCGAACCAAAATGATTCTCAAATCTCAATAAGTGATGAGTCCAATAACTGCAACCAATACCTGAGGATTAGGGACACTGGCACAGGGGGCAATTTTTAAATACTGCCCCCCCCCCTCATGGAATTGCCCCTTTGGTGGGACACAGACACCTTCATCAGACAGAATAAAGTGGGAATAAGTGAAAAAATGACAAATGAAAGGAAAGTACAACCATGTGGGCCTTTGAGAAACAATTCCAAAAAGACATGGTTAAATGTGGCTGTATAAACTCCTTTTATTGGAACCTTCTACATCTGCACGGCGTATATGTCCTCCCCATGTCTGCATGGGGCCTTTCCTCCCAAATACATACAAGTAGGTTAATTGGCTCCTGATTAAATTGATTCCAGTGTGTGTGTGAATGTGATGGGGTAAATGACAATGTGATAAGAACCTTATACTGTAAGCTCACTCTGCAGGAGTTAATGACAATGTGATAAGAACCTTATACTGTAAGCTCACTCTGCAGGAGTTAATGACAATGTGATAAGAACCTTATACTGTAGGCTCACTCTGCAGGAGTTAATGACAATGTGATAGGGACCTTAGACCGTAAGCTCTCTGTGCAGGGGTTGATGACAATGTGATAGGGATCTTATAATGTAAACTCACTCTGCAGGGGTTAATAACAATGTGATAGGAACCTTATACTGTAAACTCACTCTGCAGGGGTTAATGACAATGTGACAGGGACCTTATACTTTAAGATCACTCTGCAGGGGTTAATGGCAATGTGGTAGGGATCTTAGACTGTAGGCTCACTCTAGAGGGGTTAATGACAATGTGATTGGGACCTTAGACTGTAAGATCACTCTGCAGGGGTTAATGACAATGTGATGGGGACCTTAGACTGTAAGCTCACTCTGCAGGGGTTAATGAAAATGTGATGGGGACCTTAGACTATAACCTCACTCTGCAGGGGTTAATGACAATGTGATGGGGACCTTAGACTGTTAGCTCACTCTGCAGGGGTTAATGACTAGTGATGGGCGAATCTCCCGAGATTCGCTTCACCGAAAAATTCGCGAATTTGCAGAAAAATTCGCGAATTTGCAGAGAAATTCGCGAATTGGCTAAAAATTTGCGAAACGAGTCGCGGGACGCTTTTGACGTGGGTCGCGTCAACTTTTGCGCGGCGCGTCATTTTCGGCACGCGTCGCGTCGTTTTACGGCAACGCGTCGTTTACACAAACGATGCGCGACTCGTTTTTCTGGTGAAATTTCGCTGGAAATTCGGCGAATAGCGGGAATTCGCTGCGAATTCGCCCTTGGCGAATAAATTCGCCCATCACTATTAATGACAATGTGATGGGGACTTTAGACTATGAAGTCACTTAAGCTGGCCATAGACACAAAGATACCATCCTACAAAACAATGGTATGTATTTTTTGACCGTGTGGGGTGTCCTGACATCCTTCCCCCCCAAACCCATGCCTCTCATGTGTGGTGGAGAGGGGGTGGGTCAGATTGTGTACATGATCCCTGTGCTCCTTTCTTTATACTAGCACCTTTTTCATAACTGGTTTTTGGTTACACAGTCTGTTTCCCTTTGTTTCCTAATAAATTATCTATAGCATTTACTGGCACAGTAAATGCTTGTGTCTTTCTATATGTATGGGGCAGATATGCACAGGGGCCTCATCCCTAGACTCTTATGGGACCCTTCCTTCTGGGAACAGCTTCATTTTAACATTCATTTTTAAAAGTTTTTTGTTATTTTCTTTTCATTTAAGCACAAAACATCATAATTAATATTTTTTTAATAAAAAATTGACCTAATTACACCTCTCCCCATTCCCTTACCATCTAATGATCTTCTTTCCCATATCCCTACATATAACACGCCTGCCTCACTCATCTCTATTCCCCAAATGTTGTTTTTCTCTCCCCTTTCCCTAAATGTTCTAATCTCATTTCTACCCTAAATGCCCTTCTTCCATTCTCCACATCAAAAATGTCTTTCTTTTCTCCCTTCATATATAACTTACTTCTCTTCTCCCTCACTTTTCTATTTGGCCCATGATAAGTCTCATTACTGCCCTTCTTTCTGTTCAATGTTACATGCAAATACGGTCACCCTGACCCTTACCATGATTTATGCCCCTAATGGACTTCAATTATGCATTCCAACTCTTGCTTTTCCTACTATTCATCTATTTCAAATCTTCTCTCCCTTTTCTGCCTCAGATTGACATCACTGGTATATTTTGAGTTCAGATGTGACCAAATCATCCCTGACAAGCACAAAGTAATTGGCATCAGAGATATTGTCTAAATAAGTTTCCAGACAGAGCCAAAAGGGAAACATGGGGCAATTCCAAAGAATGAACTGCCTGATCTGCACCTCTCAGACTGAAGGGGGCCACCCCAAGTGTGTTGGGTGATTATCCTACAATATTAACAAGACATGGAGTGGACTAAATACAATACATAATGGAACTTACATTGGACAAGAGAACTTATAACACACATCCAATGGAATAATATCTCATCTGACTGTGAGGGTTGCTATCAACAACCATATGCACTAACCCTGCAATAGGCGAGTGCCCTGTCCTGCCCCCACTAAACAGAAAAGTCACATTATAGAGGAACAGTTCATTATCAGAAATATTGAGATAAATCAGAGATAAGCAGGTTTTGGTCCATATTTGACTACTAGTGATGCTTTGTCACCTTTACACACGTAGCAAAGAGCTGTGAGATGCAGATGAGCAATCACTTGGCTACTGAATGCTCTCTCTTGAAATCAGGCATGCTATGAGGAAGTTTAGAATTCTCTTCTCCAGTCCAAAAGACCACGACTCAGGCATGGCTCCAGGGTGTCACTTGTAGAACCTTAGCACAAGCTACTTATGGGCTCATAAAGTCAACCTTGGGTTTCAATGGCTAGGAAACCTCAGAGAGAGAGTCAATCAATGACTGAGACCTCTAACAAAGAAGTTAGAGGAATCCAGGTAGTCATTCAGAAGGTAAGTCAAAACCAGAGAAGGCTATACATAAGCTTATAGAGTCAGTTGAAAGCTGAGCAAGAGCCTGGAGAAAGCCAATGCTGAGCTGAGAACTCAAGGATGAGATCAAAATGTCCAATGTCTGAGGAATGTCTAATAATGTCTAAGGGTTAGTTCACACCAGGCGATTCTGGGAGATTAGTCGCCTGGCGACTAATCCCCTCTTCTTTTGGGGCGACTAAACTCCCAGAATCGCTTATTGTCACGGAGGTTGCACATGTGTGTGGCTCCAACAGTACTTGTGCAGATGCTGAGAGTAGATCCTGTAAGACAGTAGCTGAACATCCAGAAGTACTGAGCCTAGATTTGGTTACACATGTACAAGGGAGGTTTCTGAGGTAGATGATCATGTTGTCTGTGACACAAGCATCTGGGATTTGATTTAGCAGAAATTTTTTGATGAAAGGAATACAGTAGGTGTGTAGTGTAGGTTCTATGGTATATCAACAGGGTTATGGGGTCACTGAGTAGGCTTTCTATAGTGGCTGAGCTGGGTTATGGGGTAGCTGAGCAAGGTTTCTATGGTGGCTTTGCAGGGTTCTGGGGTAGTTGACCAGGGTTTCCATGTTGACTAATCAGGGTTCTGGGGTAGCTGACCAGGATTTCTATGGTAGGCGAGCAATGTTCTGGGGTAGCTGAGTTTGGTTTCTGCAGTGGTTGAATAGGGTTCTGGGGCAGATGAGTAGGATTCTGTGGTAGTTGAGCATGGTTTCTATGGTAGCTGAGCAGGGTTTCTACAACAGAATAGTAGGACTCTGAGCTAGTTAAATGGGAATTCTAAGGTGGGTAAACAAGGTCCTGTGCTAGTTGACCAGGGTTTCTATGGACAAGAGAAGTTTTCTAGATCTGGCCCCAGCATTAAAGGAAAACTATACCCCCCCCCCCCCAACAATGTAGGTCTCTATAAAAAGATATTGCATAAAACAACTCATATGTAAAACCCTGCTTCATGCAAATAAATCATTTTCATAATAATATACTTTTTAGTAGCATGTGCCATTGGGTCATCCTAAATAGAAAATTGCCATTTTAAAAAATAAGGACAGCCTCCTGGGATCGTATGATTCAATGGTGCACACAAACATATCAAACAAACTATAAAGTTAGGTCACATGTAGGGTTGCCACCTTTTCTTAAAAAAAATACAGGATTTACTATATATTCAGTTTTTAATAACACGGCCAAGTAGCAACCCTAGTCACATGAGCCAATTAACAGACAGGGTTGTGTCTTTTGCTTCCACACTTCTTCCTGTTACAGTTAGAGTTGAAATATTTCTGGTCAGGTGATCTCTGATGCAGCACACAGACCATCACGAAATGGTGGTTCAAGAGATGTAAGCGGGTAATATTTACTTAAATATATATACCAGTTTGGTAAGATTCTTTTACATGCGATTTAATTTTAAATAAACTAGCTGTTCCTCAAGTATTCAATTTGGGGGTATAGTTTTCCTTTAAGCAGGCTTTTTATCATAGCTGAGCAGGATTTGGTGGTAGTTGACCAGGTTTGCTATGGCACAGTAGGGTTCAGGGGTAGGTAGAAGGCAATAGACCGCGTTTAAGGGAAAACCTCAATGCCGGGAGGGAGAGTGAGGTCAAGTGGCTGAATCCAAATAGGTACAAATTTGGGTGCACTTCCTGCCACCCATAACAGGCACACTTCATATAGAAGAGTATTTGGGTGATAAAATCCAATTTATTGAAACATTGGCTTGGCTTCTGATGAAGTGACTTGCACGGTGACGAAACACGTCGAGTCATGTTCCCCCCTGCTTGCTTCATCCTAATGATTGCGATTTTAAGCTGATGTTTCAATAAATTGGATTCTATCACCCACACACTCTTCTATATGAATTGTGCCTGTTACGGGTGGCTGGAAGTGCACCCTTATTTGTACCTTCTGGGGTAGTTAACAGGCTTTCTATCAGAGTTCAGCAGGGTTCTGGGTTAGTTGAGCACGGTCTTTATGATAGTTGAGCATGGAGCCTATGGTAGAAGAGTAAAGTTTGGGGTAGTTAAGCAGACTTTCTATAATAGCTGAGCAGTTTTCTAGAGTAGATGAACATGGTTTCTATGGTGGCTTAGCAGGGTTCTTGTGTAGTTGACATGTATCTAGGGAGAATGAGTAGGGTTCTGGACTAGCCAAGCAGGGTTTCTGGGGCAGATGAGCAGGGTTTCTATGGTAGATCAGTAGAGTTCTGGGCTAGGCAGGGTAAAGAACAGTGGGCTCCTAGCCCTTGTATAGCAACTGTTCCCAACCTCCCTTCACCCCTGGTCACAGCCGCAAGCTGTAAAAAATTACGCGGGGGGGGGGGGCTGAGGGCCTGAGGTATGTTGACCCTGGGGCTAACTGAGTAGGGTTTCTATGGTAGATGTGTATGTTTCTCAGGTAGTTGAGTAGGATGTCTATGGTAGACAAGCAGGGTTCTGGAGTAGCTGAGCAGGGTTGTTGGGTAGTTAAGCAGGATAATGTGATTCCATGGCAGTCACAATGGGTCAGTTCATATCAGTCTGAGTATCTTTGTCTCACAGTTTCTGTATCCACCGGGTGGCAGTGTTTGCAGTGCCAGGTGGATACCTGGTGGATATCTAGTCTGGGTATAAGATAAAACCAGAGAAGGTGCTGTACTTGTTATTGTTTCCCCCATGGGCTTTTCCTCCGTCCAACTTCACGTAGATTTCATCCCCAGAGTCCAGGTGAAGTACCACACTGTTACTGGCATAGTCATAATTCTGATCCGCATCTTGAGCTATAGCGCTGGCTCTCACCTGTGGGAGAGAAAACCAGGGAATAAAAGGTGCTGTGCAGCTTCCTGATGAGATTGTAACTCGGCAAATTAAAAAAACTGACAGTTAGTAGTTGCCCCATGTAAACTACTTCTTACAGGCACCTCCCACCTACCCATCTTTTTTTTATAGGTGTCACAAGACATAACAGTGAAGGCAAAACGCTTGTACATATGAGAAACAGCCATAATACATTCATATAAAGGGGCAGTTCATTTAATTCTATCTTCACCAGTAAAACTCAACTAAGAATTATGTTTTCTACATTTTAAATATTTTTTTATATTTTTTCTTTCTCAAATTAAAGTTTAAAAAAAGATTTTTTTCCTTTACACTGTCTCATGGGAGGTCACCAAGATTCTAAACTGTTATAATTGGTACATTAGTTGATACATTTCCCAGCATCACCTTTAGCCCCACTTCTCCCTGTGTCTGCCAACTACTTTAACAGAGCCAATGTTAGAATTAGTATATTATCTGCCCATGACCCCGCTCAGTGGGCACATAGCAGCATATGCTATGTTCTTTAGAACGGTCTAATCATGCATTTTTGTTTTGGGGACAGTCCATTCAATCATGGATAGGTAGGACCCCAGTGCTTCCTGTATTTCAGAAAATATTTAGCTTGTCACTTGTACTCCCTGGATAACGATGGACCCATCTGCATTTAGTTTATCCCTCAGGCTAGCAGAGGAGGTCAACATGTTACTGCCACATCCAACAACAGAGGCGCCAGCTGGGTTCCAGGGAGGTGAGAGATTTATAAACATACTAATATATGATAATATTCCTGTTTATCTTAGCTGTTTGGGATTCAGCTGCATTTTTAACCCTTGGATGATGCAGAGCTCCAACCTTCTGAACTGGATAATCTAAACCCTCTAAATTAATTGTGGTAGAACACACCACATATATATATTTATTACAGGGCCATAGGACATAATGGAGACAGTAGGACAAAGTAAAAAGAAAGCACAGTAGGACAAGATGTTGAAAATAAGATTAGTTGTAGACAGGAGATGGAGACAGTAGGACAAGATGGAGATAGTTTCTCAGGATTAAGACAATATAGCAAGGTGGGAACAGTAGAGCAAGATGGTAGAAGCAGGGCAAGATGTATAAATGACAATACGGAGACAGTAGGGGAAGACGAAGGCCTTTATAAAAGGCAATTTTTATACTATAGGACACGATAAGGAAAGGGAAATACGGAGAAAACAGATCAGATCTGCAATAGGCCATTGCATTCCAACTACAGAGGCACAAGCAGTCCCCCACCAGCCCTATAAATAGTGACTGGCTATGGCAACTTACAGCAGCCCCTTTGGCATTTTCCAGAACCCATAGATTGCCAGTCCAGGCCTGCAACAGATCAAGATGAAGACGATAACACCAGATGGAGGCAGTAGGTAAGGATAGAAATAGTAAAATAGGGTGAAGTCAGTAGTGCAAGAGAGAAGCAGTATGGAGACAACAAGGCAGGATGGAGGTGGTAGGTCAAGTTGGAGACAGTAGGACAAGATGGAGACAGTAGGGCAACATGGTGAGTAAATTCAGTATTGTAGAGTAAAATCAGTATTGCCCAACCTTCAGCCCTTTATTTATGATTGCAGTAAATCACAAGCAACAGACTAAAGGCCCCCATACATGGGCCACTAAAAGTTGCCAACAGACTGAGTTGGCAGCTTATTCGCTCGTGCTCCTGATTGATATCTGGCCGAAAGTCTGCCAGTTTTCGATCGGGCAGAGTAAAAAATCCAGTTGGATCACAGGCGCACCTGTTCATTGATATGGTCCCATGATCCGACCACCCGTTCTCCTGCATTATGATTCCATCGTAGGGCCCTTGATGGGGAGAGATCCGCTCATTTGTACATATCACCAAGCAAGCGGATCTCCCTGTGTTTGGCCACCTTTAGGGTCTCCAGTGACTGGAGAGAGGAAATGGCTAAAGGCACCTGAGAACCACCTTGTGCTTTCTGGTAAATAGTTGGTTTGTTTTCTGTTGGGCCCCTCAGTGAGTATAAAGCAGTAACAGGCTCTGCCATAGCCCAACAGGGAGTATCAGTAAAACCTCCCTTCTTGCACTTTGACTACCAATTCTACTCTTCCCTCTATGCCTAAGGGACAAAGACAATGACAAACTTGCTAAGTAACCCAATAATGTATAACAAACTGACTAACTGCCCAAAGGTTAATTCACTTGTTCCGGCAGGTTGTGGTATCCATCCCTGAATGAGCTTTTATCCTGGATATCTGTTCCTGTACCCCATCCTATGTACAATAATGTAGTCAATATGTAGAAAATGGATGGAGACAGACCAGGAAGATGCAGTGCTAACTGTGCTATGCTGCAAATTACCCTTTTATTAGACACTACATGTTGAGTTTCCCTTTAGCAAGTGTCAACATTTGTTAAAGGGCCACTCTGCACGAAACATGTAGTGTCTAATAAAAGGGTAATTTGCAGCATAGCACTGCATCTTCCTGGTCTGTCTCATCCATATTCTACATATTCATTAGTTGCTCTATTATTGTGTGATAGAATCACTAACTGCCCCAGACAGACTCAGTAACTACCTCGATACTGAATAACAGACTCAATATTTGCCCCAGAAAAGTGCAACAGTCTCACAAATGGTGCCAGATTAACCCCTTATTAACCATCATCCACATTAAGTCTCTGCACCCTGGTCCCCACATCAGTCCTATGTTTCCCCTCATCCACATTAACCCTCTACCTCCAATCATCATTGACCCTCTGCTTCTAAGCCACATTATTCCTCTGTTCCATTAAGCTCAGTTTAAACTTCTGGCCCATGGGATTCACATTAACCTTCTGTTTCTCATTCCCTGCTCTCCGAAACCTACTTAAACACTTTAACCCATAGTGACACAGTTACGCACACATAGTGAGTTATACACACATAGCTTTATTGACCCTCTGACTGATTCCCATTCGATGCGCCAAAAAACCTACTTTAACCCTTTTCATAACAACTTAGACCTTTGCTCCCTGATTTCTAATTCTATTCCTGATTCCATTCTGTCCCTTCCTACTTACCACTGATATCAGGATTCAAGAACTCCCAATTCATTAACACATTTGCACTGTACCCCTGGTTTTCCTGTTACCCCCACCCCCATTCCCGTAAAAATCAGTGTCTTATCTCCTGTAGATAAAACCTGGCCAGAAATACAGAGTGATATTGCTTGAGCATTAATTGGTCATTTGGCCTTTTTAAGTCTTTGCCTTCACCATTTTCCCACCCCCTTTACCCTGTTCTGTGTGTGCCATCACCTCGCACAGCATGCATATATATCCGCATCCATTGGCACTGGTTTGCTCTACCACATGCCCACTTCTGCCTGGGCTTGCACAGATCTGCCCAAATGCTAATGCCACATTCGCCCCCCCCATATCTCACCTGTCCATTCTTGCACAGATCTGCCCACATGCTGGTGCCATCTCCCCCTCGCATGAGGATGTGGTAGGTAAAAAAGTAGATGCCAGGTACTTGGCAGGTGAATTTGCCAGTGGAGGGGTCATAGTGATTCTCCAGGTTGGTCACCACATCATCAAACTTGAGCAGCTCGTAACCCTCATGAGGGCTTTTCAGCCCAACATAGAAAGCGATCCGGGGAGATGGAAGGGCAGCAGAGACTGAACCTGGCATTGAGGTACCCAGTCCTGGAATGCCAGATTTGCCTGGCTCCCCTCTCTCTCCTGGAGGGCCCTTTGGTCCAGGTGGTCCAGATTCTCCAGGGGGGCCTCTGGCTCCTGGTTTTCCAGGTCTGCCTGGATCTCCTTTGGTCCCCTGGATGAAAGGAGGAGGGGCACCACTCAGATCCTGTAGAGCCTCCCCTATAGAAGTGGAGGGGTGCCCACTGTACGGGTCACAGATCATTCTGCAAGTGCCCAGCATCTCGTAATGACCCTCCACAGGTGGAGGGAGCGCCAGCAGTGGGATCACAATGACCACGACTAGCAGCATGGCAACCGCTAGGGCCACCAGTGCCACCCGCCTTACTGGCACAACCCTGGGTACCAGGGCCAGCTGCTCCCTGCCACTGGGTGTGGGAATGGTGGAGCCCGGCCAGGAAAAAAGGGCAGTGTATAAGCCAGACAAGACCCTGCTTACAAGACTCTCAGGTGCTGAGTACCACACCAGTAGAAGAGTATTAGGAGTATTCCAGGAGTAAAAAATTCAAGACCTTTGTACTGGAGCAACAGAGAAAGTGCCAGTCCCTGAGTATCAGCCTGACAGAAGAAGAAGGTGCCAGTCCCTGGGTACCAGAGCAGCGTGTGAGAGTGCCAAGCATGAAGCATAAGAGTTTCAGGAGTAGAAAGTGCAGGACCTTGGGTATCAGAGCAGCAGAGAATGTACCAGTCCGTGAGTATCAGCCTGACAGAAGAAGTGCCAGTCCCTGGGTATCAGCCTGACAGATGAGTGCCAGCCATTGGGTACTCATCTAGCAGCAGAGACAAGTTCCTGTCCCTAAGTACCAGAGCAACTGAAGGAGAGAGGGATGGGATGACTGAGCTGGGCACTGTTATCTTGCAAGTGACAGGGACAAAGGAGGAGGGGCTTTCTAGGCACAGAGAAAGGGTTGGGGTCTAGGACCCATAGACAGGAGGGGTTGAGGACAGAACTGCAGTATCCCCAGTGTGGAAATCGCCCTGTATGTAGGGCCAAAAAGCAAGTAGTGGAATGTAACTGTAAGCGTCACTATGTATGTGGCACTATGTGTGTAACTGTGTGTGTGTCACAATGTGTGTGTGTAACTGTGTGTGTAATTGCATCACTATGTATTTGTGTGTGTCAATATATGTATATCTTTGTGTGTAAGTGTCAATGTGTGAGTAACTTTGTCACTATGAGTGTGCTTGTGATCATTATTTGTGTGTGTGTGTGTATATATATTTGTTAGTTTGACTAGCAAAGTATGTATGTATGTAACATATTCTATGCAACTTTGTTTGTTTAAAGATGCGACTGTATGTATTCATGTATGTGTGTAACTGTGTGTGTGTATGTTTATAACCGAGTGCTAGTGTGTTGGTATCATTGTATATGTGTGTTACTATGTGCGTGTTTATGTGTTTACCTGTGTGCTAGATACTAGTGTGCGTTATGCTGTATGTGTTAGTATCTCTCATCTCTCTTAGGGGACCAGCAGGGAAAGGGTTACAGGGAGTGGCGCAGAGAGACTGTGCTGCTGCTGGGGGAGGAGTCAGGCTTTCTTACAGGGAGTCGTTTAACTCTTCTAGAGGATGGACTTTATAGGGACTAGACATGATGCACATGAACTGGAATAAGTAAGAATAAGTAGAAGTAGGATCTCTGGATTGTAAGCTCTTGGGACACCCCACACTCATTTTCAAGAATTTTTTTGGGGTAAACAGCTCTACAGAGTCACAATATTTTATATAGTAAAAAAACTAATTGCATATGGAGAGTTTCGGATTTTCTGGTATTGCTGGCCCTATAAGCAAGAGTTAAAGTATTTTATGTCATTCCATAACGTTCATTTTAGTAGATTTTTGGGAAGAATGTCTAATATGTCCTTTTAACTACTCTCCTTAGCCTTATATAATGCATATATGTATATTATATCCCATTAATAGCTATATCCTGTACATAGATCTAATTGCATTATCTATATCCTGTATAAGTATCTCTTATATCCATCATCATCTGGACCCTATATATATCTCTTAAATCCCATATAATTTTCTGGATCCTGTATATTTATCACTTAAATCCCATTTCATCATCTATGCCCTGTTTATAGCTTTTATATCCCATATCATCATCTACATCCTGTATATGTATGTATGTATAATTTTATTTGTAAATTCCTGTTACCGAGCTGTATAACAGTGCATAAAAGTACTATATATATATATATATATATATATATATATATATATATATATATATATATATATAGTAGCAATTACAGGTAGTGTGATCGTGGTCTCACTGTGGAAAAGACCTTTGTGTACTCTTGTAGACACTCCAAAACAGAGGCACAGACAGATCTGTTGAGTATAACTGGTCTTTGGTCAGTTTATTGGAAGCTTTTGCTGAGTGAGAAAATACAGAAAACAAAAAAAGCCTAAGCCTATACAAAGGTGCTTCCCTAACTAACCAAGGATAAGGATTGTGTCCCAATCCCTTCCAAAGCAAAATGAACAATTGGAAGATTCACCCACTTTTGTCCATTAACTCCAGGACTTCATAAGCCAGCTTCTCCCCATTGCAAAACTGCCATTTTTTGAGGTTACCACACATATGACAGAAATCTAGGGGAAACATACACTGAATTAACCTTTTTCCCAGTGCTCCACTTACAATATTTAGCTCATGCCATCTCCTTATACACACACACACAGGGTCCCATACCTGGGTTAGAAAAATGTGTGTGCACCCCAACATTTCTGCCCTTTGATAGTACACTTGATTTTTTTTCAAGGCAAAGCTATCACTAGTACACTAACATGACTCTCACTTTATATATATAGGGACAAAGGTCTCAAGGTAGACTGAAACGTTGGAATAACAAATAAACTTTACCTCTTTTTCACCATATTTTAATATATATGTGAGTGCCTTGCTTTACATGATATTCTATGTGATTTTTCTGCAGTGTGCACCCAGGCTTTTTCTTCAGTAAGTGAGTGCAGCTATTTTTCTTTTATATATATATATATATATATATATATATATATATATATATATATATATATAAATGTTTACATAGTATAATATTTGTCTTGTATGTCAAATCAAAGAATTTGTTTACATGATTACACTATACAAATACATTAGAGGACATTATAGACAAATATCAGGGGACCTTTTTACCCATAAAGAGCATCACCGCACCAGAGGCCACCCCTTCAGACTAGAAGAAAAGGACTTTCATTTGAAGCAGTGTAGGTGGTTCTTCACAGTCAGGACGGTGATGTTGTGATGGCTGATTCTGTTGATGCTTTGAAGAGGGGCTTGGATGATTTCTTGGACAGATATGATAAGATATAATATAATATCAAAGGCTATTGTGATACTAAACTCTATAGTTTATAGTTTATAGTCTATATTTAGTATAGCTATGGATATACATAATTTATGTGAAAGTATGGAGGGGGGGTGTGTCTCGATGCTGGGTTTTGTTTGGAGGGGTTGAACTTGATGGACTTTTTTCAACACAATATAATTATGTAACTAAATACATATTATACACACATATAAATTAGGGTTAGGAGAGATGCAAGATTCAGCCCATGGCTTAGTAAATGGCGTAGCTGAGTCATTTGCCCCAGCAACATCTGACCCATCAGAGCATTCACACCCCCGCTAAAGCACTCCCCACAATGAATAGTTAAACTGTCACATGATGCAAATACCAAAAATCATTTCACCTTGACTTCTCTGTTGTCTGGAAATATGGTTGCTGTGGCCCCATGTGGCCTTAATCCCTATAACTGGGTATGTCTATTTATTGCAATGTTTTTCTTATCTGCTATTCATTGATTGTAACAAAAATGCATTGCTTCTCGTACAGCAGCACCATACATACAAAGACTCATCATTTCTTGTATTCAAAGAAGAAATATCCAGCTATCAACATTAGCAATTATTTCCTGCCCCTTTATCGTCGAGATGCTGCAACACCAACAGGATAAGTTTCAAGAATTACTGACGTAAATACAACACCAGTCAGTGCCACAATACCGATATCAGTAAACTAGTACAAAATTACCAGTATTAGTAAGTCAGTGCCACATTTCTGGAATTACTAAGTCAGCACCACAGTACAGGTATCAGTAAGTCAAC
>CM044448.1:44070775-44087074 GCA_024363595.1 Xenopus borealis
GCAGGTCTGGGCTGGCGGGCCCACAAGAGCCAGGGGCCCACCAAGTTTTTTCCCTGGTATACTACCGGCTCAGTCCAACACTGGTTATGAGCAAACTTAGGCACTGTTCCTGCTGAATTGTGCCTAGTACCGGGAATACCTATGCTGCAATTGTTTTGATGTTTTCTCTCTGTACAGGTCTATATTGTCCTGTATGGCCACAGGCCATGCCCTTGGCAGCTTCTTGTAATGCAATGGCGGCATTATAGAAAGACAATGAAACATAAATGAAAGATTAGGAGACTGACAGGTTAGGGTTGGCCAGTGACACCTTCATAGACGTTTGAGGAAAACAAGTCAATTGCAAGAACAATAGAAGGAAATGGGTTAAACTGTATCACGTATATTCCTGAGCCCTTAATTACCAGAAGCCAAATAGAAATCTTTAGGCAGTGGGCATCAAGGGTCCCCATTATTACACCCCATGCTGCAAGCCAAGGGTTAATTCACTGGAGTAGGAGGTGCACTTATCCAAGATTTAAGTGGTGAATGAGAAGGAAAGTGGGGGAGCTAGATATTAGTGCAAAGCCTGGTGGATTTGACGCCGGAGAAGCGGAGATTTAGGGATTAGCATTGGATCAGCACAAAGAAATACATTCTGCTCAGAACTGTGCTAATGAGATTTCCAGTTGCGCTTCTTTACTGACAAGTAAATATCTGTGAGCATCAGCCTTGGCTCCTAGAGTAGGGGTAACCCACTAACATGATAAATTCCCATAGTTCTATTTGTCTCAATATTTGGTTAAGAGAAATTAATTTATATAAACAAAAACATTAGGTAGGACCAAGGTTAGAGTGGAAGGGTTGCAAGTTTTTTAGGAGGGGCGTAATATAAATCAGCATTTGCATGTGGGTGGGATGCAGGGAGTTGCAATACAGCTGGGGGGGGGCACATGTTTATATCCCAGATATCTGGGGATGCAACTAATTCAGGATTCTGCCTTTTACGGCAGGATTCGGATTCGGCCAAATCCTTCTGCCCAGCCAAACTGAACCGAATTTGAATCCTTATTTGCATATGCAAATTAGGGTCAGGGAGGGAAATTGCATAAGTAAACCCCTAATTTGCATATGCAAATTCCAATTTGGTTTCTGTATGCGGACGAATCATTCGCGAATGACTTGGGGGTTCGGCCGAATACAAAATAGTGGATTCGATGCATCCCTACTGATATCTAAGAAATATAAACATATAATATTTAACATGTTCCACTTCCCCAGAGGGCTCTTTGGGTGTCTAGGAGCCCACAACATGCCATTCCTGGCTTTCCCTGGACCCTGGTTCCATATTCAGGAGATTCCTTGATTCTAGTAAGAAATTAACTTGCTAATATTATGATAAGCTCTTTAGCCTACAATACCAAAATCAACATTGAAACAAACTTGGTACAGCTGTATAGAACATTGTTATATACATTTGTACCAAGTTTGTTTCATTGTTGGTTTTGTTATTGTAGATTATTTTGATTAACTTGCGGATAAACGATTGCAAGAGGAACTGTTTGCTCAATTCTTGTTTGGTTTAAGCTCTTTAGCCTGTTCTACAGTTCTCATTGATTACTTGCATTCCCTTGTATAGGCTCTACTTCTCTAATGCTTTAATGCTCATTGGCTATTTGGTCTTATCTCTTTGGAAGTCTAAAACTGGCCATAGATATCAGATTTTACCCTTGTATCGACAAACGACTGGACAGTCCAACCTTCTGACCTGCCACTAATCATTCAGATTAAATAAAGTAGTAAAATAATAAATCAGACAATGTTCTTCCCATGACAGCATTTGTACAAAATAAAAAAAAATTCCTGCAGAGAAATTATCATCAGTCAACAGTAATTGTTTAACCTGTCCAATTGCCAAGGTACAAAAAATGTTGGGACAATCCACACATGGCCCGAAAATGTACAAAACTATGACTATATCTTTGCGACTATGGCCAGCTTTAGGCTCTGATTGGTTAATTGCTTCAGCTCTACAAATGATCACAAATCTGTTAAGCTCACCACAAAAGGGACAGGTTAAGGCGAACAGATGAAGAGAGAGGCCTAAAATATCCCAAATTGCCATTTTAAAAATGTTGGTAAGTTCTGCTATTCTGATAGGACCTTGAAATGCTTCATATATCATCAGTTCTGAAGCCACTCACACCTGTATTTTTATTGGTCAGGACCAGAAAGTGGCAAGTTTCTATTGCTGATAATGTACTTGTCTTGGTTTGTATAGAAACCCCATAATCACTCATATCTATTAGATGGAAACACATTTCTCTCATATCTCTCAGTTGGGACTCCCATATTTCTCAGCTGGGATCTCCAAATTTCTCAATATAATATATAAACAATCATTCCCTGCAGGGAGGGAAAAGCAAAGATGGCGGAGGCTATGGTGCATAATTAGGGTTGCCACCTTTTCTTAAATGTTTTACCGGCCAGTGGGCAGTGGTGCTAAAAAGGGGCGGTGCGTGCCATCAAATGGCCGGAGCAATGCCATTTTGGGGCGTTGCCATCAAGCAGAGCCTTCAAGAAGGTGACAAAAGGTAAGTTTACAGGGGATTGGGGGCTGGCCAATGGGTCTTTTTACAGGTATTACAAATTTACCGGCAGCTACATTGCTGGTAAATTTGTAATACCGGCCCCGGCCATGGCAGGTGTTTAACCGGCTGAGCCGGTAAAATACCGGCCGGGTGGCAACCCTATGCAGCATAATTGATCCCCAAGTAATGCAGACATTGCTATATGTACAAGAATTGGAATGGGGGATTGATTCCCAATAACTCCAGCTGTGGCCATTGCTCCTTTGGCCTTAGGGAATGCAGATACTACAAAGTGGTGGGGGCATCTACAGAGCGAAATGCTCACCTGTCACCAATCTTGTTCTTACTGTCTCCATCTCACCCTACTGTTTCCAGTTCTCACCCTACTGTCTCCAGTTCTGGCCTTACTGTCTCCAGTTCTCCCCTTAATGTCTCCAGCTTACCCTAATACCTCAATCATGTCCTACTGTCCCCATCTTACTCTCTGTCTCCAGCTTACCCTACTGTCTTTACCTAATCCCCTTTGAGTCCACACACATCTGGTAGATGACAATTGATGGGTGACCCTATTCCCCCAAACACCTCTCCCACTAGTCTCCATTGGTCACAACTTAAATACTACTACACACTTTTCCTATTTACAAATGCCACTCTGATGTGCTATGGACAGTTGCTAATATTGGGACCCCAACACATAACTGAATGATGCCAGAACTTTAATAGGTTACTTGAGTGCCCATTTACAGGCTGATATCTAAGGTGAGTGTTAGTGGAGTGTATAATGGAGAAAGGTGGTCAGTCTCAGCCATTTACAGGCATTGATTGCTGCGGTCACAGAACTGCAATGACCAGTCCTACAGACCTCAGGCCAGATCCCCATTTCCAATTAGTTTGGAGGACAAAATTTATTTCTGTGTATTTTGGATATTTCCATTTTGAAGCTGATTTGAAGTGGGAGATGTGAGGGATCTGGGGGGGGAGGTTGGGGTGGCTGAGAAACACAAACAGTGTCTGTGCCTAATAAGCAATTTCTGGAGGAGAATATTTCTGGGAGGGAATAATCAGCCAACAAATCAACCACTTTTAGAACAGAAGAAACTGTCACAATTCTCAATCTGCCTGATGTGATTGGTTGGACAGCTGAAATTGGTCCCACTAAAGCAATAAATGTTCCATTCCTCTGTCCTACAAGATCCCCAAGTGATACAATCTGCACTTTCCTATCTGCCCCATGATTATTGGCCTTCAGCCACACAAATGGCATTTTACACTGATCCAGAGTATTTTTATTCTGTCTCTCTTTTGCTTCAGAGGTAAAATGAATTCCTTTCTCAATCCAAAAATAACAGTCAGACCAGTACCAGGATCTACAATGTTATACCTCCCAACGGCCTCGTTTTCTGTGGGACAGTCCCGATTTTGAATGTTCAGCCCACAGTCCATGATTCTTACTGAAATGTCTAATTTCTCTTTGCTCTCCTGCACTGACCTTAGAAAAAGATACAAAGTTTCTAAACTTAATTATATAAGAGGCGTTTGGCAGATCATGCTGAATACTCAGCACCTGCACTTAGATACATTTGTAACAATTTAAAGGATAATGAAAGGCAAAAAAAATAAAATCCCATTTTTACATTCTTTAATGAAAAACAAATCTATCTCCAATATACTTTCATTAAAAAAATGTTTACCTTTTTATAAGAAACCTGACTGTAGTGAAATTCTCCCTTCATTTACTGCTGTGGATAGGAATTGTCAGACGGTCCCTAACTGCTGGGCAGGGAAAATACTTATGAACAGCAGGGGGAGCCCCACCTTACTTCCCAGTCATGCGGAACTCCAGCAGCTTTGTGTGTTTCCCTGTAGAGCAGTCGGCGACTGTTTAAAGATTTGTATTGGATTTTATTTATGCCTTTACATCCCCTTTACTGATTCCAACTCCAACTGGGATTCTTTTTGGAGGATTATTTTGCTGCAGCCACTGGTTCTGCAGAGTTGGAGAAAGTTTGTATTAAACAATACAAAAACTATAAAATCCACATTAGATTACATGACAACACAGGACCCAGTGCAGTCTGTATATTCTGATTATTAATCAGTCTTGCTGTATCGGCTTCTGGCAGATATTATATTATTGCTCTGTTTCGGTGCTGGTTTTGCCTGGAGCATTGGCTTCAACCCTTTAGATATGGGAAGCCTTTGTTATTCCAGGGAGATCTTTGTCTCCTGGCATTCTGGAAAGTTCCAGTGGTTCTAGCACTATGCCTCTTCCTGTTCTTCTGTACAACTTTGTGTGTGCCGTGCTGCACCCCTACTTGATAGAGAACACGTTTTACAAGATTGGATTGGCTGGATCAGTTGATGAATCAAAGGAAGCAGATAGAATTGGTCAGTTTCTACTGCGCCTGCCTAAACGCCATTTATAGTCTGTGCCTCCCCATGCGAAGGGCTTCACGTGGCCTCCTCATTAAGGATGCTGTGAAAGAGGTATGTATGTAGGTCAGTATGTACAATTGTAGGTATAATACACAAAAGCCATGGATATTCTGTAAATTATACGGTGTTGCTTGAAAGTTTGTGAACCCTTTTAAAATTTTCTATTTTGCAGAACATCTAGTTAAACAAATGAAAAACAAATTATTATATTTGATAATGTATTTATTGAAAGAAAAAGAAAAAAGATCTAATAACATTACTGTGTGTGTGGCAAAAGTATGTGAACCAGTATTTACTTATTGTAAAGCAACAACTGCAACTAAATGCTGCAGTAGCTATTGATCAGTCATTGACTAGGAAGAATTTTAGCCCATTCCTCCATACAAAACAGCTTTAACTCTTGGATGTTGGTGGGTTTCCTCACATGAACTGCTCTCTTTAGGTCTTTCCACAACTTTTAAAGAGCACCAATCACAGCCAAAATCAAACACATTTTAACAATCAGGCCAGTACAACCTAAACATATTTAATCAAACTACATTTACAGTTTTTTTTTTTTTTAATAAACACCAGTTTTTAAAAAATCCCATACTTTGTCAAATGGGTCCTTTCACTGAGGGAGTCCATACTGTGACTACAAAATGCAAATGAGTTCATGAGCATGCCCTGAGAATTCTACCCAGAATGCCTAGCTTTAGTAAACTCCTCCCCTAGAAGTATCACAAGATTTCCTATGTTGTCCTCTGCTGGTGATGTCATTGTGCAAATGAAGGGCACACACTAACTTCCAGAAGGAAGCAGCACTACTGAACAGCAGCTAACATGGCAGATTTGAAAATAGCTTAGAAGGTTTATTAGGCAACCAAGAAATTTCAGTTGAGCATGTGCGAGATTTCAGAGAGCTGCAGTTAGCTGTGAAGATATAGGTAGGAGGAGTCAGTGAAATCCAAGATGTCTGCCTCAGCTAGAACTGCAGTGGAGATAGGGGAGATTTTGCAGAAGGTATAGTGAGCTGGTGATTTACATTGTACAAACAATTGTAACTGTTTAAAAAAAAATTCTTGAATTTTCACTTTGTTTATTTACTTAGTAAATGATTTTAGTTATGATTGGTGCCCTCTAAGTTGGATTGAGGTTAGGACTTTATTCTGCTTTAAACATTCATTGGTAGAATGACTTTTGTGTTTTGAATTGTTGTCCTACTGCATGTCTCTTGAAATTCAGTTCACAGACAAATGTCTTGACATTTTCATCTAGAATTTTCTGGAATAGTTCATAATTAATTGTTCCATCAATGATGGCAAGCCGTCCAGGCCGAAACCCAAACACTTCCACCACCATGTGCAGTCTTTTTATATCTCCAAATGTAACGCTCCTCTGAATAGTTCTGTTTTGGCTTCATCCATCCACAAAACATTCTTCCACTATCTTTCAGGTTTGTCCACATGATGTTTAGCAAACTGTAGACAGTCAGAAAGAGAGCAATGTCTTTCTCTTTGCTTCCCTACCATACCCACCATTGCCTGGCAGTATTCTCCTGATGGTGGAATCATGAACATCAATATTCACCAATGTGAGACAGGACTTCAGTTGCTTAGTAGTTACCCTACACCTTACACTTATCTCTGATGGTCGACCACTTCTGGGTAGGGTCACAATTTCGTCTATTTGTACACTATCTGTCTGACTGTTTATTAGTGGTGTCCAAAGTTTTAAGAGATAGTTTTGTAAAATTTAGGGCAGAGACATGTAGCAATTTGGGGAGATTAGTCGCCCGACGACAAATCTCTTCTTCTGGGCGACTAATGTCCTCGAACTGCCTCCCCGCTGGTTAAAATAAAAATTGCCAGCGGGATGGCACTTGGAGCTTTTCATTTTCTGAAGTCACCCAAAGTTTCCTCATGAGGCAACGCTGGAAATTGTTTTCATTTTAGCTGGCGGGAAGGCTGAAGAGGCAGTTCAGGGAGATTAGTCGCCCAGAAGAGGAGGAGATTTGTCGCCAGGCAAATTGCCACATGCGTCTCTGCCCTTATGGACTGCAAAAACACTTTCTCTGCTCCTATTTGCATGTGCGCAGTTGAATTCCTGACTTAGCCCAACTGAGCATTAGTGATGGGCGAATCTACCCAGTTTCGCTTCGCCGAAAAATTTGCGAATTTCCATTGAAATTCGCGAATTGTCGAAAAAATTTGCGAAACGAGTCACGGCACATTTTTGACGCATCGCGTCATTTTCGACGCGCGTCGCGTCATTTACATCGCATTGCGTCAAAAACGAAGCGCGACTCGTTTTTTTTGGCGAATTTTCGCCAGCCGAATTTTCTCTGGCATTTCGCGAATCGCGGGAATTCGCCCCTGGCGAATAAATTCTCCCATCACTACTGAGCATGCTCCAGCAGGTACGCAGCCTGCCTATTTATATGGACTGGTGATGCACAGTAATTCAGCTACCGATGGGAAACGTATCACTCTTTTGTAGGTCAAGGATGGAGCAGCAGATGCCTGGGTGGAAGAGCAGGTCTGGCGGATGGAGATTTACGTGTCTTTTGGGATCATGGCGCTTGGGGTGCTATTTCTGCTGGCCATTTCCTCCTGCCCTCCATTTCTAACTCACTCAATTTGAGAGAATTCAACTTCATCCAGGTAAGTCCCTACAGCCACCAGGGTACTGGCCAAGAGATTTCTCAAGTCAAACACGCCTCAAGGAAGGGCAAATACGGTATGCTGCAATACCTCCATCTTACAATAGATAGCACTGCTGGCTGGAAATTATATTATTCATTATCCCCTTTAACCCAAAATGCTACATAACCATGGTAACAAACCCCCTGGAGCTGGGCAGCTAAGCGAAGTGCCCCAAAGAGACACTCACCCCCGAGACTCAAATAATGTGACCAATTAATGAAGCCAGAAACAATTATGTCATAAGTACCTGCACTCTTGGGGCAGATTGGATATTTATTAGAGTGACTTCAGAGACTTGGACTTTGTGAGAGCAGAGATTGGTTTAGTAGCCACACAGACAGGCAAGGAAAGCTGAGTAGGAATTGAACTGCACTCCCTGCAATCTTAAGAGACAAATGAGCTGAAGAGCTGTAGCAAGTATTGGGGGGGGGTCAAATTGAAGCCTCCAATGTGTAATGTGGGAGAAACAGCGATGTTGTTCAAGTAGGGATGATGTGAACAGAAGGTTGAATGTGACAAACGTGATTTTTTTAACCTGAGCAACTGAGCAACACCCACCCAATTAACAGATATCCATTGTCTCCTCCAATTAACTCTATGCGTGGGAGAATGGCGCTGGCACTTTAATTCCACTTTTATCCTGTGAGGGTTATTAGGGAGGCTGTGGGGATTAGCATGGAGACAGTATCCCGGGGTAACGCTGAGCCCTAAATCTCTCCTTTATTTGCAGTCTCAACTGGGATTGGTGGCGCTGCTCATTAGTACTCTTCACACATTGATATATGGCTGGAAACAAGCCTTCAATGGCAATTTCTACCTCACCCTTGTGGTACCCTGTGTCTTATCCTGGCCAGAGTTGCCTTCCTCCAGCCCTGCATCCATCGAAGGTTGAGGAGGATCCACAGGGGCTTGGAGAGGAGGAGGACTTCCTTTCAGATCATGATGCCAAACTGCACAAAAGCATCAAACATTTCCAGCGATGTCTAAATTGGCCCCTACCACAGGGCAGGAAGATACTAATTGCCCCTCCACTCTCAAAGAGAGCAATAATGATGTCAAGTGTTGGCCTTATATCCAGTATGAATATATATCTCAGGGAATGGGCCCCCCACACATGAACCTACAGCGGTGCTGCCTCTAATCTTTTAGCAGGTTCTATTCTTGCTGGAATAATTATACTGGGTTCCATGCCAAAATAATGGACTCACACAGGGCAAACAGAATCCTGACCCCAAGGTGCAATGGCACAAATTCCTGGTTCAGCCTTGAACTATCAGCATTAATAGCCAGGTAACTGCCAGGATATATACATCTTCCTGACCTGAACACTAGAGGGCACCCAGGAAAACTGTTTGGGTGCTGATCACACAATCTTTCAAATTACGCAAACTGTTGCAGCCAGGCCCAGAATGGCCTGGCCTGTAGGTTCAGGTGAATTCCTGATGGGCTGTTTGCTTTAAATAGTAAATAGGCTGCTCACCTAAAATTAGGTATGTCTTTAATATGTAAATGAGCTGTCCATAATAGACAGCCACAGCTAAGCCGATGCCTGCATTTGTTATTACTCATTCCTGTACTGGCATATGGGTGGAACCAGGAATTCTGACCAAATTCAGTTAATAATATTAGAGTTGCTTGCTACAGTATATACCCAATCCCTTATGCTTATGATAGGCATGTCGGCAACAGGCTGAAAAATCGCTTCAGTCTGTATATGTTACACTGTGATATGTAGCATTAATTGCATGAGACAGTCTAGTATGCCATACTTTGGCCCTGTAATACACATGGTAATTAAAGTCCTCTTATCTGCCAGGGTACATGGTCTAGCTGGGGGCACACAAAGGAAAATTTAGAATATACTGTAAGTATAGGGTCACTAATGCATCAGATAGAATAGTTGTGATAAAAACTAGGGGGAGATATTTGTTGCTAGGGCCAGTTCCAGCACATATTATAATTATTATATAATATTGCTGGGGATTATATGGTAACAGACTCTTAAAAGATCTATTAATTAATACTAGTTCACCGTGGGGTTGGATTCGGAATGCGCGTGAAGACATGGGCTGCTTTGATACTTTTGCCAGGGCTGCTTTTTCCCCCCAGTCCGGCCCTGGTTGCAGCTATACATATATATATATATACACATAAAGCACTGTGCCTCGCTGGGTCTTTGGCTCCACCTGTTACTCTTACCTGTGCTTTTGGCTACACCTGCCACTCTTACCCGTGCCTTGGTATGCCTGTTACAGATGCACCTGTGCCTCACTATATCCGCGCTTGCCATGTTTTATCCACACTTGTGCTCTATATCACATGTACCTTTTGTTCACTATATCTTTTACTCCCCCCTGTATTTTTGTTTAAATTTTAGCATCCCCCAAATCCTTACCTCTTTAAATATAGAAGACTTGAGCTCAAACTCCCTTTCCCCATGCGTTGTCTTACAGTTAAGGAAGAGTTCATTCAGGCTTCATGTTTGAACCACAGAACCAAGGACGAGTGCCTGAGAGAAAAGACAGTGCTTTTGGTTTTAATATTCTTTGTATTTCTTGCAGTGGAACAATCCTGAAAAAGCTAATGATTGTCCCAGAACAGGAGAAACTTTCCATATATAACCCATTCAAAGCATACAAAAATCTTCTTCAACATTAGCTCAGCCAACAGCATTGAGTACATGTATTGCTGGTGTCAGATCTGGTCCTAGAATAATGTATTACATTAGTAAACCTGTTTTATATAATGAGATAACATGGATATTAACCTGGAATTCATGATAGTTGCCTTTTAATTAAAAGTTATTAGAGTCATGCTAAACACAGGTTCATATTTACCCTTCCCACTGTTCACATATGGATTCTAGGGATTGGGTCGAACTGTCCTTCCTGGTGTCTCAGCACTTCAATACGATCCATTCACACCTTCTATTAATCAATATTGCAAAGGCAAAAGTGAGGGGAGGGCAGATCTGACTAAATAAAAGGCAACCCATTCATTGCTGAATCCCTTTACAGTGAAAAATTTGGGGGAGTCTGTGAGTTACAGTTTAGTAGTATCTAATGATTCAATCAAAAAGTGCCATTTGCTGTCCTATACAGACAAACTACCAGCACCCTCCGACTGCTGATCCTGGGACTACTCATTTGCTTATTTAAATTTGTAACAGAATATATAGAGTCAAGCTGCTTTATTGGCTCACCCATTGAAATATTCTGGGCCAACAGCACCCTGTCCCAATCCATTCCAATTGTATTCTCTAAGCCCACTCCCGACTCAGAGCATGCAGTCCAGTGAATGATGGAAGGATACCAGGCTGAGCCCAACATCCAGGAAATGTATTATTAAAGGAAAAGTTTTCAAGACAAATATAACATGTAGCATGTGGAAGCCAACCCTGCTTAACTTTTGTTACTCAGCAGCTCTGGAACTATGAAAGAGGCACTGTAGGATTTGGGCACTTGTCACCACTTGGAGACTGGATTTGCCTTGTAGATCTGATAGTCCTTGTGGCAGAAAAAAGCCAGCTCTGTCTCATGTGCTGTGGGTGAGGAGAAAATAAGAGAGTCAGTGGTATAAAAAAAGGCAGTTACCCAAATGACAGACTCCAGGGGCTGCCAATTGACAATAAAGGCTGATAGCACAATGCTAATCAGTGCCAATCTCTACCTCCTTTCCAGTCAAAGAATTGTAACATTCTAGGGCACAGGACAATAAAGAGGGGGGGGGGTAGAGGTGGCAGTTAGCAGCAGTGTTACCCAGGACCACAATACAGGCTCATAAAGTAGCATCCTCCCGCCCAGAAGGATCACTTCTAAGTCTCTGTTGCTGCAGAACTTGCTGATGATTAATTCATGGTGCGGAGAGAATATGCAAAGTCAGACACAAATTGGTCCCTTCAAACAGCGCTAATTATCCACCTGGGAGGCAGTGGGCTAAGCCCCGTACTGCAGGTTCTGAGCATTCGCCCCAGCAGGTCAGCGCCTCTCTTACACCTATGCCAGCAGCCTGATTAATTCTGGGCAGAGCTGCACATAAGGACACTGGGCAGCAGAACGGCTGGGTCCCTTAACCCCCTCACCCCCAGGCATGCAGAAAATAATGAGAGCTGGGGCCACATCAGGACATGGTCGGGTATGGATTTATCAATGCTTCTGGGAACCTGTTTGTAGGGGGTATCTTGCCACCATTAATGTCAGGTTACAGCAATGCCAAATACGAACTACATTTTTTAAGTCAAGTCAAGGTTAGTTTTAGGGCATTTGCCTCTGAAACCAAACTTCACAGGGACCCTCTGTGAAGAATAAAAAGCATAAAGGGCTGACAATACAACATAACAGTACATATGTATACTGTATCATAGACCACAATCATTTTCATCAAGTGCCACCCACCCTGCAAATCCCATCTGCCCCCTGACAGCTAAATTAAGAACTTCAGGTTTAATATTGTTGATTTATGTAATTTTTCTCTCCCTTAGATAGGGGCCCAGTCTCCTCTGCACTCTTTTGTGTACATGTTAGGGTGGTTGCAGCACATACAAATGCTTACACATGGAAATCCGGATCCTGGATAAGCTTCGTTCAGACGGAGCTACGGGCCCTAATGTATCTGGGACACAGACCTACAGCTCAGTGCAGAGGCTCCAGATCCCATTTTACTTCTCCCAAAGAGAGACAGTGCCACCCAGAGGCATTTTACACCTCAGCTAAAGCTACACTGCACACATTACCCACAACAATCAATCGGTAATTAGTTTTGAGCTGTCAGCTACAAGCTATTGGTAGCTATGTGTAAAATTGTGGTGGGGGTTAAACCCTAAAGAGTTGGGGGAAGAAGCAATTAAAATTCTCTCTGTAGTCACTAACTGTTGGTAAGGAACATGTTCAGAACTGGTACAGTCAAGTTTAATCTCAAACTTTCTAACTCATTGGGGGGTCTAAGTGGGATACAGAGTAACCGTTACTTTACAATGTACTTTACAAGGTAATTTACAAGGTTATTGGCCTCCACTGCCATGTTGTAAAGATGGGGCCCCTTCTTAGGCTCCCACAGTCCCACTTATTTCATAACACGTATTTCAGAAGCTCTGAAATACAGGGAGTATCTATTATCCCAGACCGCCACTGCCAGTCTCTGACCATTTTCTCTTTAATAAATTACTCCTAATTTGTTTCCATTGTCTTCTCAGCTCACCCATTTCATTTGTGTTCCCTACTTTATCTCCTACCTATAGTTAAATGAAGACCAAAAAATGAAAGTGTTTTAAAGGAATGGCACTTGCACTGCTAAACCTGCTGTATTTGCTTCAGAAAGACTACTTTATAGTTTATATGGACAAGCTGTGGTGCAGCCATTGAAACAAAGGATACACAGTAAACAAAAGATAAATTCTGAAGACTCATATTGTATACTACTACTGAGCGCATCTGTGATCTGCTATGTATCTTGTCCCTTTTCTCCTTTTTTTCCAGCTTTAATGGCTGCACAATAGCTTGTTTTTTTATATATAAATTATAGTAGTCTTTCCAAAGTAAACACGCCAGTTGTACCAGTGCAGGGTAACAGAAAATTATATTTTCATTACTTTAAAACACTTATTTTTTTGGTGTTACTGTTCCTTTTATGCTATATTAGCTCTTCCCCATTTAGCTGTACTTTCTACTTGAGCTCCCCCCATAATTGTACTTTCACCTCAGCTCCTCCCCATCTGTAGGTAATTAATGACAGCCTAATTATTTTAGAAAGTTTAACAAGAAGGAATACTCCCCCTTTATGTATTGGGGGTGGGAGGATATTATCCCCTATGTGAATGGGGAGGTCAGTAAAGTAAAAAAAAAAAAGTAGAAACTCTGAAACTAAACAAATCTCAGGGCTGATATCCCCCAGTTGGTCCTGGCAGAAAGTGTCATGTATCTTACCCACATCAGCCTCTCTCAGAGTATGCTCTGGTGCCAGGCTCAATCTCTCGTCATCCTCCAAAATATCAAGATTAATAGTAAGGGGATGCCCAAATGCCCCTCCCACTTCACCAGATGTGCTTCCTGCACTGATATTTGTACAACTCTGTAAGCATAACAGGTGGCCTAGTGGTGCAGTAGAGATGCCCGTTGGGCATTGCCCTACGTAGTTTTGGTTTGCTAATAACTCCTGGGTGATTTCTGACTCATGATTGAACTGTGCCTGATCCTAACTTTGACATTTGCTGCCTGTCCTGACCCTGCTGCCTGTTCTTGAATACAATTTTGGGTTTCGGATTAGGTACTTTGCTATTTTTGTGTTTTTTCCTTGGCCTGTTCCCTCTGGCTATGCTCTGCTTGATCCCAGTTACATCTGTTTACACTCTGGTTCCCTTGCCAATCTAGAACCTGAGCCTTGGTTCCCTGACTCACTTATATACAGTGCTAAGTGGATAACCTTCAGGGTATCTGCATAAACATAGAAATATCTGTGGTCAGGGAACTTGACCTGTGGGTGTTGGGAATAGAACACCATTGGGTGAGGAATGGGGGGGGGGTTAGAGGGTAAGTACCATGTGATGCATCAGTCGACACAGTTGTTATAAAGGGGTGGGTGGCCCTGCCCCATGTGTTTTCTCTGGTATTTTTAGGCGATATGTTACTGGTGTCCATTAGTTGCCCATGGCTTGATGATTACAAGGCACCATGCATTCTGGCAGAAGGGTGGGTACTTACAGTACGAGTGCTTTTTATATGGTGGTGGCAGAGAGGATCTCTGGGGAATATCTGGAAAGAAAAAGGATGGCACCTTAGTTCTCCAATTTAGATGCCCTCAGCTCTAGCAGTGAAAAACAGGACTGCAGATTATGGTGGTTAACCCAGCGGTCCCCAAACTCATTTACCTGTGACCATATTCAAATGTAGAAAGAGTTGGGGAGCAACACAAGCATGAAAAAATTCCCTGGAGTGGCAGACTACAGGAGGCTCTGATTGGCAATATACCTATTTTTATGCAACCAAAACTTGCCTCCAAGCCAGGAATTCAAAAATAATCATCTGTTTTGAAGCCAATGAGTGCAACATCCAAGGGGATGCTTGTAAGCCACTGGTTGGGGGAACACTGGGTTTAAAGGGGAATTCAACCCTTCCCGCTCTAACCCCCAGCCCCCCTCCCTCCTCCCCGGCCCACCTCTCCCCTGGGGCAAATGCCCCTAAGTCGCTACTTACCCCATCGTGCAGGTCCCCTCCAGCCAGGGGCTCACCATCTTGGAAAATGTCTGTGGGTTCTGAGCAGCTGTTGAGAAGCTAAGCTTAGGGGTTGTCACTAATTATCCAGCAGAATATGAGGTTGGTCTGTAATATAAGCTTACAGGGCTGATTATCAAATGCTGATACTAGTTGCACTGGTTTCTGTGCTGTCATGTAGTAATCATCTGTATTAATTACTAATCAGTCTTATATTGTGACTAAGGCCTTCCTATATATTTATATTTTTTTCCTATTAACAACATTGGGATTATCCATCAAAAATACCGGCCAGGTGGCAACCCCAATTGTGACATTTCTATGCTATGTATATTATATATTGTGAGTGGGTCCCTAAGCTCAGTAAGTGACAGCAGCACAGAGCATGCGCAGTGAATAAGCAGAAAAGAAGATCGGAGCTACTGGGGCATCTTTGGAGACTTTACTGCTAGAAGGCTGTGATTGCCTTGGGCTGGTACAGAAGCACAAAACATCATGTACAACAGTTCTAGCCACTTTTTTTAGTTAGGTTTTAGTTCTCCTTTAAGTTGTTGCAGGACACTTAGGGGTCAAAGAGAAATCACCAGTGGGGCACCTGCCATACTTTGCCCATAGCTAAAGCTCTGCAAGGTTAGCAATAATTGCATTCAAACCAGTCCAACCATTCACTACACCCAGGATGCAAAGTAGGAGAAGCCCCATCCCATCACTTATCTGCATTATGAACTCCTGCACCGGCCGGAAGTTCTGATGCTCAAAGAAGCGGACCAAACACACCGTGACAGTCACACCCTTGGGCATTATGGGAAATCTGCAATTAGATACAGTAAGTAACTAGCCCCAGCACATAAATACCCCAGCTCAATCACACACCTTGCACGGGTTTAAGGGGCTGACCAATTTATCCACCCAAAAGTGTCTGCAGCATAACCCATTCGTCAGGGGCATACTATACCCCAACCTCATCTCAGCAAACCTGGAGCTGCTCTAAGTAACAGTGGCATTTTTCCAGGCATTGCTGTACCCACTGCCACATTATTACTCACTGTGATGCTCAAACTCCACAGCTTAGGTACTCACACTGTATCCGCCAGGTACTCACACACTGGGATAGTCACGCTTACCTCCCCCCACACACACACTCTCTCAGTAGTCACTGGGTTATTCACACACTAACCCCACCACACTCAGGTATTCACCACAAGACTAACACATAGAACCCCATTCAGATATTCACTGGGAAACTCACAAAATAGGCTACACTCGGGTATATAGGAAGGCTGGTATTTTTTTCTAGAAAAGGTGGCAACCCTATGCCCAGGACAACCTCCACCAGGTACACTTCCTACCAGTGCCGGAACTAGGGGTAGGCAGAAGAGGCAAGTGCTTAGGGCGCAAAGTTGG
>CM044448.1:44098333-44121273 GCA_024363595.1 Xenopus borealis
CCTAAAGTTATTGCCCTCTCCTTCAGGCACAGAAGCCCCTCCATCACCATCGCAATATGTTCTTCGAGCTGTTGCTGCGGGTACTGATCACAGTCAGTTCTGCTCTGGCCATTATCCTTTCCTCCATTTCCGTGTGTGATGGTCAATGGCTCACAACCCCAGAAGAGCCAGTTTTCGGGGTTTGGGACACTTGCAAGAAAGGTTCCATCCAATGCAGTGAAGAAATGGCTTGGCTAAGCCAACAAATGGTGCTGGTCCGTACCACTGTGTCCTTGGCGGTGGTGGTGGCTATTTTTGGCTTAGAGTTGCTGATGGTGTCCCAACTGTGTGAAGATGGTCACTCCCATAAAAAGTGGAACATGGGGTCAGTCCTACTGGTCATCTCCTTCCTCCTGTCCTCTACAGGCACCCTGACCTACGTCATCCTACTGAGGGACTTCACTGCCATTGGCTCCTTCACCCTCCTCTTCTGGTGCCAGTTTGTGGGGGTATTTCTGTTCTTCCTCAATGGAATAAGTGGCATTTACTTCAGCCACCTGACAGCATGAGCCCAGGAACAGAGGCCACTATACAACTGTGTTATGGGGGCCATGTCTATCATTGCTGAGGGACTGCTATAAAGCATTGCAACAGCACTGTGATGCTGCACCACAAAACTGCTGTGGGGGCCACTACTTAGACTGGACTGAGGACACTCTATAGAGTATATACCAATGGGATAAAAAGTGGCACTTTAGCACTGTGAAGGCAGCAACTATATAGAACTGCAATTGGAGCCACAACAAGGACCTAATGCAGCAGCAACTAAACACTGCAATACAGGCCACTTTGTAGCACTGCTAAGGAATCATTTATCCCCCCAGCTATGGGTGTGATAAGTTATTCTTTAGCACTGTGATGGTAGCTACTGTATAGTATTGCAGTGGGGACCATAATATAGTATTGCATTAAGAGGCACAATGAGGGCCACTATGTACCACTGCAATAGTAGCCACTGTGTAGCACTGTGATGGGGGGCACTAAGCAGTATTTGGTGTTGCCTTTCTGTTCCATAGCTGTTCAGCCTTCACAAATAGTTATTTTCACCCTTTCCTGTAGTTATCAGGGTACCCACCAATAGGCCAGCCATTTTATGCAGAATAGGATTTTTGTATATGGTTAATTACCTTTTTTTAGTGAGATGTTTGTGTTGTGGTAGAGAATATGCTCTTTCGGCCAGTTACATGCTGACTGGGTGAATAAAAATTGCTGTGATACCAGTTTTTTTTCTTTCTCTTCTGGTTTCTCTTTGTGCCGTTCTTGTGTCGAACTACAGGCAGCTGGGGCATTGGGTTAGAAGGGCCTCATTCTATTGCACCTGAGGAGGGGTTAGCTATGGATAGCCAGGATTGTGGGAAGCTGTAGTTAAACAAAAAAACCAAGGCTGTCTTATTGCTCAGCCAGAGTGGCATTTATGTAAGTCATTCTGTAAAAAATACAATTATTTTGAGTTTAAAGGGGAACACTACCCAAAACTGACTTTTTAAAAATCTAATGCCGCATAACTCCCTAATAATCTTTCATTCCTCATTCTCACCGGGTTTGTGTTAATGTAATTGCTATTATCTGCCACTGTCTGTTCCTTTCTGTTGTTTGCACTGCCCATTTTGACTTCTAAAACAAGGCAACTCTAATGAACTTCCCAGTGTCCATTCATTAATCATTCTAACTGGGTTTATTATGTGTAACTGTCATTGCTATTGTCTGTCACAAACTGCCTTTTTTTTTTTAGTTCTCTGGGTCTGCCTCCTGAACAATGTACTATAGGCCTGCTGATTGATTGACCTAGAGGGGAACTGACCTGTTAAAATTCAGGAGTCCAAACTAGCAGTGTAGACAATCGAAAATGGTCAGATACAAATATTCTGGGGTTGTTTTCCTTTAAAGAGATACTGTTGGGATTACCATCTCACCCCTATAAAGCAGGGCACATACAGTATGCATCCACAATTTGTGGATTCATGACTACGCAAATAAGAGTCCTACGTGTGTCCATTTTTTGCAATCCACAACCCGCATCAGGGAGTGCTGTCATGCTGACCATCAAGAATCAGGAAGTGCAGTCATTGTGACCCCATCGGAAGTAGGCATGATCAGAAAAAATTAGTAAAAATCGCTATTGAGAAGACCCGCAGCCCAACCCATGACCCACAAACCTGCAGAACCACCGACCCGTGTCTATACCCCCACCCAGAAATTCTACCTGTAACCTTTTGCGGGTAACCTGCAGACACTAGACCCGCTGCAGGACTCTAAACTCAAAAGTCCTTGAGGCATGCATCCAATTTACATCATGAGTATTCAATAAGTGTCCTGCTTTAAAGGAATGTTGAGTATAAGAATTAAGACTGAGTAAATAGATAGTAGTTGCAAAATAAAAATGTTTCTAATATAGTTAGTTAGCCCAAAATGTAATATATATATATATATATATATATAGATATAAAGACTGGAGTGACTGGATGTCTAACATAATAGCCGGAACACTACTTCCTGCTTTCCAGCTCTCTTGGTTTCCACTGATTGGTTACTGCCTGGAGGGCGGGGGGCAAATGGGTCATAACTGTTGCTTTTGGATCTGAACTGAATGCTGAGGATCAATTGTAAACTCACTGAACAGTTATGTCCCATGTGTCACTGACAAACTCAGAGTTCAAGAACTGAAAAGCAGGAAGTAGTGTTCTGTTCTGTTCTGTTAGACATCCAGTCACTCCAGCCTTTATAGACTGCATTTTGACTAACTAACTATGTTATAAACATTTTTTATTTTACACATACTATTTACCCAGTTTTTAATGTGTACACTGAACTGTTCCTGTAAAGGATGAGATGGTAGCTCTAGATTATTTCATCCCATAGTCCCTTGTTTGAGTCTCTATCTTCTTTCTTCCTGCCCAAAGCTACAGTAAATCAGCCCTGTGTTGCATTGCAGCAGAGATCCTAGACATACACCCAGGAATTCATCCACAGCCTCACAGCTTTTTTGTTGTTTAAGCCACTGGTGCCTGTATGCGAATAGCAGGAGAGAGGCAGGGAATGTATGGAATATGCTGATCTGATGGGGCAGAGACTCACACAGAGGTAATTAGGCTTTTATTAAAGGTGAGATAATAAACACTGGTAATTATTTCATTATTGGTTTCCTTTTTCATGTTCAAATAACAAAACAGTTTTTTAGGCAACAGGGTTGGGTCCCTAAAGAAAACCCAAACCTGGATTCCCCCTCCCCCCGGCTTTAGTGTAACCCCGGGCAACACTGTGCAGAGTAATGAAATGCCATTTGCCAGACTATTCAAGGGAGGTAGAGGCAGAATAAAGAGTGAAGTAACTTTCTGTTATAAAATGGAATTAATTGAGCTCTGGGGCCAAACAAATTTTCATCATTGTCAGGGAACAGCCTTCCAGCTAGGTGGTGGGACTAATATATTAAAGGGGTTGTTCACCTTTGAGTTCTGATATTCTGAGACAATTTGCAAATGGTTTTTATTATTTGTGGTTTTTGAGTTCTTTAGCTTTTTATTCAGCAACTCTCCAGTTTGCAGTGTCGGCAATCTGGCTGCTAGGGTCCAAATTACCCTACCGACCATGCATTGATTTCAATGAGAATGTTAATAGAGGAGGGTCAGAAGAGAAAGATAAGTAATAAAAAGTAGCGATAACCATACATGTGTAGCTTTAGAGAGGATTTGTTTTTAGAAGGGTCAGTGACCCCCTTTTGAATGCTAGAAAGAGTCAGGAGAAGCAGGCAAATAATTAATAAGCTATATAAAAATAATGAAGACCAAAGAGTTGCTTAGAATTGTCCATTCTATAACATACTGAAAGTTAACCTGAAGGTGAACCACCCCTTTAAAGGAATAGGCAAGGAGGCTGAAAGGGAACACAAGGAAGTGCTACATTACAGAAAGGAAGCTAATACAGGGATTAGTATTGTTTTACACTATTTTTCTATTGGTTTTCATAAAATAGTCTGTATGGTGCCTGAATTATTAGCTGCCCCTTATATTGCCTATTCTGCATATGAAAACAGCTTTACTAATTTTGACTTAAGATCTGCTGCCTCACGAGGAAACTGTGCAACTTCAGAAAACGAAATGATACGGATGCCATCCCACCGGCAAATCACATCTTGCCGCATGAAAGGCATTTTGGGGAGATTTGTCGCCCGCAGTAGAGATTTTTCGCTTGGCCCCACCCTTAGTTTCTAGGATAAATAAAGCCTAGCAGTCAGAACATGGATAAAGCCTGAGCAGAAAAAAAAAAGATACCTAATGCCTAAGATTCTAGAATCCAGTGAAATTCTACATGCAATTCTATCTGCTGTCTGGGTCAGGCTGAACTTTCCCTTTACGCTGTGATATCAGTATAATGGACTGGCACCACAGGCAGTTTGGTAGGATGAGCTACTCACCTGCCTCTGTAACAATTGTATAGTGTTTAGTGCAAACTTCTCTTATGCTACCTTGCCTTCCATATCTGATGTGATGGGTTAGGTGGGGGCTCATGCTTGTGTGCATTACTGTCCCATATTGTGTGTGTGCACAAATGTACAACTAAAAAGGTGAACTGCTAGGGCGGGGCATATCCCCGGATAGGAGAAAGGCAGAGTCGAGGGCATGGTCCCTCACCCTTGTTAGAAGTTTCCCTGAGGGTTTCCGTGCTTGTCCCCACTGCAGACAGGATAGGGCACGGTTACAAATATTGGCGTCAGGGCCCATAATGTCTGGACTGAAACTGAAGAAAGCAGGGGCCTATAAACAGACCTAGGGATGGGACTATTTCACAGCAGCAGTTCATCACTGCTTTGCATTCACAAGATGAACAGACTTTAATATTTATCTTTATATGTAGCAGGCAGTACTTCTGAATTGCTCTCCTTTTCCATCTGACCCTTCCCATTCTGGATTCTTGTCCCTTGCTGTGAATCTTCCCCCACACAACTAGTCTAGAAGGATCTACTCAGGTTTCACTTGGAAGTGATTCGAACCAGTGAGGTTACTGGTTGGGGCCAATCACATGTATCACATGGTGGGGTTAAAGGGGATGGAGGGGAGACAACTTATGCTGTGTTGAACATGTGGTTTGACATAATGAGTTGAGTGGGCCCCATAGCAAAATCCTATTGGGGCCCTAAAGAAACTCTGGATCTATTGTTACATCCAAGGGCAAAAATCTCTGCCTTATGATATTGTCTGCCATCCAAAACCATGTGCCTGTCCCAACTTGTTCTCTGGGATAAGAAGATTAAACTAATCTGGAATAGAGCAGTTACCCTGCTGCTCTGTGTCATAAATACATGCCAATATATTTACCCCAGCCCAGGGCAGTTCCACAATAACTTCCACCAGGAAACCTGGAATTGCACAATGTATTGTATCAGTGTCACTGCAACACAACACACTGTATTTGCAACCAGTACAACACAATAAATGGTTATCAGTAATGGTACGGCACATTCCACATATAGGACCAGATGCAATTTAATGAGTAAAGTGTATCACCTCATTTAATTCCTAATTTTCCCACTGAGCCAGATGCAATTCAATGATAAAAACAAATCTCACTGTTTATCAAACCCTGTTGATGTCTATAGAAAAACTGGAAAAAATGTTGTCCTAAAATTTATTTCATCCATAAATTGTCACTTGATAAATCAGAAAAATAAGGTTTTTCATTGAAATTAATCTGGCCCATAATACAGTACAATTCAGTCATTTTGCATATTGTACAGTACAGACACATGTATATATACAATATAATACAGTGATGGTATATTGCACACATAATACCGTTAATAGCTGTGTAAATTGCACATACAGATACAATACATTACAGGGTTGTGTATATTGGTGTACAATTCCATATATATATAAGAACACCCTTAATAATCTGTAACTGCCCGTTATAGGAGGAGGTACAAGTAGGTGGAACCAATTAGTCTAGGAACCCTTAAAATGTTATTCAATAAAGTCAAATGATGCGCAAGGGGGTGGGTTAGAGCTACACTAACAGGAGGGGGCATAAACTGACGCTTGAAAAACGGAAAAAATATGAAAAAAATAAGATGACAGTGGCACTGAGAACGGAAGAAGAGACGGGAGGAAGACAGGGCTAATAAAAAGATAAGAGGAATGAAAGGCGGGGGGCAAAAAGAGGAACAGATTGGAATGGCATGGACTTTTTACATAGAGGATCACAGGAGAATTAAAGGAGTAGCAAGTGAAGGGGAGAGTTTTATGGCTCTGCAAGCCCCCCCCCCCCAGCCTAAATATGGGAGGAGTTTTATATGCATGCGGCTGAATCTGTCAGGGTGTTCTGCTTCCTCTATGTTGTTGGCCCACAACCTGATCACATATATGCTTTAGGGCCTAATAATATAATAAAGGTGATCTCGCCAGCCTAGATGGTAAAATATCAGCAAAGGACGGTGCAAGTATTACAGATTTACTGTGCGTGCAGATAAATTCCCCATTAATAATCCCCTGTTTTTCTGCTCCTTGCCAACCTTCAATCTGTCTGCCAACCTTCAATCTATCTGCCAACCTTCAATCTGTCCCAATCCAATCTCCCCTCTATCCCCATGCATCTATTTACCTCTGTCCTACTCACCCTACCCCTGCCTCTTTTACCCAAAACTACCCCACCCCCTTTATTTCATGGGTTTACTTCCTTAACTTTACTGCCCCACCTTAAATCATCACCTTGCCTATTTCTGCTTATAAAAGATGGCAACCCTATGAATGCATTTGCATACCGAGGGCCATAACAATCCCGTAGAAGGCTGTGTCCAGGCCAACATGCCTCTAGTTGGATGTTCGTGAAATTGCTGATATTCTTTCAAGCACTTTTTGGTTTTGATGGGTTGAAGATCCTCAAAACTTGTTGTTTCTGGGTTTTCCAGTAGATCTGTGACCATGGGTCCTATCTATACTTGTGGCTTGAATATCCCCAGAGCTAGATGATTCTGGATTCCCAAGTAGATTCCTGACCCCTGGTTAATTGACCCTATTTTGTTTGTGATGAGTTGAATATGACCATATCTCAAAGCTTCTGGGGTTGTGATAAATGTTTGATCCCCAGTTAGCTTTATTGTTGAGGGGACTGAAGAGCCTCAAATCTAGATGGGACTGGGTTTCTGGGCTGACATCTTCCTCTGCTTCTTATTGCTGCCCAGGCTGTCTGGCATAAACTGTGTAAGGACGGTGGACCCATTGCTCACTATTGAGTTCTTCTGCTGCCTTAAGAGGAAATATTCCCTAAAATGCCATCTGCACAGCCTCTGGATCTCACTTTGTACCTGGCAAGACATGCACACAATATTTCTGTTATTACTTGCAGGATTGCCCACACCATGGCCCAACCACAGACAACTATACAGGAAACTTTTGGCTTGGAATAAAAGGATGATCCACTTACCTCTCTATTGAGGAAACAGTAGAGCACTGCTACCAAAAAACCCTGAGGGAAAACAGATAATCAGCTTGAGAACAAAGGTAGACTCCATACATGCTAGTAAATCTAAGGGAATGAAATCTAGCCCTCTTGGACTTCAGTCAGTGATCACCTGAAAGGATCCCAGTGTTAACTCAAATGACAGGCGGATCTTAATCGTGTCACTGCTCACATCTTCTGGGAAGAAGGCAAAGACCATATAATGGACCCCAAAGAGTGGGATGAGCAGCAGAGTGGATCTTGCCAGCCTCCTATGGGAAACAGAATGTCAGGAATTACCGTGCTGGCAATTAGAGCCATCCTGCCAAATGTAGCAAAATGGTCATAAAATTACTTTCACTTACTTGTACTGCGGCAAATCATTCCTCGAAACTACATCCATCGTCTTCAACTTCTTCCTCAGAATGTGGATGATCCTCACGAAAAGGATAAAGTTAATCTAAAGGGGGCCGTTATATGACAATATTAACTGGAGATGCCCTGATGGAGAGAGACCTATTGCAACTCTCAGGCAGTTTACGTGTGAAGTAATTGGCATTCTGCCACTGCTGCAGCCTTGGCTAAAACAATCAGTTGGGGACACTAATAGATCCACCCTTACAGTGACACACGTGGCACTTTGTCTTCCGAAGTCACCCTAAGTTGCCTCACGAAATCTCCCAAAATCTGCTTGTGTGGACTAACCCTAAGACAGCTGTCCAGAAGAAAGTAAACGAGCAGACAGACATTCATCCTAACATCAAGGTTGCCACCTCCCCACACCTCAGGGACCCCCAACCTTTTGAGGCCGTGAGCAACATTCAGAAGAAAAAGGAGTTGGGGAGCAACACTAGCATGAAAAATGTTCTTGGGGTGCCAAATAAGTGCTGTGATTGGCCCTTTGGTAGCCCCCATGAGGATTGGCAACTTGTATTAAGGCTCTGTTTAACAGTAGCCCTGGTTCTTATGCAACCAAAACTTTCCTCCAAGCCTGGAAATCAAAAATAAACTCCTGCATTTAGGCCACTGGGAGCAACATCCAAGTGGTTGGAGAGCAACATGTTGCTGACGAGCTACTGTTTGGGGATCACTGCTCTATCTGGTAAAAGAGCCTTGGGAACAGAGATTTATAAGATGTTGATGGAGCTCCACCTACTGGAGATCTTGTGTGACAGGCTGAAATTATGACAAACTCTCAGAGGTAACTTATTTAAGCATCACATGGGGACCAACAAAGCATCTCAGCACTGTACACAAGCAACTACATATGAACAGCCTACTGGTGGCTTCACATTCCCATAGTAAACACTACTTTATATGTATTTTCACTTGATTGCATGTGTTTGTTACATCTCCCATTGCACTGTAACCCTGGACACATCACTCCTACATATGGTTGCCACCTTTTCTGGAAAGAAATACCAGCCTTCCTATATATTTATCTTTTTTACATATTAATAACATTGGGATCAACCATAATTTTTACTTGCCAGGCCAGTAAAATACCAGCCAGATGGCAATCCTACTTGTATAGGCTTCTGACTTCAGTAGAATCTTGGGAATACCTCCTCTAGACCAAAATTAAAAAAACTCTATCCACAACTCCCAGCATCCTCTATAGGCAAGATAGGCAAGGACATGCTTGGAATTGCAGTTCTGTAGCAGCAGTTGTCTGTAAGTAGGGGGTCCCAGAACATATTATATCTGGGTTTTGTTTGTTACTTACAAAGATGGACAGAATGACTGGGCCACGGATTATCCACCAGATACTGGCATTGGAATTAATGTCCCAGCACCTGCAAGGAAGCATATGTAAGTTATTAATATACACTATTGGGGGACATTCATATATCCTGCTGGGATAGGACTCTGTACCCTTATTAAGACCTTGTCGCTGGAAAAGATCACAATGTTACTGTGGGGCCCTAGTGAGAGGCAGTGATGTGTGAGGTACCAGTTCTTATCTATATAACGGCACATTCCACATCCAAGGAAAAGTAGACATCATGAACATGAGAAACACACTAATGCTAGCTACAGATGTAACAATTACGATCTTTCTTGGAAAAGATCTTTCCAAGAAAGATTGTTCGTTTCAGCACACGTATAGAGCTGAATCGTCAGATATACAGGTAGAAACAATAGAATTCTGCCTGTATCTGACGAATCAGCAGTAACAATGGCTGATGTTCAGGGAGCTTTCAAAGGCACCCGATCAAAATTTTTACGTCCAGCCCGATCAACCTGCCGACCGATATCTAAATCTTCTGACGATATCGATCAGCTCATTTCCCACCATACACGCACCGAATATCGTATGAAAGTTTGTTTCGTACGATATTATCTGTGCGTCTATGGCCACCTTAACTGCACGGGGAACCAGATGTCATGTCAAGCCAGTTGATTCTTAAAGGATAAGAAAACCTTTAAAATAAGTGAATGTAAAATTGACGAGGGTGCTATTCTAAGCACTTTTGTCATTTATATTCATTATTTATTCCTTTTTCAGTCCAAGATATTAAGGGAAACTTACTGTTAATATGAATAAAAATTTGTGCCACCTGCTGGTCAATTTCCGACCAGTCTGAAGTATTCAAGGAAGTTGTCAGGAGAGGAAAAGAGGCTGCTCTGATGTTCTTCTGCTTAGGAAAAAATTAGAAACCTTCCTCAAATTTTTCCTAAGCAGTAGAACATCAGAGCAGCCTCCTTCTCTCTCCTGATAATTTCCTTGACTACATGATGGTCAGACTGAACAAAATTCATTTATATTTACTTATCCTTTAATTGATAAATGTTATATTTCTTCTTTGTAGGTCTGATTAGGTTTTTGTATGTAAAGGTGTCCCTGGTCTGATACAAATCAACCAGCCACAGACTGAGCTTTGCATTTCTATGAAGTGATTGTGTAAGCCAGTTGCATACCAGAAACATAGACCAAGGAACTTATGAGGCAAATAAACAATGGGTCTCTGTAAACTGATGTGTTACAGTTATAAATACAAGTAATATTTGTTTCCCATCACTTGCACTTACCCAATGTTCTCATAAAGATGGCGGCACACAGTCCAGGCAATAATGAAACCCAACGGAGAACCTGAAAAGCAGGACAGAAACATTTAGCTTGCCTTAAGGCCCATTACTCCAATAGTGAGACTACAAGCCATCTATTTTGTCCTCTATCCTTCTTAAAACTAAAGATAGCTGTGCCCACCCCCTCACCACAACCTCAAACCCTAATGTACTGCACTCACCCCAGCCCAGGGCGATGTACCAGCAGAAGTACCTCCACTCTGAGAAGAAGGAGATTACCAGCAGGGTATGGAGATATAGTCCTTCCACCAGAAGCCAGCTGAAGTTGGCCATGATGCAGTACTGGAAGAAAATCATTACGTAGCTGCAGTCAGTCTGTGAATAAAGGAAAGATATTGTCAGCTCTTCTGTGCAGAGGGTGCCAAGTAACACAAACAAACAGATCTGGAGAATTTCTAGACCAGACATATATCTGCTGATAAATAAATGACAGAGCAGTAATCTCCCTGGCACCTTCACCCAGTCAGGGCATAATTTTATTCATGGGTCTACCAAAAAGATATCCCTGGTACTGAGCACTAAACAGTGTGTAATTGCACCTGCCAAATGTTTCTGCTCCCATATTCCTACTTTTAAAATGCCACAAATTATTTTAACATTTAATGCTACTTCCCCTTTCTGGAAACTATTTGTTCCATTGGATTGAGGTGGATCAGATCATTGAGTGTCCCAAAAATACCACAAGCAGAGTTCATTGGAACCCTGGAAACTCTGAATCCCAGACTGAGTGTGCATTCCAGTGAATAAAGCTTTATGGACTCACTGAGTAGGCGTTGCAATGGTCGATGTCCTCCGTTGAGTAAAGAACTGCATCCTTGATGAAGATGGATATTGCACGCAGGATGAAGGATGCAAACAGGTGCATGTGGATGTAGTTGCGAGTGCAACGCAGTCGTCTGTGACCAATAAGAAAACATGGGCAGGGTCACCTTATGTGATGGACCCAGGTGCTAAACTGGCCCCAGTCCTATCCGTACTCACCTAAATGATGCCAGGAGAGCCATGGCAAGCACAAGAGAAGCCAGAGAGGTCCCATAACCAGTGGTATACAGAGTCTTCAGGTGCATGAAATAGACCTGGGAGAGGGGTAATTCAAGGTACAGCAACAATTTCATTAAAGACACAACATTCCCCCTAACTGTCCAATTAGGACATCTCAACCTTACCTCATAGTTTCTAACTCTCACAGGGAAAGTTTGGGTATTTTGGCTCTACTAACACACAGCATCAACCGAAAAGGTAGAATCTACTGATCAACTGTATTGCTTCTGATTGAGTGCTATGGTAACAACACCTGGTGCAAATGTTGAGACTAACATGACCCCATAAGTGCTTTGGAGAAAAAAGGGAAGGGAGTCAAACCCTGTCCGCAATAAGCCTTTTTTGTCTTATCAAAACAATTGGTACTTTGGGAGTTTGTGTTGGAATAAAGATAATGCCCTATCTCTGGGCACACATGCCAGTCACTCACCATATTGTCTGGGTCTGTTATATTGGCATCATATCCACACGCCACATCAATTGAAGGGAATCTCATTGACCAGCCATCCTTTGTGCAGTTTCTGTATAAGGACCCTGGGTGGGGATAAAATTAGACTTGATTATAAAAAAAGTTTAGGACTATGGTCTAGATTCTAGCAATAACCTGAGGTTTTGCCAGTGAGAAAAAAGGAAGCCTTGCTGTAAAGCCACTCACTCACAAGTTATCTTGTTACACATGGCCGATGTGGAAAAACCGACACCATGCTATTATTTTCCTGCTGTTTTATCTCATCTCACTGCTCTCTATGTCCAAAAGCCAACAACTAACATTCCGCCTTTCTGGCCAGTAAGAGGCCGACTGACCAGTAGGCAAAGACCTACCCAGAGCAGGAATAATAGAGTGGGGCCACAACTTGGTACTGGGATGTAGCTTGGAAACAATTAAGCTCATAGTGATTGCGGATTTATTATGCAGCCAATCAGATTGTCCCAAGTATTGTAAATCATTCTGTTCCAATATAATAGATACTGCACATCAATCAAGCAGTTGGCAGAGAATCTCCTGCTTTGCATTTACCTTGCTGACCTGTGTGGCCCTGCAGGAACTTGGGGCAGGGTATGGTAACGGTTTCTCCAAGGGCAGAGGAAGGCCAGCAGCTAATCTTATCCCATATCCCGGCACATCCTAAAATAACAAAAAGGTCAGAACTCAATAGAATCATTAACACTGTCACTAATTAGAAAGCAAATTCACTAAAGTGAAGTTTTGTTGGGACCATTGACATTTTAGCATTAGCGATGGCGAATATGTCCCGAAAATGTCGCAAACAGCGCCAGCATCTCGTTTTTTGACGCCAGCTCAAATTTGTTGGTGAAAATGCGCCAGCATTCAAAAAATCAGACGCCAACATCCCTTTCTTGAACGCCAGCATCTGTTTCTTGGACACCGGCCTCTGATTTTTTTTGATGCCACCGAATATTCACGGGTGATTCGGGAATTTATTTGCCGGAAGCGTAACACGGGAATTTTGCCCATCAGTAGTTAGCATCTGAATCTGACCTGGACAAGGCAATGGCAGGAGAATGCAGATAAGAGTGAGAATTTGCAGATCCTGCCTTGCCATGCCCACCTATCCCAAGCAGGAACAATATAAGGGTAAGATGGAGTGAACAAGTCCATACTACTAGCTAGATAAACAAATATAAACAAACCATGAAGCTGCTTAGCCAGTGCTTGATGGCAGCTAGACCCATTACTTCTCACCTTCCTCTGTCCAGTTATTCCTTGAGACATTTTCAGCTGCTAGAGCCTCAGTGCAGAGGTCTTCTTGCATTTGTAGGTCACTAAGGAGGTCACATAACAGCTGGGAGGCTGCAATCTACAGAGAGAGGAGACATTTAGTTACCCCATGATCTAACAAGAGAGATGAACTAGTTCAGTGATATAACTACATGGCACCACCCCCTCAGTGGCATAATTGTAGAAAAAGCAGACCCCCTTGGGGGTGGGGGTTGCACACTATTTATGCCACTCCCTCCCTCGTTTCATAAAAACCTTCAGATGGGCATGCAATGCAACACTACCTTGCCTGGGGGTCTGCATCCTCTATAATTATACCACTGAACTAGGGACAGGTCAAGGGTACTGACATAATGGGACCCATTTGAATAGCTGGTGAATCTCAAACACAATTACAGGAAGAACCTACAGCCACCCCAAACATACAGACTCCATAAACACAGAATAAATCCCAAGCACCCCTTTTTCCCATGGAGAACATACAGACCCCTTGCAGGCCGTACCCTGGGCAGAATAGCACCACACAAGGAGAACATACAGACGATGGTACCTGAAAATTTCTTCCTGACTTTGCTTAGCCCAGATCAACATTGTATTAAACACATCAATATCAGTAAACTTATTTATTTTCTCCTTTGCTAAAAAGGCATCTGACCCTTTTTTTTGAAGCTATCAAATAAATCTGCCCTTATTTGTTTATAAATGGTGACACTCAGTTTGTCCCCAGGGCGCTGTCATTCAGAAATAGGAATTTCCCTTCTATATGGATAATATAATATTACTGCTTTGAAAAGCACTGTTTTCCAGTTAGAAACAAATTATAAAAAAGGGGGGGGGGGAATTAGACATAAGTATTCTTCAATGTTGGGTTAAGACATTTCTTGCGGATGTCATTTCTTATATCAAATTATCAGAGGATTTAACAATTTATATAAACTCTTTTAGTATCTTGCAGAGAAATATTAGGTCTAGTCCAGACTCATTACCCATCATCAGTCAGACAAATTATATTTCCCTTTAATTCAATTACATGTTACTGCTATCAGAGATATTATTGTCATAATGCCTTATTTCTCTTTTAGTACAAGTGGCAGGTCCCAAACCCTCAGGAGTTTCTGTGCCAAGATTGTAATGCAGTTAAAGGGGACCTGTCACCCCCAAAAAATATTCAAAATCCTATTTTATCACATTATAATTAAATGATTAGAACATGGTAAGAGAGGATAGTGGAGCAACCTCATTTAACTGTCAGACATGTAGTTGGGTTGCTTTTTGTTGTTGGAGTGGTATCAGAGGGCCTGGTTAGAAAGAGCTCTCTTGAGCATTTATAAAAGATTTCACTGACAAGCAGAATCCAAGAACAGAACACAAGATACTGAAAGAAGTCTCTATGACTCCCAGAACTTCATTCCAGGACATCTCCCCAATATTTGTGCCACAATGAATGGTGCTGACATTAAACAGAGGTTGCTCAAATTAGATCCACTTGGGGGTTCCAAAAGGAAACCTTTGAATTATTGGGCCACAGAACTAGAAGGCAACATTTCACAAGACAAACGCAGTACCAACTGTAAAGTACAGGGGTGGGCATATTATGGGACTGCTTTGCTGCATCAGGGTCTGGGCAGCTCTTTATCATATAACCCACTTTGAATCCTTCATTGTACCAGAGAAACTTACGACTAATGTTGGGCCACATGTCAGAAGATCAGTGCTCTACTGAAAGTGGACCGTTCACCAAGATACTGACCAAAATATTCCAGTAAATCCACCCAGGAATGACTGAAAGAAAAATGGAAGGTTCTGGAATGGGCAAGTCACAGCCTGAATCTAAATCCCATTGTGATGCTTGGGGGTGTGGGGGGTAAAATAAATGGGCCTTGCAATCACAAACCCCCAAACATCTCACACCTGTGGATGTTCTACAAAGATGGACAGGAACAAATGTCAAGTCAATGTCAGGGACAAACAAACAGTTATTAGAACATCCTACTTGGGGTTGTTTCTGAAGGGCAATGCTAGGCATTAGAGCCAATGGGGTACTTAATTTTAATTTTATGGGACTGATAGATCTCATTGTAGAATATGTGATAGAATACACGATTGCAGAGTTTCCTCTTGTTTTTTTTTCTGTTAAGTTACTTCCCTTTTATCTTTCTACTGTATTTTGTTTTTATGAAGAGGAAATATTGATATGGGCACATACATTAGAAAAGAACAAACTATACATGGGGGGCACTTAGTGTTTCACATGACTGTGTGTATACTATCATCCATGAGAGAGTGCATGGGAAAGTGGGCCTGTGCTTATCAAAGTTGATAAGATTATGGGCTGGGGGAATGGGAAGGATGTTGCATCATGACACAGGTTTTTGTCTGGAAATTATAAAAAGATGATTCCCTGAAAATGGAGGAGGCTGAAGGATAAAGCATGTTGTGTGTTGACATGGACTGATGGTTTCATCTCCTGCACTTGAGCTGAACCCTGATTTATTCCTTTGGTGCTAAGGAGTGACTCCCAATAGATCAGTTACAATTATTAGATTTCTGTACTGAATCTTGGCTTCAGTAGAAAACATATCTTCAGCATTAACATAAACATCAGAATGAGTTTTTATTAATCTCTCTTTAATCTGAAATGTAATGTATCTGAAATCTGCAATGCTATCTGGTTGCTAAGATCAACGCCCCCAGAGTCTATTCATTCTCCTAACAGGACCCTAGCTACCAGAGCTCCATTGATCCTCCTGCTATGCAAAGCCCAAAATGCCATGATGCACTGAGTGTAGGAAATGTGATGCACAAAAGTACTTGTGCCTAATACACGCTCCTTACAACTTGTACCAATGAACTAGTTTTCCCTAGTGCATTACAAATACTCAAGCAACTGAGTTGCATCCAGTGAATTGTACACTTAAAGGGGTTGTTCACCTTTAAATTAACTTTTAATATGATGTAGAGACTGATAATCTGAGACAATTTGCAATTGGTTTTTACAACTCAAAGGTGAACCACCACTTTAAATACACACTCACTTTTCCCATATATCTTCCCATTTATCTCTCCTATTCAATCACTTAAGATGGCCATAGACAGGGAGATCCGATATTGCCCCAATCTCCCAATATGCCCACATTGAGGTGGGCGATAGGCTGATCTGATCGTGGGCCCAACGATTGGATCATAGTGGAGGAGATAGGGACGGTCAGACCGCATAAACGCAGAGATGCACCCACGATCCGACTGGGTTTTTTAACCTGCTCGATCGAGATGGCCAAATATCGATCAGGGAGGCCCATCAGAGGGCCCCACACAAGGGCCAATAAGCTGCCGACTCAGCCTGTTGGTAGCTTTTATCGGCCCTTTACTCACGATACACAATAATTTGCAGCCAAATCTCCCCTTGAGCCGAACAACCAAATCCCTCACTAATATTCTCTTTCACAGATTTTCTCCAAAGCAGCAACATACAACATGTGTATTTCTATTTAACTCTGGTTTGTGTTGGAAAAGACTTTTTAACAAACAAAATTTTACAAATCTGAAATGTGCCCTGTTTGAACTTCATCAGCAGCAACAGTTCTAAAGTGTTTGGGATCAGTGGGATCAGTGGTACCAGCTTAGTGCACTGTCTGGGAAGGATTTTGGTCCATTTTGTCTCTGCATTAGACTCAGGGCTGTGTGTTATAGGTTCCCTTGCAGAATTCCTTTTAAAGGAACAGTAACATCAAAAACAAATTTGTTTTAAAGTAATACAAATATAATGTACTGTTGCCCTGCACTGGTAAAACACTACTTTTATTTATAAAATAAGCTGCTGTGTAGCAATGGGGGCAGACATTCAAAGGAGAAAAGGCTCAAGTTACACAGAAGATAGCAGATAAGCTCTGTAGAACATAAAGGTGTTATCTGTTATCCACTATTTAACCTGTGCCATATAGCCTTTTTTAAATTTCCGCCATTGCTAAACAGCAGCTTGTTTATATGAACTATAGTAGTGTTTCTGAAGCAAACAGATTTTACCAGTGCAGGGCAACACTACATGATATTTTCATTTATTTAAAACATTTTAATTTTTTGTCCCTTCTATTTTCCCCAGAGGCCCAGATTTTGCTCATGAGATACATCTCCCAGTATGATGCAGTGGCCAGATGAAAGGTTTTGTGGTCAGATGAGAACAATTTATTATTTTTGGGGCAGGAAGAAATCATATATGTGGCATGAATGAATGTGCCACAGCACAGTACAGTTTTAAGGGTTTCTTTTTGGCAGAAAACATGGCTCATATCTGGTGCTCCTGCCCACATGCTGTTAGGTTTTGGATAAGGGCGTACAGCCCCTCAGTTCTATAAGTTAATTTACAGAAAAATCTTGTATGTTACATTGATGAGAACATCCTTCCAAAAAACACTGGCACTCAAGGCAATTCCAAGCAGGGTTACCCCTTGCTACTTTATTGTGTGCGAACGTGCAACGTTTCGGGGCGTACCCCTTTGTCAAGCATACAACACAGCCAATGTGCAGACAATAAATAGTGTGTTCAATTACAACATTAGCATACAAAATTGACATCCAATGATTAGCATACAATACATAGATTTACCTAGGGAGGATGTGAGAGGTAAATCTAGAAAACAGCTATTAATGAAAAAATGGAAGATTCCTAAAGTGGCACAAAGGATACCGTTTGTTTCTACATATAATAGCAACTCTAAAGCATACCGCAGTATAATTATGAAATATTGGGGTATTTTGAGCAGTGATGACAAATTTGGTCAACTGTTCCAACAGCCCCCACTATTCTCTTACAAACGTGGGAGAACAATTGGGGAACTGATTAAAACAAAGAAAAGGGAACAACAAAAAGTGGGGGTATTGTTCCAGTCACCAGTGAGTGGCACAATACCTTGCAAAAATTGTGGACATTGCAATGGCATTATCCCTGGGGATTGTGTCACCCATCCACTGCATGGATCTAAACACAAGATCCATGGGAACTTCATGTGTGATAGTAACAATGTGGTATATTTTATTAAATGCCCATGCGGTTTAGTATACGTGGGTCAAACATCGAGACCTGCAAAAATTAGATTAAATGAACATAAGTGCACGATAAGAAATTATAGACCTCCCGAGCCACAGTCAATTGGTAGTGAGAAAAAAGGAAAAGAGAAGGAGATAGCAAAAATTAAACGAGAGACGTTATTAGCCAAACACTTTTACACACAGGGACATCGTGTGGCACAACTAAGATGGCAAATCTTAGAGAAAGTAGTAGCCAAACCGGGGCAGGATATGAAACAGCTGTTATTGCAACGCGAATGCTTCTGGATTTGGCTATTACAATCCAGGAGCCCAAGGGGATTGAATGAGGAATTTAATCTTTCTTGTTATCTGTAAAAAGGTTACGTGTTGCTAGTTTCAATTACATTGTTTCCTTTGTTTCCCACAGATAAGGAAACTTCTGTTTGATTATTTCCCCCCAGGGACAGGTAATTTAACTTTTTATACAGGGCCAGTGTTTTACTGTGCCTTTTTAGGGCTAGAGCAGACGGGGAGATTCGGGGGCATTTTGTCGCCTGGCGACTTGTACAGACCCTGTTTATAACAACAAAACATATGAAACAGTAGTATGGTTTTGTGTATTTTAATATAGCACTGTTCACTCAGCTTTTATGCATTTTTTGTAAGGAACATGTCACTTTGTATTAATATGGATATCATTATTCACAAGAATTACAGGTGTTAGCCTATATGTGGCCACCACCTTATTGGTTGATTCACTAGAGGGTGTACCCTGAGTCTCCGACCCCACATTCACATGCAATTAATAAATCACATACATTTAGCAGCTAGGGACACTCTGATGAGGCCCTGGTGCCTTTCTTCTGTAAACATATACTTTAAAGGAGACATTTTGTGTAAACAATCCCTCCCTTCTCTTCCACTTCCTGCTCCCTGAATACCCAAGCAACTCTCAGCTCACTGCACTGTAGGACAAGAACCAATCAGCTTCTAACAGGACCTGATAGGGAACTGAAACCTGTCTTTGCTTGTGTGATTGCAGGGCTGTGATTGGCTGCCCCCTTCCTACTGGGGAAAATTCACTAACCTGTAAAGTTGAGGGCTTTGCTAGCATTCGCCGCACTTTGCCAGGCGTAGTTACGCCAACGCTATGCAAATTCACTAAAATGTAATTTAATGAAGTTGCGCTATTGTTACTTCGCCAGGCAAAGCACATTTACGCTAGCGATGCCTAATTTGCATACAGCATTAAATTGAAAGTATAATAGAAGTATATGTTACAGCCACTACATTACACTACACAAGCCCAGGAAACCTTTAATAAATAAAATAAAGTTGTCCTATTGCCCTACATGTGCCCACTGTATAGTTGAGTTGCCATATGTTAGGAAATGCAGGGGGGGAAGGAGGTAACCCCCAAAAAATTTACGCTATTTTCCAGACTATCATCCTAAAAAAACGTAAAAGACGCCAGCGTTTTTTTGGGACTTAGAAAGAATTTCAACTTTTTTTTTTTTTTTTTTTTTTTTTAAACTCCAATCTAATGTATTGAACTTCGCCAGTTCTGACCTGGCGAAGTAAAGTCTAGTGCAAGCGCTAACATTCAGTAGAATTGTCATCTTAGTGAATTATCGTAGTTACATCCCTTCATCAGTGCGCAACTTTGCCTGCCGAAGGGTGCGAAGTTGCACTAGTCTGTCTACTTCGCTAGCGAATTTTCGCCAGGGACACTGTTAGTAAATTGGCGAAGTTGCAAAATTACATCACGCTCGCGAATTAGCGCTAGCGTTAGATGCTTCGCTCTTTAGTGAATTTGCCCCAGTGTGTTTCTAGCAGGGACTGTTAGGACACACACACCCCTTATTTGAAACAGGGACAGGGACTAGTGAACATCTATAGGGAGCTCTATAGGGGGCTATTTTTAAAGATAATATAAATTTTTAGCACCTTGTAAAAGCAACATCATATATTAATCATAACTGCCTACAAAATGAGGGTTTTTTTTTTATTTATCCTATATGTCTCCTTTGAATAATAATTGGATCTCTATAAATAAAAAAACAGCCAAGTACACTGGATAAATATTGACCTTACATGCACACTGGTGGAAAACCGTTGGTAGACTATCGATATGGGGGCTGGGTCTGACCCCTTACCCACTCATTTACTATTTCTTGAACTATAGAAAAATATGTCTATTTTCCTTTTATTCTTGTTATTTTGCATTAATGTAACCTATGGAACTGGTTCTATTCTATTCTACTGGGTCTGACCCAATACTTACCTAGGACAACCTGTAACAAATGTAAGAGAACAAATGTTGCCTTTCTGGCTTGTACATTCCTTGACTTTTAACCCAACGCAAGTGGACTGAATCTTCATTTTTTTTGTAGCAACTGGGAATCCAATAAAAACTAAAGATGCTTTTTTCCAGACAGAGAGCGAGGTCCCATTACACTAGTGAGTGTGAGTGCTTAGGAACAGATTTTCCCAAAGAAGGAAATGTCTGAGTGGGATGATTCTGTTATTGAGCAGAAGGCTAGAGCTGCACAGGTAAGGGAGGTAAACGTGATAACAAGTTTGTTCCCTTTCATAAGCAAAGACATCCGCTCCATTTGCTGCATGCTCCGATCTATTATTTACTGAGTGATTCCAGTGGAAAAAAAGCTCTGACCCCACAACCCCACCCCTGCCCAATCTGTGTTCTTAACTTTCAGCTAAATATTCTCTGCTGATAAATACCCCCCCAAGTCTACCAGGAGACTTAATCTGGAAAAATCATAATTTCTGATCATTTCACTTTGAGCCACAAACCCCAGGGTGCATCCTGCACATAAGAGCTGTTCTTAACAGTGCCAAGAGCCCAGGCAGAATATTGTGCTGGCCCCGCTATTTATAATTAAGCTGTGGTTCTCCAGCAGGGACTAACTACAAATCTGTTCGGCTATCTGTAGATGGTGGGAGTTGTAGTTGTTAACTAAACAATGCAAGTTGTACATTCCTGATATGAAATGTCTGGCCGGTATTTTTGATGGTTGATCCCAATGTTATTAATAGGGAAAAAAGATAATTATATAGGAAGGCCGGTATTTTTTTCAAGAAAAGGTGGCAACCCTAGTTGCAGCCCCATCAAGCTCTGCTGTAAAGTGCTACTTTTCTCCCTGGCCCTTCTAACCCTGATATAAAAGTGCTTCCTGCCCCTTCAAATTCTAGTATAAAGGGTTGCCCTCCCAACCCTGAATAAAGAGTTGGCCTTCCGGCCCATTCCAACTCTGGTATAAAGTGGTACTTTTCCTGCACTGGTATAAAGTGTTAACCTTACTGACCCTTCCAACTCTGGTATAAAGTGTAAGTCCTTATGTCCTGGTATAAAGTGTTACCCTCCATGCCCTGGTATAAAGTGCTATTCTGTTAGTCTGGAGTGAAAGGAATCTGGGGATCACTTTACACCTGTGGAAGTTGAGATGTTTCTTTACTTTCCGTTTGTAAAGAAATGTATTGGGCCTTAGGGGAACAGGAGGCACGGGACCCCAAGATTAACCATACTTAAGCTACAGCTATTAAGTGGTAAGGCCCTTCCCACACAACAGCATTGCGTCTGCCTAGAAACCAAAATCTCAAGAAACATCTGATACTTACAGGTCTAAGAAGAATGGCCAGTGCCCAGATCCCAGGGCTACAGAGCCAGTAGGAGGTGGTCATTCTGTAGCTTTCAGACAGGATGGAATGGAAATCCTCAGTGCAATAATACTTGTGCTGGTGGCAGGATCAGTGCAAGGAAGAGGGGCAGGAGCAGCACAGAAAAGATTGGTGGGGGCAGTAGCATACTACATGCGGTGTGAGACACTGAGCAACTTCAGTGCAAATACACTTCTGAGCTGGAGTCTCTCAACCTGGTCCAAGCCAAACTCCTCCCTGCCCCAGCCATTGGCTTTACATATTTCTAATGAAATAATCACAAAGGCTGTGCCAGGAACGTGTTTCAAGTGCTGCAGGGTGCCTTTGGAATAGAAATTATCGGTTGATTTTTAAGGACCTGTTCACTGGGATATGATTGTGCTCAGGCCCGGACTGGCCATTTGTATGTTAGGGCAAATGCCAGAGGGGCTGCTATAAGGTCCCATAGAAAGTCAGTGTTTAGTGGGCTGGTGGGGGCTGTTTGGGCCTCTATGTGGGCTGATGGGCCTCTTGTGTACCTGAAATGCCAGGGCCTATTTTAATTCTCAGTCCAGTCCTGATTGTGCTAATGTACAATCAACAGGTATTTCCTCATTCCCTTTAGTTTCAGTGCAGCCCATTATGATACTGTTATCCCAAGAATATTGCCTTGTATGGGAGCAAGTATACAGGGAAGAAATGCCTGTGTCCATTGTACCCTTGCTAACCTTATATCGACCAGGGCTGCACCAATATACAATCTCCGTATTCACAAACTAAAACCGGCCAAAATACAGTCTCAAAATGTAGGTAAAACAACAAAATTAGAGGAACATTTTTAATAACGTTTTTTCAAGATATCTTTAAAATAGAGTAAAGCTCAGTGTAATTTAGCATATTCATGGGATTAGCATGT
>CM044448.1:44232623-44248206 GCA_024363595.1 Xenopus borealis
TATCTTCTTTGCCTTGGCTTTTGTACATTTATATACCCCTCCAGATCCTAGAGACCAGCACCAATGCCCTTTCTGCCCCAACCTAATACTCAGCTCTGTAGTTTGTCCTTTTAGAGCTGTAGGGGATGTGTATCAGAGCTAGATTAAACTGCCCAGATAATGGGGTTTTGTGACCTTTGGGCAGATCCATAGTGGATTCCACTGGGGATTTGAAACATAGAAGCACTTATTTGTCTGTGTGGGATTAGTTGCACAAGGTTTGGTTTTTACTTTCAAATACAGTAAAACCAGTTTGTTCTTTTTCAGAGAAGGACACAATGGATGTTTGGTGCAACGGAAGAAACATGGAGACAGCGGTAGGTACAGCAATGACTCCATATATTACTCTCAGTGGGGGTTCAGAGGCAGCATTTGTTATTTATTAGGTTGCCTAGCATGGCTTGTTTGTGGTCCTGGAACACTGCTGGAAAAGCAGACAGGAGGGTTGTGAGTTCATTACTACCACTTTCAGGTATCAAATATTTGTGTATTGTGCAGCACTACAGACTTTTTTCTTAGGCTTTACATTACTTTACTAATAAGATATGACCATAATGCCCCTTTCCTCCTGCAGGGTGAGTTTGTGGAGGATGGCACCGAAACGCACTTCAGCATCGGGAATCATGATTGCTGCATCAAAGCTGTGAGCAGCGGGAAGCGAAGGGAAGGAATTATCCACACGCTCATAGTGGATGAAAGGGAAATTCCAGAAAGCACAGAGTAACAGACTTACCCTGCTGTATAGACTGAGCGATCTGGGAACTGTGCTGAACTGTAGTGCATAATAACGGCTGTATCCCAGCACTTCACTTGTATTGTACAGCAACGTGATCAGGGATGTTTTTACATTTACCCCTGTCAGGGCCAGTGAGGGAGAAGTTAAAGGCCCTACAAATGTATCTTCATGATGTTTGTGCTCCTGTAGCACCCAATGTGTACAATAGCCCAAGCTTTAGCTTTAGGATTATGCTCTACAGCGCACTTCATTCTCTTCTAAGCTCCTACTCACTAGTTCCATGTGCACCGGGGCCATGTACCATACAGGAACAGAACCGTAGTAATGTGTGGGTTGTGCTAGCAGGTTTACCTGTGGGTCATACAGGTTTAGTAGTGGGTAGCAAACAGGTCTGGACTAAAATAAGCCCTGGCATTTCAGGTTCACTGAGGCCCAATCAGTCCACACAGAGGCCCAATCAGTCCACACAGAGACCCAATCAGTCCACACAGAGGCCCAATCAGCCCCACCAGCCACTAAATACTGACTTTCTATGGGACCTTATAGCAGCCCCTCTGGCATTTGCCAGAAACCACATATTGCCAGTCAAGGCCTGGTAGCAAGCCAAACTTCATGTACTGGTGACATCATAGGTCATGCTCTTCACTGGTATTTTTTCACCAACTTCTGTCTGTGGAAGGTTGTACAGCAGCCTTCTGTATTAAAGGGCAAAAGTTGTTATTCTATAAAATCCTCTAAACTGGATATTTAATGAATCAACAATTATTTTATCTGACCGTTCTTTTTGTATATTTAACCTATATATTTGTTTGAGAATTCCTAACTTATGCTGTGAATGGCTGACCGTTTTCCCCTGCCCTTGATTGGCTGATTTCAGCATGAGATAAACACGTGTTCTGAATCCCTGGCACGCACACCATAGCTTGGGGTGTTTGCAATGAAGAATAACTTTAGGTTGAGAGATTTCAGTCACTAACCATTGATATCTCAAACTATAAGGAAATCAAATTTAAATGTCAAAAATAAATATGCATCATCTGCTCCAGTCAGGTGTTTCTACCTATCTCACATTTCCCTTTTAATGCAGGATTCAACTGCGGTGCTAAGTGGATCACACATCGTTTTTAGAAACTGTATATACAAATAGTAATAAACATATCTGTGTATATTGATCCAGCTGGTGTTGTTCCATTAAAGCAGTGATCCCCAACCATTTTGCTCATAAACCCTATGGATGTTGCTCACAGTGGCCACAAAGCAGGTGCTTATTTTTTTATTTAATTTTGCATTAAAAACTATCTGTACTGCCAAACAGAACCTCCTGTAGAATTCCAATCCTCATAGTGGCAACCCATAGACCACTACACCCCTGGGAACTTTGTTTTACATTTAAATGGGTAAAAAAGTTTGGGGGCCCCTGCCTTAAAGTATATTAAATCTTTAAAATAATTTAATGTAAAATTGATGAGGGGGCTAATCTAAGAACTTTTGCAATTTACATTCATTATGCATTTTTATTTAGTCGAAGGTATTAAAGGATGCATGTACTGTTAAAGAGATACTGACACCTGAAATTAAATTCTTTTTTTTACATCTATTATAATATTGGCTTTGAAAGCTACTTCTAATTTTGCAATAAAATATTTATATGATGTTTTTACATTACCTGTCTGATCCCCCATGTTCCTGTATGAGGGGGCTGCCATATTTGTGCAGCAGGAGTCCCTTAGCATTAGAAACTGTAACTAACAGACTGAGATGGGACAGTCAGGTTGGCAAAGTCAGAGAGTCAGGCTTAGGAACTTCAACTAACAGTTATATACAAAAACAAACCTCTCAGCAACAAATGATCAACATGGCCTATAGGTAACATTTAATGGACATTCATATGTTAAAATTATTTTTTTAGTGTCAGTATCACTTTAATATGAATTAATTTTGTTACAAGATTAAGCACTTGTTACACTTTGCCTTCTCCTAATTCTGGCTACTAGCTGATTGATTTGCGTGGCCAAGGTGAGTGCTTTGTGCCTCCGACATTAACTTGGCGTGACCAGGGCAAATGAAAAAACAGTATAGCAGGGGTGTCCAAACTTTTGGCTTCCTGGGGGCCACATTGGAAAAAGAAAAAAATGTCTGGGGCCACACATGAAATACACAAACTTGTAAAAGTAATGAAAATACACAGAAAAGAACTACAATACCAGTTGGAAAACCGGATAGAGCTACACACTGGAATATGGGACACCTGGATATTAATAAACATATTATTATTACTACTAAATTGGCAGAGTCCCCCTTCCAGCAACTTCTATATACTTTTCAATACAACGTTTCCTCGCGAACCAAGCATTTCAAGCTGGGCCACATTCATATCCATCCTGGGCTGAAGGTTGGACACTCCTGGTCTAGTGTATGAATGAAAGAGACAACATAAAGAATACTTATAATAACTGGGTGGGGGTTTGCAGAAGTGTCGCTGCACTAGCATAAAGAGGCATATTTAAAATACTAGTGCATTTTCTGCAACTCTTTAAATGTACACATTCTAATTGTGTCTATTTAACTAAATGTAGTACTGGGCTTAAAACTAAAGTAGAAAATGGGTTTTTCAACAGAATTCAGACCAGTGAAATGAACAGGTAAACTAGAACATAAGGGCAAATACACACTGGGGAATAAACCGGCAATACATTTATATCTTATTTTATTTATAGATTATACTGTAGAAGCAAATATAATGAAACTTTAGATGTAAAGTCTATTTATAACAGTCACACAAAAATAAAGAAAATCCCCAAGCCCAGAATATATAGAAGTCTCTTAAAGTGGTGGTTCACCTTTGAGTTAACGTTAATTATGTTATAGAATGACCAATTCTAAGCAACTTTTCAATTGGTTTTCATTATTTATTTTTTATAGTTATCTGTCTTTTTCTTTTGACTCTTTGCAGTTTTCAAATGGGTGTCGCTGTCCCCTTCTAAAAAAAGACAAATGCTCTGTAAGGCTACAAATGTATTATTATTACTGATCCTTCTTTCTCCTATTCATATTCCGGTCTCTTATTCAAATCAGTGCATGGTTGCTAGGGTAATTTGGGCCCTAGTTACCAGATTGCTTAAAATTCAAATTGAAGAGCTGCTGAATAAAAAGCTAAATATCTCAAAAACCACAAATAATAAAAAATGAAAACCAATTGCAAATTGTCTCTCTCTACATCATACTAAAAGTTATCTCAAAGGTGAACAACCCCTTTAATGTTTTATATCAGGTAGGTGGGTGCTAATCGTCTCTGTAGGACAGAAAGGCACCGCCAAGTGGATTTCCAACAAGCTACTAGAACTTAGTTACATCTTCTTAAGTTAAGTGGCATTTCCAGAGCTCCCTTGTGTCCTGTATTTAGCAATTGTATGCAGTTCATCAGCAGAGACACTGAAACCAGGCAGCAGCAGTTCAAGGTGTGTATAGCTGCAAGTGCATATGTAAAGTTGCACATTCAATTCAATTACATTAGTGTATGTGCAAAATGTTCTATGATTATCATCAGTTATTACCTTAGTGTTACCCATGGTACAGAAATATTTCAGTGTTATACAGTAATATCAGAGTCATGCTTTTCTGTCGAAAATAAGTTTACATACCCTGGCAGAATTTATGCTTGGGCAGCTTTCTAGATAAAGATTTGCAAAAGAGGAGCCTGGGCAGCTTGTTAGATAGATAGACTTTGCAAAAGAGGAGTCTGTGCAGCTTCCTAGATAGACTTTACAGCACTGATACAGCTAAGGAAAACTATTGAGATACTTTAATTCCAAACTGTTACATTAAGGAAACTACTGATTAAAAGATGGTTTATCTGTGCCGTTCAGGTGTGACATCCCTATCTCACTCCACTAAAAGTGTTTGGAGCATGTCACTTAATTAAACCTTGGATCCTTTCCACTTGCAAGTGAACCAGTATTGTGGATTAGCACGGTGACCATCAAAAATCACAACTTTCCTGGGCTTTGTGAGAGAATCCATATAACTGTCATACAAAATGAACTCATCAGAGGCCAATGGAGTGGGCAACATGTTCCACTTCTCACTTGCCGTGCCTGGTGCCACCTCAGCCTGAAAGATACAGACCAGGCCCTTTGTTCCTGCCGGATCCTCTAACACACCCTCAAGCTGCTTATTGAAGCAAATGCACCCTTCATACTCAGCATCTGAAATTACAGGGCAGAACTGGTGTTAACATTGGAACTACTGTCACTCTCTAGTTCTTTTGCATGGGGGATTGTACTCATATATATATATATTTGTTTTTACCTTTTAGAGATTTCCGGTGGGTCACAACTCTAACTCTAAATGGATCTACAAGCTGTGCGTCTTCAAGGTCCCCTTTAACACATTATCATGAATAATTCATTGTAATCAGAGGAAATTTATTCCCCCTACATTATCTGCTCCTATGGTTGCCACCTGGCCAGTAGTTTACTGGCCTGGCCGGTACTTTTGATGGTTGATCCCAATGTTATTAATAGGAAAAATAGATAAATATATAGGAAGGCTGGTATTTTTTTTTCAAGTAAAGGTGGCAACCCTATCTGCACCTAGGGTTGCCACCTTTTCTGGAAAAAAATACCGGCCTTCCTATATATTTATCTTTTTCCCTTATTAATAACAATCAACCATCATATTTACCAGCCAGGTGGCAACCCTATCTGCACCCGCTGAAAAACAAGGTTCTGATGTTCAGTTCTACATCACTTCTGTTTATTAAAAGACAAAACATGTTGTATCTGAAATATGTGTATGAATTTCATGAACAGGTAATAGAAATGCTTTGGATGGACCAAGATAGACAAGGAATCCCCCTTGATCCCAAGTACTACTGTCTGTATAATCCCCACTTACCTCCTGAGCCCATGTACAATCTGTTGAACCCAACTCTGGCAATAAGTTTGCAGAAGTCACTGGGGACGCGCTTGTACGCCTGTAACACTTTATCATTGTTCTTTTTGGACTGATACACAGCGGACAAAACTTTATTTTGGATTTTGACCATCTGAAAGGCAAAGGTTGGGGATGTTCAACTGGGGCTGTACAGTAGTCAGTAAAGTGCCATAAGTACAGCACTAAGGGACATGGGCCCTAATTCATAGTTCTTCACATGTGTGTTTGTGCTGAAGACACAGGCCACTTATTCTAAGTGTTTTCTGAGACATGAGCAGTTTTATGCCGCCAATACCAAGCTTTCAGCTCAGCCGTTCTCACTCAGAGTCAATCAGGGTTAACTGTGTGGTATTTTGCACCTTATACCCCCTTCACAAATAATATAATTTAAACTTCTAATAACTATATGGAATTTGTTTTTGTATAAGAGAGTATGTCATTTTGCCACATTTTCATTCTCATACCAGCCCTCAGTACTAAAGAACCCAATTCTTTCTCTTAGGTAAGTGGTTAACACGTTTATATCTTACAACTTGTACCCCCCGGCAGGGCTGGACTGAGTTTCAAATTAGGCCCTGGCATCTCAGGTACACAGAGGCCCAAACAGGCCCCACAGCAGCCCAAACTGCCCCCCCACCAGCCCAATGAATAGTCACTGTCTATGGCAACTTACAGCAGCCCCTCTGGCATTTGCCAGAACCCACAGATTGCCAGTCCGGGCCTGCCCCCCGGGATAGTTATGTGCATATTGCAGAAGAAGGTGCTTGTACCACGGCACAGTTGCCATTGCTGTTGGGGAGAAGGGAAGAAAGAGCAAGTGCATCACTAATAAAGCATTTACTGGGTTCTCTTACCTTGACTAGCTCCAGATTGGCCTTCATAAACTCCTTTGCTCTGTCCTTAAATTCATTTGCGGATGGATTCACACGACTCAACAGGGGTGCCACAGTTCTGCCACCTTTATGGTGCTTTGGGATATAGTCACAAGCCAAATGGCCTAAGGGAGGGAAACATAGTCAAGGCATTCATACAGTAAGTCTCTACCTCTTTCTGTGTGCAGTAATATTCCTTGGGTCAGTACAGCACATGGACCTTTACTAGCAGTGTAATGTAGTGATTCACAACAAAAGTGTGTGGTGCAGCACCAATATCCCAAATTCATGATTTTTTTTACAAAAGACATACATCAGCTTGGGGTAGAATGTTTTCTTTCACTCAATGTCCCTAACAAATTAGCACCACTTAGTCAATCCTTTACTAATCCTTCCCTGCTGAGCTCTCTCTATTGATAACCAACATGCCCCTGTTTGAAGGACGCATTTTTTTGGCCAATGGGTAAATAAATGATTTGACATTTACATTGCATGATTTCTGTCATGTCAGTGGACCTATATAACATATCGTTATAACATACCTGTCCCCAACTCTATAGAGCTGATTGCTGTTAGGCCACTAGCCAAAGGTTGACCTGCCAATGCTCTGATCATTTCAGATGAATTCCTATAGATATTCACGGGGTATTGTAATATAAATAGCTAAATTAGGAACAAGCTTAGTAACCCTTAGAAATCAATCAATTCAAACAGGCGACCATTAAATTATATGTGCTGTTTGGATGCTATGGGTATTTAATTGCATTTGCCCGTTAGGCCCTAAACTTCTAATCCATATAATGTCCCTCACATACTTCAGGCAAACAAGGGAGACCCCTGGACTTGCAGTATCACATGAACAGGGAGCCAAAACACACACTTGCATTTCTTCCTGATTGGCTGCTGCAACCAAGCTCAGAATTTTATGGTTTCTGGCAAATTGTACTCTGAGAATAAAGCCAAAGCTGCAGCCCTTGTGTAGCTTTAGTCCTTCCTATTTATGGAAGCTTTAGGATCTTACAGGTCTTTCTGTAGTCTGATTGGCTGATTGGCTCGCTCTATCTGTCCATGGTCAGTGTAAATCATCCCTGATATGGAAAAAATATTCCATTTCACCATTTAGCAAACCTGTGCTTAATTCCCAGCTTCCCTTTCCTGCATAAGAGTCACATAAAGAGAAAGAGCAATCGTTTCATTATTTTGTGAATATTCCCAGGAGACAGTTGGAACTTACACTCTCTGTACAAATGATAAGTTGTCCCTGCAGCCTTCGCTGTGGAATTTATGAAATCAAAGCTCAGTTGTTTCCCTCTGATACTGAGCTCAGTGTTGCTCTTGGACATAAAGGCTTCCTCTATCCTCCTGTTGTCTCTTCTTGGGAAACAGCCCATCACTTTTTTCCCTTCATAAATCCACTGCACCGCCAACTCAAACAGCTCATCCTCCAGCTTCTCTGCATGTTCTTCCTGTGCTTCCAAGAGCATCAGCTCCACCTGCACTGCTGCTGAGGCCAAGTCCTTTTGGGAACCCTTAATTTCCAGTGAGGCCTTCCCATTGCTCAGAACCTCTGAGATTTCAGCCTGAGAAAAGTGTAGGGAACTTAGGGATCTGTGCTCATTCTTTCCAAAAAGGAAAATGTGGTTGTTCTGTATGAGAATGGACTCAGGTACCAGAATATTCTGAGTCAGAAATGTCTCTGCTTCTTGTACATCTTCACTGCTTTCACCCCGGATAATTATGCACATTTTCTCATCCTGAGAACGAGTTCCTGTGGCATAGAAATAATAAATATTAATTATCATAAGGAACATGTGTATATGAACCTTCTGAAGGAAACTTAAGAGGCTGAGTTAAGTTTAGTACAGGCAAAACCTATACTGCTACATGTTTATGGTATCTCTCTGTACAGGCTATAAGCAAACTTAGTGGGCTGCTCCTGCTGAACTGCACCTCTGTACAGGGGAATGCCTATGCTGCCAGAGAAGGCCCATTATGAAGGACAGACAATCTGAAAGCAAATTAGTGGGGGATTTGGGGTGAGTGCTTACTTGCTGCAAACAGCAATGGGGACTTGAAGGAGAACTAAAGCTTAACTAAAGAAGTAGCTAGAAATTTTGTACATTATGTTTTGTGCTTCTGTACCAGCCCAAGGCAACCACAGCCCTTTAGCAGTAAAGATCTGTGTCTCCAAAGATGCCCCAGTAGCTCCCCATCTTCTTTTCTGCTGATTCACTGATTCACATGCTCTGTGCTGCTGTCACTTACTGAGCTAGACAAATCTTTATTATTATTATTATTATCATGTATTTAAATAGCTCCAACATATCATTATAGGGATGTAAAGTAATTATTTACAACTAAATCACATGAATTACATACATAGGACAGGAGTTACATACATCACAATCAATACCAGTACAAAAGGTGAGGAAGGCCCTGTGCAGAAAGAGTTTACAGGGAAGGGAATGATACACAAGGTGTGGGAGTGGGCAAGATCTGAGTTAAGTGGGTGAGAGATGTGGTACTGTTGTATTTGGTACATAGGGTTGCCACCTTTTCTTGAAAAAAATACCAGCCTTCCTATATATTTACCTTTTTTCTTATTAATAACATTGGGATCAGCCATCAAAAATACCGGCCAGGCCGGTAAAATACCGGCCAGGTGGCAACCCTAGTGGTACAGAGTGAGGGTAGGCTTCTCTAAATAAGTGTGTTTTAAGAGATTTCTTGAAAGCAGAATTCCTGAGGAGGAGTGCAGACCTTGCAAAGTCTTGCATGCAAGCATGTGAGGAGGTAATGAGAGAAGAGTTGAGTAGCAAGTCAGTAGAAGAGTGTAGTAAGCAGTTGGGTGAGTATATAGCAGTGGTTCTCAACCTGGTGGTCGGGACCCCTTGGGGGGTCGAACGACCCTTTCACAGGGGTCCCTTAAGGGGTTCCAGGAGTAGGTTCATCTCTCTCCCCACTAGCCCTACGGCAAGGTTGTATCTCTCTGGGTGTTGGTTCTGGGAGTTGTAGTTCAGTAACCTGTGTAGGGAAGCCAGTTGCACTACAACTTTCTATATCCACTTAGTAGGGACTGCCATACAGCTCTCCCTGCCCATTTAAAATTTGTAAAATTAACATGGTAATTGGGGTTTGGGAATCATTTTTTGCTACACTACGCACGGAAAACAAACCTTTATGCAGACACGCTGTCTCCTGTACTTTCCTAACAATCCGCTCTGGGCTGGCAACAAAAATATTTTAATATTTTATGGTTGGGAGTCACCACAACATGAGGAACTGTATTAAAGGGTCGCAGCATTAGGAAGGTTGAGAACCACTGGTATATAGAGATGAGTTCAGAGTTGTAGGGTGGGGCAGAGTTATGAAGTCCTTTCAATGTCAGGGTCATTAATTTGAATTTAATTCTAAAAGGTAGTAGAAGCCAGTGCAGGGATTGGCAGAATGGCATGACAGAGGAGGAGTGGTTGCTGAGGTGTATAAGCCTCACATCATTGTTCATAATGGACTGGAGAGGTGGCAGTCTCTAGCAGGGAAGACCAATTAAATTACAGTAGTCTAGACGTGATATGACAAGAGAGAAAATAAGAATTTTGGCAGCATCTTGAGTATCGTCAGTATAGAGGTGGTGGTGGAAACCATACAAGCTGATTAATTTGGAGGGAAGAAGTATAATGGGAGAATAAGGGTCCCAGTACAGAGCCTTGAGGATCCCCAGGAGGAAGAGGTAGGGGAGAAGATGCTACTCAGTTGTAGGAGAAACCGAAGAAACAATTGGAGAGGTAAGAAGAGAACCAGGACAGGGTGTCACAAAGGCCAAGTGAATGGAGGGACTGGAGGAGGAGAGGGTAATTTCACTTGAAAAAGGATCCATGCTGATCTGAAACATGTTGTGGCCTGAATAAATACTTTGCAGCTAAGTCTGCCTAAGTTGTGCTCCATCCAGTGTCTTTTGGAATTATACATGAGAGTCTAATAGTGTGGCTCCTTTGGAATGTGAGCACTTTACACAGGTGAATGCGTTTGATCGACTTCTTTGCAGCATCTACAGTGTCAAATGCAGCTGAGAGATCAAGCAGTATTAGTAGTGAGAAATTTTTGTTGGCTTTAGCTGCTAAAAGGTCATTAGTTAGTTAGTCAGGTCAGTTTCAGTGGAGTGTTGTGGCTTAAAACAAGACTGTAGGGGTGTCCTGCAGGTTATTGTAAGAGAGGAATGAGGCTAATCGGTTGTAGACTAGGCGCTCAAGTAGATTAGAGATGAAAGGTAGCAGAGAGATAGGTCGGAGGTTGTCAAGATTGGAGGGATCAAGAGAGGGTTTTTCCTGCACCCTATTTGCATAAAAATGTGCATTTGTTTTGACTCATTTCCACCAAAACCTGCTCATTGAACTGTGTGTAACTGTGAGTAACCGAGCAGGAACCTCAACTCGTAGATGTGGATGTGACCTACTTAGACTTTGCTAAAGCTATATTAGCTATATTAGCCTGGAACATAGTATTTGTATGGAGAACTGCCTAAAGAACAGATTACACAGAGTGGGGGTAAATGGAACATTTTTTAATTGGACCAGTGTTGTTGGTGGAGAACCGTAGGGGTCTGTTCTTTGTATTTTTGCAGATGATTTTAAATTGTGCAGAACTATAGGTTCCATGCAGGATGCTGCCACTTTGCAGAGTGATGTGACTTAATTGGAAAACTGGGCAGCAAACTGGAAAATGAGGTTTAATGTTGATAAATGCAAGGTTATGCACCTTTGCAAAAATAATATAAAGTTCACACTAAAGTTGAGACTTCAACAGGATGCCCTAGTGCGAGCAGTATGCTTTTTCTTTCACGTCGAGAACCCTTGTTTCGTCTCTGGCCGGAACAGGCTCTGCAGATTTTGGTGACTGGACATGATTACTTTTTATAAGTACATAAGAGGACCTTACAGACAAAGAGCAGAGGAGTGTTATACCCATAAAGAGGATCACCACACCAGAGTCCACCCCTTCAGACTAGAGGAAAAGAACTTTTCAGCGTAGGTGGTTCTTCACAGTGAGGACAGTGAGGTTGTGGAATGAACTGCCGGGTGATGTTGTGATGGCTGTTTAATGCCTTTAACATTGGCCTGGATGATTTCATTGACAAGCATAATATCCATTGATAGTAAAATCTACAATTAGTATATATATATGGGTATAGATATAGTTAATGTATGGAGGGGTCAGGAGTGTGTGTATGTATGGATGCTGGGTTTCATTTAGTGGGGTTGAACTTGATGTACTTTTTTATAACCAAATTAACCATGTAACTATGTAAGTAACTATGTAAGTAACTGTGAGTAACTGTTACTGTGGATAACTGTAACTGAGAATATCTTAGTATATGTAACTGTGAGTAATCATAACTGATAATAACTATATGTAAGATAACTGCTACTAAGCGTAACTATAACTGAAAGTAACAGCATAACCACAACTGTGAATAACTAAAAGTAACTGTGTGTAAGATAACCGTGAGTAATTAAGAGTAACTCACCTCTTGGCTCCTCTCTGCTCACTCTGATGTTGTTCGACTTTTGAATTGTTTGGACAGTCTCGTAAAAAACCTTCACAACAGAACAGAAGGATATTTTCTTTAAAGGGATAATGACACCAGAAAATAAAAAACACATTCTATATACAGTGTTTACATGTATTGGCCACTTAGAGGCTGATTTATAGTTAGCCGAGATTCAGTAGAAACAATTCCAGAAAATGCAAGTTCTTTAAAAAATAAACCTTTAAAAGAGAAGGAAAGACAAATTCAATTGGGGGCACCCCAAGTGATTATATATACTTACCTCCGAGTTGCCCCTTCTCCTAACGCGTTTCGCTTTATTCAGATATACCTCTGAAGAAGCTGAATAAAGCGAAACGCGTTAGGAGAAGGGGCAACTCGGACAAACATCCTACACAAGGAGCAGATGGCTACCTAATGCCCTAAAGGACCGGAGGGGACCCCATTGAGCTAATTTTTTCGCAAGTATTTTACTTATATATTGTGAGTGCATTTCTTGCTGATTTTAGAAAATTGTTTTTATGTATTAAACGGTATTATACTATTCCGTGCTTTCCCTGTTTTAAAATCCTATTGCGGGATCCACCCTTATTGGAACATCTGAGGATTGCTCACCAGGACCACCATATTACAAGCTACATACCACATCAGTGGTTTGTGAGTAGGCAATTTGGCCATATTTTCACCATTACCCTATGCAACCGGACACCTGTATATTTCACACTCTCTACCATTACAAATAACCATTACCCACCAGGCTTTGGGATATTATCACTCCCTGTTGGTTATAATAGTAATATGTTCGAGAGCACTGGGTGAATATAAGTTATAAATAATTACTACACTATATTGGTTCTAAAATTTCCACTGCTTAGGTGCTGATCTCCATAAAAGAAAAACCCTTTCTTTTTGACTTGGATTGATACACGTAGTGGAGAGACTACGAGGAGGCCGGCAGGAAATCATTTTTTGAACTAACATTGTCAACTTTGGGTTAGCCTTTTTTGGGCTTAATACCCCTATACTACAGATGGCAAGCAAGCAAACATTGGACATTGGAGTACCCAAGGTGCAATCTTTCCAAAATATGCCCCTTATGTCATATAAAAGAAACAAAACAATTGGATCAATATTGGTGCAATCTGATTTATGGGGATCATTAAGGGAAGAGCGAGTATTGCGTCCAAGGGAGAATGGGACCTTCCATCATAAAAAAGATAAATGGTTTTTACACATGCAATTCTACATTTGAAATATATGTAATTAAATGCTGGGTGGATGATTATGCAGTTTGGGAACCCCACATAATAGTTTACTCCAGTTTCAACAAAAAAAGATAACAGTGGTACGTCTTTCATTTCCCATGAACACTGGGGTGTTTTCTGAACAAAGATTTTTAGTGCAACAGTATTCAGTTGTATGTAATTAAATCAAACTGGCTGTGCAAAAATCTGGGAAACAAAGATTGTTCAGTATCATGGTTTAGGGGAAGGCTACAAAAAGCTATCTTAGAGGTTTAAACTGTCAGTTTTAACTGTAATGAATGTAATAAGGAAATGGAAGGCCACAGGCACAATTGCTGACAACCCAGGTCTGGCAGGTCAAGAAAAATTCAGTAGCGGCACATGTAGAGGATTGTGAGAATGGTTGCAGACAACCCAAAGATCACCTATGACCTTTAAAAACATCTTGCTGCAGGTGGTGTATCTGTACATCGCACAATTTGCACAAAGAACAACTGCATGGCAGGGTGATGAAGAAGAAGCCCTTTCTGCACTCACACAACAAACAGTCACTTGTTGTATGCACAAGCTCATTTAGACAAGCCACCGTCATTTTGGAACAAAGTGGTTTTAGACTGATTAGACAAAAATTGAGTTATTTGCATGGTGGAAGAAGAACACCACATTCCAAGAAAAACACATGCTACCTACTGTCAAATTTGGTGAAGGTCCCATCATGCTGTGGGGCTGTGTGGCTAGTTCAGGGACTGGTGCCCTTGTTAAAGTCCGGGGTCGGATGAATTCAACCCAATATCAACAAATTTTTCAGGATAATGTTCAAGCATCAGTCACAAAGTTGAAGTTACGCAGGGGTTGGATATTCCAACAAGACAATGACCCTAAGCACACTTCTAAATAAAAGACATTTATCCATAGGGAGAAGTACAATATAATGGAATGGCCGTCACAGTCCCCCGACTTGAATATCATCAAAAATCTATGAGATGATTTGAAGTAGGCTGTCCATGCTCAGTAGCCATCAATTGGAACTGAACTGAAGAGATTTTGTATGGACGAATGCCCAAATGTATGCACCTGTCTAATTTTGTGATGATGCATATTGCATATTTTCTGTTAATCCAATATATAAAAGGAAGTTGCTACTTTGAAAGCTCAGCCAATGATAAACAAACCTCCAAAGAATTAAAAGGGGTTCCTAAACTTTTTCACATGACTGTATGTGGGCCAGACATCTCGTGCAATAAAAGAGAGAGTGAGGCAGTTAAATTGAAGAAATTAGAACAGGCAGTGTCATGTCATTTTGCTGGGATGGGCCATGGGGTTCAACAATTAAAGTTTCAGGTGGTGGCTAGCGAACCCAAACTTTGTCGCAGTCACTTTGGAAAAATGTGGCTTAAAAAGGAAGCTATGTCAATATGTTGCCTTGAGACTTTGGAACCCCATGGCCTCAATCGAGAATATGACTTACATCCTATGTTGCCTCACCAGGAAACTTCGGGCGATTTCCACTAATCCAATCACAATAACACATTGTAACTCTTCAGATAGGTCAGTTCAACTGAAGATGTTGCTTAGATGAGTAGTGAAACATCTTCAATGATTACTCAGCAAATCCAGTACAGAATTACTTATATTAGATATATCATACTAGCAATTATACAGTGTTTCTGTTTTACCTAATCATTGTTATTATACTGTATATGATGTATATAATGAGAAACAACTTACCTTGTAATATGCTTCATCTTTGGGGTGAATCACAAAGTACACATCTAACATGCATGGGTAATTATAAGCAAAGTGAAGAAAGGAATGGATCATGATCTCAGCCAGTGTATTAATGGGAAAGCCCAATGCTCCAGTTCCCAAAGTTGGGAAGGAAATTGAAGAACGATGACCATGAGAAGTTGCACTTGTTGCTTGAGTCAGACACTGAAGGACCAACGTATTTAGAATCTGCATGAAACATCAGGGAACAAGTCATGGGATCCCATGCATTTACATTGGAATGAAAGTCATTCAACTTTAATAATCTGTCACTGTTTAATTTGGGTTGCTGTTTTGGAATTCTGCGTATAACAGATTACAAGTAGGTGTTCACAAGATCTTGGGTTCGGTTCAGATTTGGGCAAATCCATTTGTGCTCAGCCAAATAAAATTTTAAAGTTATTCGACTGCCTACTTCGCCAGATTGAACCTACCAAATTGCAAT
>CM044448.1:44282415-44314934 GCA_024363595.1 Xenopus borealis
GTAATACATGTTTGAAAACAACAATAAAAACATTATTGAAAGAGTAATTTTCACCCCGACTACCAGCACACAGAAGGGTATTAAAAGAGGGCCCTGCCCAAAGTGAGCAGTCTTGATGGGAGGCGTGATCGAACGAGTAACAGCTGGCTGGTGAGTGAGAAATCATCGGTAGACAGGAGGAGTTAGAATAGGCTTAGGGTTGCCATCTTTTCTAAATATTTTTACCGACCGGTGGGGGCGGGGCCAAAAGGGGTGGTGTGTGATGTCAAAAGGGGCGGGGTTATGTCATTTTGGGGGTGTGGCCGGGACTCCAAGCGATCAAGAAGGTGACAAACTGTGAGTATACAGGGGATTGGGGGCTGGCCAATGGGTCTTTTGAAAGGTATTACAAATTTACCGGCAGCTACATTGCCGGTAAATTTGTAATACCGGCTCCGGCCTTGGTGGGTGTTTTACCGGCTAGGCCGGTAAAATACCGGCTGGGTGGCAACCCTAAATAGGTTAGATCAAAGTGAGCGAGTACTCCTTATTTAGTAAGGGCAGTTTGGGCCCCATCAAGGAAGGAAGTGGAGTTAGACTCCTACAGGCACTACGTAAGTGAGGGAACCAGTGACAGCTTAGGGCTAGGTAGGAAGGTCATTGAGGCATCAGGACAGGACTTGGATGGAAAAGGTCCTAACTTGGAAGAGTGAAGGGGTATCACCCAAAGGTATCGGGCCACTATTGGAGAGTGGGGGGATATGGGTGGAAGCATGTACCGGACCACTAGCAGTTAGGTGGGATCCAAGATTCTTAAAGAGAAGATGTGCCTACTGTTTAATGCTAGTTTCTCTAACTGCATGTACCATCGTATGTTTGAATGAGGACTGAAGTGCTGAACTGTATTTAAGAAGAGGCCTCTGATGTGTCCAGAAATATTGTAACTGCATGTGTGGAAATAAGTCTGTGCTGGAGTGATGGTAAAGGATTTTGCTATGGAAGTGTCCGTATATACTATAGTACTTAGTAGTCCCGGGAGATCTACACAGGGATTGGATAGGCTTATCCAATCACCATGTGACTCTAAGGGAAACTACCAATAGTTTAGAAGCTGGGGAGGGGAAAGACATGTAGAATAAGCTCCACCCTCCCCACAAGATTCTACAGCTTCCTGACAGCAGGGGGGCCCGGCTAAAGAGTGAGTACAGCAGCCAGATCCGGGACAACTGTCCCCCTAGTCCCCCCTGATGGCAGCCCTGCCAGCCAGTCCAATCACTTCAAGAGATCAAAATAATGATCTTCCAGAGACAAATGCTAAATGAGTTCTACACCAGCATGAAAAAGAAGACCAACCTCTTTGCCCCACAATCACTCCAGGGGCCAGATAACCTATATGGACTGGGAGTGAATGTTATATGGATAAGCAACAGTGTCAGACTGGCCCACTAAACCTGAATTGAGGTTGTGTTAGGGTCTGGAATTTTTAGGCGATAGTTTATGCCACCCATTTTTGCTATGGGTAATAACACCCTCTTAATTAATAAAAAAAAAATCCTCTACCGTAAGGTACCTGAAGGTGGTCAGATCTTTTTGGATCTTAAAATTGGAAGGTTGTTTCAACAGGAAACAAACTGGCAGTTTTTATAGGCAATTCTCTCACCAAATGATGGTCATGGACATCTGAGTTTTTGACCTAGATGTTGACCCTCCCTGTGCAAGCACGTCCTTTAGACTTCTTAATTAGTGAGCAAGTACGTCCTTTAGACTTCTTATTTATGTTTACTACTACCAATAGCATCAGTAGGTAGTGGTACATTTGATGAGAACTGTCTTTGTAGTAGATTATTATTTTTACTTTCTTTAATGAAAAATAAACCTATCTCCAATATACCAATACACCAATCATAATTAAAATAATTTACTAAGTGAATACACTATGTGAAAGTTCAAGAAATTCGATTTTTAAACAGTTAGAATTGTTTGTATAATGTAAATCATCAGCTCACTATAACTTCTGCAAAATCTCCCCTATCTCCACTGCAGTTCTAGCTGAGGCAGGCATCTTGGATTTCACTGACTCCTCCTACCTATATCTTTTCAGCCAACTGCAGCTCTGAAATCTTGCACATGCTCAGTTGAAATTCCTTGCTTGCCTAATAAACCTTCTAAGCGATTTTGAAATCTGCCAAACTTCTGTGTTAGTGCTGCCACCTTGTGGAAGTTGGTGTGTGCCCTTCTCGTGATACTTCTAGAGTTTACTAAAGCTAGGCATTCTGGGTAGAATACTCAGGGCAGTGCTACAATCTGAGCATGCTCATGAACTCATTTGCATGTTGTAGTCACAGTATGGACTCCCTCAGTGAGAGAACCCATTTGACAAAGTATGGGATTTTTTAGAAACTGCTGTTTTTAAAAAAAAAACAAAACTGTATATGTAGTTTGATTAAACATGTTTAGGTTGTACTGGTCAGGTTGTTAATATGTGTTTGTTTTGGCTGTGATTGGTTCCCTTTAATTAATAAATGTGTACCGTTTTTAAAAGAAACCCGACTGTATGCAGTGAAATTCCCCCTTGATTTACTGGTGTGGATAGGAATTGTCAGACGGCCCCTAACTCCTGAGCAGGGAAACAGTCATACTTTTGAACAGCCATGAAGAACTCCAGTAGCTTTGGATTTTATTTTTGCCTTTACAGACTGCACTGTTTCCAACTCCAGCTGCAGGGACAAAGATTGTGGAGCCAAATTTAAACAAATAAACTGGGATTCTATTTGGAGGATTATCTTGCTGCAGCCACTGGTTCTGCAGAGTTGGAAAAAGTTTGTATTAAACAATACAAAAACTATAAAATCGACATTAGATTTCATGACAACACAGGACCTTGCGCAGTCTGTATATTCTGATTATTAACCAGTCTTGCTGTATCAGCTTCTGGCAGATATTATTTGACTTGTGCTGTTTTGATCCTTTTTGACAATCCCTAAGCAGCCCAGATCACACTGAGCATGTGCACAGTCTTGGTCTTGCAAAGATAATTAACAAAGTTTCAAAATGACAGCCCCCTGTGGCAAACTTTGAAAACATACATCATTTGTTTTATTAGGCTTTGTGGTGCAGTATGTTCATGTTTAAAAAGTATTGGTTCTTCCAGTGTTGGACTGTCCCACCAGGATACCAGGAAAACTCACAGTTGGCCCAGGTGTCATTGGGCCTCTTGCAGCTGTTTTGGGAGAGAAGATGGCGAGAAGTTTAGAGGAGATTTTAAACTAGGCATGAGGGGGAGGGTTCAGTGCAAGAAAGGTTAGATGAGATAGTGGGCAAAGGAACTTGCTGTCTTTAGGTCAGCACCAATGCACCTATTAATACAAGAAAAGCACGCGCACGTGCACTAAGGGACCGGCAACTGTGAAGAGGAGCAGCGTGGCGGGTGTCCCCGCCAATGGCATGTGTCCCTGCCAGTGTCGGACTGGGATGCCAGGGGCCCACCAGAAAACCTTAAACCAGGGGCCCACCAGAAAACATTAGGCCAGGGGCCCACCAGAAAACCTTAGGCCAGGGGCCCAACTTTCCAAAATATTATTCCTTCTCTCCTCACCTAATCTATTTATTCTCCTATTCTTTTAGATCTACTTGCTATACTCTATTCTTCCATTGTTCCAGCCTCTTTTTCCACATAAAGAAATAGGGAATGAACATGAAATAGGCCAAATTCTTATAAGCAAGAGGGCCCACTGACACCTTGGCCCACCGGGAGTTTTCCTGGTATCCCTATGGGCCAGTCCAACACTGGTCCCTGCTGGCCCACTAGACCACCAGGGTGAGTTGTTACATTACCCCCCCTCGAGGAGGGTCCACTAGACCCCCATGTTTCGCAGGAAATTGTTTCCCTGGATGATCAGCCCTCACATCACAAACAGGAACCCAAGAATTCTCTTCAGGGCTGTAACCCTTCCAATGTACAAGACATTCCCTTCCAATGTACAAGACATTGCAACTTACCTCGCACAAAGTGAGAGTCAAGGAGTTCTTGGATTACAAATTCAGGCTGGCCCTCTGCCAACACTGGGGGAGGAAAGGATTATGGATGGACATGTGAGGCTGGTTTTAAAAGAGATACATGAAATGAGTTAGATATTTTCAAATTGTCAGGTAATTCCAGCGAAATTCGCGAATTGGCAAAAAAATTCGCGAAACGAGTCAAAAACGACGCGTGACTTTTTTTTTTGGCGAATTTTTGTTGGTGAATTTTTGCTGGCATTTTGCGAATTTATTCGCCAGCGGCGAATCGCGGGAATTCGCTGCGAATTCGCCCCTGCCGAATAAATTCGCCTATCACTAGTAATGAGATATAGACCAATAAACCTGGGTCCCATCTTGAGTGAAGGAACCTTAAGTTTGATGTTTTTGTGGATAACCATACAGAGTCTCCTACCTGATATTTGGGTGCTTCCCTATGAGACTTATCTGCTGCCCTTTTTTAAGCAGTTTTAGCTGCAGAAAGGGAATCGTGCACCCCTGACCAGATCTTGGCAAATTGTTTGACAGAAGAATTAACAGATGGTACAGAGGATAATGAACCAGAATGTAAAACATTAACAATAAAAAATTGAGATTGACCAGTAGAAGCATGAGTTGCATTATTGTAAGCAAATTCTACCCAGGGTAATAGTTCAGCCCAAGAGGATTGGTTGTCAGAAACATGACACCTTAAGAATTGTTCAGTTTGACAATTGATTTGAGGGTGGTATGCGGTAGAGAATGGCAAATCTATCCCCACCAAAGAGCAGAATGCTCGCCAGAACTTAGAAATGAACTGTAACCCTCTATCAGAAACAATATTGACTGGAAAACCATGTAATTTTTAAATATTAGAAATAAATAACTCAGCAAAAGTCTTAGCAGATGGGAGGTGTGGGAGGGAAATGAAATGACTCATTTTGCTGAACCTATCCACCACCACCCTGTCATAATTCATTGGAAAAATGGTCATATATTATCCTCCTATAGTCCTCCACAATGGTCCTCCAAGGCTATAAGATTCTCTACTAGGGATATATGATTCTCACCCCATGATGAATAAGTCCCTCTTGGATTTAAATAAATGATTTAAACAAATTCGTTAAAACAAACGAATCAAGCCTGGCCCCAAAGTTCCCCCTGGGCCTGACTTGAACCATTCAGATTCACAAAGCATATTAAACAGACAGCTTTATTTGAGGTATACATTCTTCTTCCATGGAGCTGATCCCCTGGCATCCAATCATCATTCTTGTTTTAACATAACTGTGTCATTATTTACATCTTAGGGACAGACTCACAGTCTCAGTACAATAGCCAAATAATGTACATCTACTGAGTCCAAAATGGAGAGGAAGATTGCCTGCGGCAGCACTCGGTACCTGGTTTATTCTTTATTTTCTACAAGGGAGCGCACATGACAACTCCCTTGTAGGAAATGAAGAATAAACCCGGTACTGACCACTGCGGCAGGCAGTCCGCCAGCCTGCCTCTTCTGTCTCAGGTGAGCAGCCTGTTGCCTGTTGTCATGTGCGCTCCCTTGTAGAAAATTAATAAACCTGGTACCGAGTGCTGCCGCAGGCAATCTTCCTCTCCGCTAAAGCAAGGGAATCGCCAGCACTTGGGCATATTGAAAGAATTAATTGTGCGGATTCCACAGCAGAAGAGCGAAGTGAGGGGATGATGTAGAGAAGGAGATCTACGTGCGGTCAGTGAATATCCAGGGAAGAGAAATCAAGCCCAGCAGAATGGATGATTGCCATGTCGCCTTTTCTGAACAGGACAGGAAGTGGAGTTTCTGTAAGTTATTTCTTAATAAAGGCTTTTCTATTTGAAATTTTAATTTGTCTTGGTGTTTTTATTTCATTGTTTTCTAACTAATTTTTTTGTAAAAAAATTTGATGTTACTGTTCCTTTAACCTTGAGCTTCTTCTACAACACAGTAATCATGTACTAGTGTCATGTTTTATGATCTTTGTTCTTTGATAAAAACTAGTACTATATGTTATAAATATAAAACCCTGATATCATTGCAAAGGTGATTAAAGTCCATAGCAGAGTTGGTGTAATGAATGCTTTTCTCTGTGTGCCTCACCACTAATATTCTCGTGTGTAGCCATTGTACAGCAATTGAGTATTCAGCTGTTGAATCTGTCTGGTAGATTTTTAAACAAATATGCCCATGTGCCATAAAAAAGATTCAACCAAAAATAGGAGAAAGTAAGTAAAGGTGGTTTCATCTACAAGGAAACAAAAATATAGAAGATATGAGTACACAAATAAAGAAATATTTTATATTAAAACAAGAGGATGACTGGGGTTTATAAACATGGTTTAAATATAGCATGCATACATATACACAAATATAAACATGAATAGTTACACATAAGTAATTGCTGAGTAAAGTAGTTTTTTACTATAATATTTTTGCACGACTAGAAGAAGTTGTTACAGTTATCCTTGGTCTGCTTGTATTTCTCAATTACTCGTTACCAATGCTATAAATTAAACCTTCTCATTAAAAACATTGAAATAGATTGCATAAAATCTAATTCAATATATATTTATGTAAACAAAATCTAAGTAATGATAACAAATAGGCTGTAAATATTATATATACTAATGAATATGATATATGAAGTTGAATTGTGGAATGGTATTTAGAGTTGGAATTAGACTTACAACAAACAATATCAATAAAGATTTAAAGTGGACCAGTCACCCCAAAAAAATATTCAGAATCCTATTTTATCACATTAGTCAAGCAAAATGAACATTAACTACACTATATAAATTATTTGAATCTTGTTTTCTTCAGTATGGGAATTCATAATTATAGCAAGCAGGCAGGAGCCATTTTGTGGACACTGTTATTAAGGCAAGCCTTACATCATCTCAGAGTCTTGTTTGTGCACTAGAATGGGGGACCTGATGTCTATCCCCATGTCCTGGCTACACAATTAAATGGTTAAGAGAACTGGGAGAATGTGTAGCAGTGACATCTAGGAAGTGCTGAATGGAAAGTGAAAGTTATTATCTGCCCCGCCTCTATGCCTAAGGCATAGAGGAGTGGCAAGCAATATTTGATTTTTAAATGAGCTTAAAATAGCTATGAATGCTTTAATAAAAATTTGAAATTGGATTTCATGTTTAATTTGAAAAGGACTTTTATTATACAGATTTTTGTGTCTGGGTGACAGGTCCACTTTAAAGGAGTAATTAATGCAAATTGATGGTTCACTGATAATAATATACAAGTTAATTGACTTTAGAACTATGCAACATGACCTGTCACTCTTCCACAGGGTCTGGAAGTCATATACCATAGTATACATGAAGCTAAGAGAGACAGTGCAAATATAGATTTATGAAAATCTTTTTTCCAGATATCAAATTTTAGACCATACCAGAAGTAATGAAATATCTCATATAAACCATAGTACAATATTATTATATTGGAATAAGTATGTTAAAATATCACAGTAAACTATGTATAGGATAAATGTAATGAAAAAAATATATCAGAATATGTGATGGCAAAAAATATTGATATTTTTGCTCTTCCATATGGTAATTTAATTATTGTTTTAAGTGAAGTGTTTAGACAGTAATTGGTTAGTAAACGTTTAGTAGGATACTGTGATTCATGCATGTTAGTTCACAATCAATAAGAAAGAACATGCATTAGTAATATTACAGAATTTAGTAATGTTAGACAACGGTAGAGTGAAAAAAAACAAGATAAAATAGAAAGTATTAGAAGTGAGAGTCATACAGGAAAATTAGTTGTTATTTATGTGAAAGATATTGTAATATATAACAGTAACAATACAACAAAGGAATATTAATTAAACAACAGAAAGTTAAAACAAATATAGCAAAAATAAGGAGAAAAGAAGCATGACAAGCTTAGAGATGTCCGAACTCTCCTGCAGACTGCCAAAGATATTTGTGTCCTCGAGGTTGAACTGCTGTTAAAGAGATAAACTCCTCTACTAATCAATCTATGTCATTGTTGTCATATGTTCTATTAAGACAAGTGGAGAAGGGAACAATTAAGAAAAGTAATTATAGTGCATCTAAATTTTTAATGCAAACTAATATTACCAAAATCAATACATTTTATAATAGAAACAGAATGTTTCCAAAAGTATTATTAGCACGTCTTTCAGCTGTGTCTAAAACTAATCAAACAGATCTTGTTCTCTGGTCTGAAGCTTTAAACACCTGCAAAATAAAGCATACAACAATAGAAAGATTCACAACAGTGCGGATGGTTTCCATTAAATAAGTAAAACATACATTATACTAGTTTCCCAACTCTGATATAAAAAAGATTCTCATCATTCTTGTTTTAGCATAACTGTGTCACTATTTCCATCTTAGGGACAGACTCACAGTCTCAGTACAATAGGTACATCTACTGTGTCAGCGCAGTGTCCAAAATGGTATCTGTGCTGTCATTTCTGAAATTATACTGTATATGCCTTTCTTGACTTTGCACTAGGAATACTTGTGACATGAGATAACAGATGTATTCCTTGTTATGTGTAAGAATTTCACAACCCTAACAACATAATGTCCTTTAACCTTGAGCTTCTTCTACAACACAGCAATTATGTACTAGTGTCATGTTCTATAATCTTTGTTCTTTGATAACTACTTATATGTTATAAATATAAAATCCTGATATCTACACACCCAAATCACAATTTTCCCTTGAAATGGAGGGAGGTAAACCACAAAATCCATAAAAAGATGGGACCAGGGTCTGTCAGGAATAGGCAATGGACTTAATAATCCCTGTGACAAGTTTATGCCTTTGACAGACAGGGCACTAATTCACAGAATTTTTGACATCTTGTTTGACCTTTGACAGACAGGGCACTAATTCACAGAATCTTGTTTAAATGAAGGCCATCACACATCATGAGACAGTAAAGACAAGGTTTAATAAATACCAGGATATCCCACCATTTTAGAATTATGAGCCTCCCCCAGAACCTGTTCTCTTAAGTCCTCAGGTACAAATAACCTCCCAGGAGGAGTATCTACAGGGACAGAAGATTTTACTGAAGACAGAAGTATGGCAGGATCTGATCCCAGAACTGCCACAATCAACTCACCGGAGAGTGCATCTGCCTTAGTGTTTTTGGAACCAGGCCTGTATGTGAGAAAAAAATTAAGCAGGGTAAAAAATAAAGCCCATCTAGCCTGCCTAGGATTCAACTGTTTAGCAGACTCAATGTAGAACAGGTTTTTGTGATCAGTAAAGACCGTTATGGTATGTTTAGCCCCCTTCAAGTGTCACCATTTCTTAAAGGCCCATTTGATAGACAACAATTCTCTATTCCCAATGTCATAATTGGCTTCGGCTGGTGAAAATTTCCTAGAGAAGATTGCACATGGATGCACCTTGTTGGTTATCAGATGACTTTGGGAAAGGCTGCCCCTGTCCCAACTTCTGAGGCATCAACCTCAATAAAAGGAAGAGAAGTATCAGGGTAGTGGAGAATGGGAGCAGACACAAATTCCTTCTTAAGGATTTAAAGCCTTGGGTAACCTCGGGAGGCCACATACTTGGATCCATACCCTTTTTGGTCAGATCCTTAATTGGAGACACCACCAAAGAAACATTTTTAATGAATTGTTGATAATAATTAGCAAAATCTAAGAACCTTTGGGTAGCACATAAAAAAAGAGGCTGAGCCTAGTCCAATATGGTCTTAGCCTTCACAGGATCCATTTCTAGACCCTTACCAGAGATATTGAACCCCAAAAATTGAACAGAAGAAACCGCGGAGGTGCATTTCTCAAGTTTCACAAATAAGTTATTTTTTTCTAAACCTAAGCAAGACCTCCCAGACATGTTTCTGATGGTCACCCAAGTTAGAAAAAAACATTTTAATATTGTCCAGATATACCACTACAAATAACCCCAGCAGGTCCTGGAAGATATCATTGACAAAGTCCTGGAACACTGCAGGATAATTGCAAAGACTGAACGGCATTACTTAATATTCTTATTGGCCATCGTTGGTGTTTTTCATTCATCCCATTTCCTGATATGAATTAGGTTGTATGAACCCCTAAGGTCAAGTTTAGAATAGATTCTTGACCTGATTGTATAACTCAGAAATCAGAGGAAGGGGATAGTGGTTTTTTATGGTAATTTTATTAAGGCCCCTATAGTCAATACATGAGCGAAGACCTCCGTCCTTGCCCACGAAAAAGAACCCAGCACAAGCAGGGGAACTAGAGGGCCTAATGAATCCTCTTTTAAGATGTTCCTTTATGTACTCTTTCATTGCCTGGGCTTTAGACAAAGAAAGAGGATAAGATCTCCCTCTAGATGGAGTAGACCCAGGAATGAGGTCAATTGGGCAGTCGTAGCACCTATGTGGGAGTAATGTTTCTGCAGCTTTTTTAGAGAATACATCAGAGAAATCAGCAAAAGCCATGGGTAAACCCTCTAGGAATGTGACTGCCACCAATTGAGGAACACTTATGCAAGAGTCATTACATTTTTAACCCCATTGAAGAATTTCACCAGTTACCCAATCAATATGTTGGTAACCAAGGTAAACCTAAAATAAGAGGAGAAGAAGAAGAAGACCCCTCAATAACATAGGACGACTTCTCAGAGTGCAAGTTGTTAGTGCACATGGACAAAGCCAGTTATTTTTAGTTACCAAACCTGACCCCAGTCAGTGTGCTTTTGTCAATGGCTAATATTCTCATGGGAGGAATAAGGGGTATTAGAGGAATATTAAACCTTACTGCAAAGGCAGCATCCAAAACATTCCCTGCCGCCCCTGAATCCACAAAAGCAGAAACCTTAACAGAGCCCGAAGGCCGGGTTAAATTAACAGGTACCATGATCCTAGAGGAAAACTGGGGAGAGGAAACTTCTCGACTAAAATGGTGCTTCCTTTTCCATTTAGGCTGAAGTTTCCCAGCCCCTTAGGGTACTGGTTGAGAAAATGACCCTTTTCCCTACAGTAAAAACACAGACCCTGAGACCGCCTGTGAGCCTTTTCCTCAGGAATTAGATGAGTGATACTTAATGGCATGGGTTCCTCCTGAGGCAGAGGAACAAAGGGGTTAAAGGCTTAACACTAGGCTACCCAGAAAGAGAAGAAGTACCCTTTTCAGCCCTACTCTCCCGTTGTCTTCTGTCAATCTGGAAGGCTAGACACATTAGGTCATCCGGAGTAGAAGATAAGTGTAGTTAACCAGACTGTCCTTGACAGCTTCAGAAAGCCCTGACCAATATTGGCTACAAAGGGCCATGTCGTTCCAACCAGTTTCTACAAACCACCGGCAGAACTCTCCTCTACTGCCCTTTGCCCCTAGCATAACTTACGAATCGCGGTATTGGCGGAAGAAGCACTATCCTGGTCATCGTAAAGCATAGCCATACAATTAAAGAATGTTTCTAGGGTGAAATGGGCAGGGTCGGAGAGGGGTAACCTTAGCTCCCATATTTGTGGGTCGCCTTGTAAGTAGGAAAAGAGTGAGGAAAGAAACTTAGATATAATTTACATGCCTCCCGAAAGACATATGTTGTGTTTGGATTTGGTCTTATCCCCATTAAATGTTTCAGGGAAATAAATTTTGGGTTCATGGGATTTATGAATATTACCCATCTCAGCAGAAGAACCCACTGGCACGGCAACAGGAGATTGGACCACTGGCTTTGGCATCTGTTCAAAAGCATCCAATCTTTGTGACAGGTTGTGCAAGTCTTGCACCAGGTAGTCCTGCTTCTGTTCTTGTACATTAAAGCGCTGCAGAAGAGTGTTGAGGAGCTCTTCTGTAGTTGGAGGAGCAGCGGCAGCATGACCTTTGGCATCCATTTGGCCCGCTATAGTCACGGTCAGCACCCTAAATCCAGAACCAATGCTAAGCACCCTGTTCACGGCTCTTGCTTCTGCCTATAACAGCCGCCTTTCACCTCGGGAGGAGCCCTCGGCTAATCGGATGCCGTCAGGTCTTATTAGGAGAGGTGCCAAGCTAAGGGTTGTGGACAAGCAGAGGGCATGAACGTAAGGCAAAGTCTTTTGGGCAAAAGGTCACAGAACAAAACGTAGACAGATAGCTTAGTCAAATCAGGCTGGGTCGGTGCAGGCAGAGTAGAAGCGGAGTCAAACAGGCAAGGGTGATATGGATACAGAAGAGTCGGTTACCAGGTAGGGTCATGATTACAGAGGTCAGGATCATCAAAAACAGGCAGGGGTCACAACAGGTAGTCAGATAACAGAAGTTTAACAGCACAGAGGAACCAGGAACTAGTAAGGAAGAAATCTATAACGGCAATGAAATAGGATGCCAAGTCTCGTTTAATAGTTTTGAATTTGGTGCCATTGCATGCTGACTTTCTTTATTAAGGAAAGTGGAATGACCTGTATGTGATTGGGTGGAGAACGGTTGGAGCTCAGGGGCTCAGAGCTGAATCTCCATCCTTTGTTGAAAAGCCATAGGAGCCGTTCCTGTGGGATATGTTTGGGGGCCAAGAGAAATGAAAAGGATGGGTTATACAATGTATAGGGGTGCAAGCATTGTTATTGGTCTATTGAATATCTGCCTGTGAGAAATCTGTTTGTGGGATTTGGCAAACTGTTGATTCTCTGCAGCAGTGGTGTAACTACTCACTGGTGGGCCCTGGTGCAGGATTGGAACCCGGGCCCCCCCTATCGGGTTCTCCCTCTGTGAATTGCACATTGGAGTTCTCCTAGCCTCTCTGGCAAGCCCCAAGAGGGAGCAGGCCCTGGTGCAATTGCACCCCCTGCTTCCCTGGTAGTTACGCCACTGCACTGCAGATATTTCATTAATAAAGACACTCTTACACATTCACTGCGGCCACAGTCACCTTTCTCAGACATGATCATTGGACTCCTATCAATTAGTAATTGATTAATTAAGCAATCACCTGATAGGAGAGGGGAATGATGGGAAATACAACAAGGGGTGGTCACTGCTCCTTTATTCAGTAAAAAAATAAACCAGGCACTGGGACTAACTGGCACTAACTTGTGTGTTAAGTGAAGGCTGGAACGGAGAAACAAAAACACACTTTAATTAAATGACAAGGAAAGGCAAAAAAGTAAAATCCCATTTTTACTTTCTTTAATGAAAAAGAAATCTAATTCCAGTATAGTTTAATTAAAAAATGTGTACTGTTTTTATAAGAAACCTGACTGTATTCAGTGAAATTCTCCCTTCATTTACTGCTGTGAATAGGAATTGTCAGACAGTCTCTTACTGCTGGGCAGGGAAACAATCATACTTATGAACAGCAGGGGGAGCCCCCACCTTACTTACCAGCCATGGAGAACTCCAGCAGCTTTCAGTCGGCTACTGTTTGTATTGGATTTTATTTTTGCCTTTACATTCCCTTTAATGTTTCCAACTCCAGCTGCAGGGACAAAGATCATGGAGCCAGATTTAAACAGATAAACTGGGATTCTATTTGGAGGGTTATTTTGCAGCAGCTGCTGGTTCTGCAGAGTTGGAGAAAGTTTGTATTAAACAATACAAAAACTATAAAATCCACATTAGATTACATGACAACACAGGACCCAGTGCAGTCTGTTTTTTCTGATTATTAATCAGCTTGGCAGATATTATTTGACTTGTGCTGTTTTGATCATTTATGACGACCCCCTAAGCAGCCCAGATCACACTGAGCATGTGCACAGTCTTGGTCTTGCAAAGATGTGTAACAAAATTACAAGATGACAGCCCACTGTGGCCAACTTTGAAAGCATAAATCATTTATTTGATTAGGCTTGTGATGCAGATGCAGTAAGTTCATGTTTATGTTTAGTATACAAAATACAGCATTTCTAGCCTTATTCTATTTTAGACTTTACTTGCCCTTTAAGGCACTTCACTGTATACAGGCAAGTCTCACTGCTACTTTATGACTGAGGAAAAGCAGGGGTGAGAGAACAAGTTGGGTTTGGCTGCAGGACTGGGGCAGAGCAGGCGTGAGGTATTTCATAAATAAGCACAAAATTGCAGGAAAAAAAATTAGGAATCATGAGAACAATTGTGGCAACTGCAAAATATTGTATGACCCCCATGTCTCAGGGCATGGAGGATTTGCTTTATCATAATGATACCCTGGAACCATTTATAAAGTTTGTGCAGAACATATTTATTTGCACAGGGTTGTATTGCTCATGTTTTTTCCTAATTGCTAAAATGTTGCACTGCTGTGCTCATCTTTCTGTTTTTTTACAAATTTGCACTACAAACACATTATCGTCAATGGCTCGCAAATAGGGTTGCCACCTTTTCTTAAAAAAAATACCGGCCTTCCTATGTACTTCACTTTTTTTCCTATTTATAACATTGGAATCAGCCCTCAAAAATACCGGTCAGGCAGGTGGCAACCCTACTCGCAAATGAGATGGGTGAGAGCAGCCACTGTGCAAGGCAGTTGTGAATAAAAATAGCACTGACAGCAATTTAAATTCACAATTTGCAAAACTGTTTTGCAAATAATTATTCTGACACCAAATTGCAGAACAAGTATGTGCAGTAATATCCACAATTTATGAAATTTGCCATATTTAAAAAACTCTTATGGGCATTCATAATGCGAAAAAATAGTTCTTTCCCAGAAGAGACGTAACCTGAAACAGAGATAAACACATTACAGAGCCCAACACTCCCAGTTTGTCAGAAATGAAACAGAAACTCTCCCTCTCCCTTCCAGGGATATCAGCCTTCCAGGGAACATCCTTCTAACTGACAGCACCACACTCATCCTGCCCTGAGCATGGGGGACACTGAGGCTTATCAGTTCCCTGTGGCCCTGGAGTGGGATCTGGGGTCCGAGAAGCTGAAGGACATAAAGAACAAGCTGCTTTTGTATTTCCAGAGCAAGAGCAGATCTAACGGAGGGGAATGTGTGATCAAGGAACCTGACTGCACGCAGGGATATGTCCTCATCCACTTCAGACAAGAAACAGGTAGGATTGTGGGTACAGGGATATGTCCTCATCCACTTCAGACAAGTAACAGGTAGGATTGTGGGTACAGGGATATGTCCTCATCCACTTCAGACAAGTAACAGGTAGGATTGTGGGTACAGGGATATGTCCTCATCCACTTCAGACAAGAAACAGGTAGGATTGTGGGTACAGGGATATGTCCTCATCCACTTCAGCCAATTTGTCCTCATCCACTTCAGTCACAAAACAAGTAGTATTGGGGGTACAGGGATTTGCACTCTCTGTTGTTATTAGAGGTGCTAGTGTATGTTGGGTGAAATGTCCATGGATATAGCTACAACTGTGTGTGAGCAGGCGTGTTGCTTAAAGTGATACTGATGCTAAAAAAAATGAATTTTAACATATGAATGTACATGAAATGTTACCTATAGGTCATGTGGATCATTTTTTGCTGAGAGGATTGTTTTTGTATAGAATTGTTAGTTGAAGTTCCTAAGCCTGACTCTCTGACACTCTGACTTTGCCAACCTGACTGTCTCAGTCTGTTAGTTACAGTTTCTAATGATAACGGACTCCTGCTGAACAAAAATGGCAGCCCCCTCATACAAGAACATGGGGGATCAGGCAGGTAATGTAAAAGCATCATGCAAATACTTTATGGCAAAGTTAGATGTAACTTTCAAAGCCAATATTATAATAGATGTAAAAAAGAGTTTAGTTTCAGTTGTCAGTATCTCTTTAAGGTGGGTACAAAGGGGGGCAGATAGACATGACCATGTGAGGGAGGGTGTGGTGAACACAGCAGGAGAAATAAGCCTGGGTGTAAGCAGACTTGCATAAATAATAAACATTCATTATTTGCTGTGTGATGTTGCAGCTCAGCAGCAGGTTCTGCAGAAAGAGGCTCATACCCTGATATTATCAGGTGGAAAGGAACTAAAGTTACATGTCAGACTGCCTGGGGCAATTCATCCAAATCAGGACACGGCTGACAATGTAAGTATCTGGAGGCACAGCATGGAGTCATTAGTCATCACTGGGTGGACTGAATGTTGGAGTCCAGGGTCTAACTTGTGCTGTTGCTGTGATATTGAGAATGTGTTGTAAATGTCACATTTGTGGAAGTTCAATTTTAATAAAAAAAAACTTTTACAGTGATTTTAAGATGTCAGTAAAAAATGTCACTCATTCAAATTTATGATTATAGAGAAAACATTTTGGTACACACATCACTTCTGCTAATTAGGTGCAATAATGACACATTTATCTACTGTTTATCTTATTCTTTTAAAAATGTGGTGATAATGTGACAAATTTCTAGAAATACCAGATACTGTACCTATCTTAAATTTGTTGTTATGACACTTACACAAAAATGACACTTTAAAATAACAATTTAAAAATGAGTTCTTACTGACCTTTTTCTGTTTTTAGAATCAACAATCACAAGAAAGTCTGCAAAACCTTGGTGAGATCTAATTATCTCTGTTATATCCAAATTGAATGTACAAGGCCTAAAATATCCTCTGTGGGGAAGAGGCACCCTATATATATAATGGTGTTTGCCCAGAGCATGTCTTTATATTCTGTCAAACAGTGTAGCCCATTTACCCCATATCCAAATGAGAGACTACTCAGGGGGGGGGAGAAGAGCTGGAGGATCAGGGAGGGGGAAGAGGGGATTAGAGACAGAGGGGCAGATTCACTAGAGAGTCATGCTGGCACATTAGCGCTAGCGTTAGACGCTTCGCACTTTAGTGAATCTGCCCCAGAAGGAGAGAGGGGAAGAGAAAGAGGGTTAGGAAGTAGAGAGACAAATGGGGAAAATATAGAAGGACAGAAAGGATTGAGGGTGGGGAGAGTAATGTCAAGCAGTTGAGCTGACAATAGAGAAGGAAGGGAGAGGTTATGAAATACAGGAGGAGAGAGACAAAAGGGGAGGATATGAGAAATATAGAAGGGGAGAGAAGAGGCACGATGGGGGAGAGTAAGACCAAACAGTTTGTAGAGAAAAGAAAGAAGTAAAAAATGTTGACGGAAAAGGGAAAGACAAAAAAAAAAAAGAAGAGAGTCCCACACACATATCTCTGACTAAAATAAAGGAATCAAACTGAGTGAATGGATTTGATGCCCTAGTGCTGGGGTATCCAACCTTTTTGTTACTTGTGAGACACATTCAAATGTAAAAACAGGTGGTGAGCAACACAAGCATGAAAAAAGCCCCAGGGTTGCCAAACAAGGAGAAAAAAAGAGGGTTGTGGGTGCACTCTGAAGGCCATATAAATAGTTATGGGCGAATTTATTCGCCAGGCGCGAATTTGCAGCGAATTCGCAGCGAATTTGCAGCGAATTCGCAGTGAATTCCCGCGATTTTTCACCGGCAAATAAATTCGCAAAAAGCCAGCAAAAATTCGCCTGCCAAAAATTTGCTGGTGTAAAAAAAAAGTCGTGCGACAAAAATGACGCGACGCGCGTCAAAAACGCTGGAAATTTTTCGGCGAAACAGGATAGATTCGCCCATCACTACATATACAAATATAATTAATTATTAATTTAAATAATCCAATGAATATGCAAGTGCATGTATTTAAAAAGGAAAAACAGGGTTTTTTGTTACAAAGTTATGATCATAAAATTGATAAACCACCATACCACGTCCATGTAAACCCCACACCGTGGTCCCTAACTTGTTTACCTGTGGTCAAAATATAAACGGTCAAATACCGGTCTGCTTAACAGCATTACTTGGAGTATAAGTCTCCTGAAACTTGGTTTCAATCTGTGGGCTAGATTCTCCCCAGCCACCTGCTTTTAAGAGAGAGGCTTCCCAAACCAATGCCCATTTTTAAAAAAAGTGAAATGAAAAGACTATAAAGGCAAAGAAAAGTTGTATATATAGGTGCACACTTGTGTATATATGTGTGTGAATATAAGTATGAGTACAGGTTTAAGTGTAGAAGCGTAGAAGATGAAAAGAAAGAAAAGAATAGATGTGAAGTGTGATAGCTGTACTGTGTGTGTTAGTGTGGAAGTGTTATTTATTGACAGGTGCAGCAAATATAGGTGTTTTACAGGCATTGGTTTTGATGAAAGGGCTGAAGCCTCCCCCGCCATTAGTATTTGTGGCTTTTAAGGGAGAGAAAAATTGCCCAAACCAAGTGTAAATAAAAACCAAAAACACATAGGGCCACCATAAATTTAAAGGGGTGGGTATGAGGGTGCACTAACCACATGAAGCTCAGCCACAGCTTCCGGCTACATTTCAAGTACAAAAAAAGAGGGTCGTGGGTGCACTCCTAAGGCCATATAAAAATATAAGTACAATAACCCCCTGTCTAAATAATCCAATGAATATGCAAGTGCATGTAGTTAAAAAGGAAAAACAGGGTTTTTTGTTACAAAGTTATGATCATAAAATTGATAAGCCACCATACCACGTCAAGATAAACCCCACACGGTTGTCCCTAACTTGTTTACCTGTGGTCAAAACAGCATTACTTGGCGTATAAATCTCCTGAAACTTGGCTTCAATCTGTGGGCTAGATCCTCCCTAGTCACCTGCGTATGCAGCTTTTAAGAGAGAGGCTGCCCAAACCAACGCCCATTTTTTTAAAAAGTGAAATGAAAAGACTATAAAGGCACAGTACAATTGTAGTTGCCAAACAAGGTACTTGACTGGCTGTTTGGCAGCCCCTGTGTGCAGCCTACAGGAGGTTTTGTTTAGCAGTACACCTGAATCATACATAACCAAAACTTGCCTCCAAGCCAGAAATTCAGAAAGAAGCACTTTCTTTGAGGACACTGGGAGCAACATCTAAGCACGAGCCACTGGTTGGGTATCACTGCCCTAGTGGGTAATAGATATCCCAAATGAGTGGTAATTACTCTTACTGTCTCTCTCTCTCTTTGTTTCTCTTTTGTAGTTGTAGAGCTGCCCCACGGACCAAATACAGGATCCCATGATTCCCCACCTCCAGTGATCCTTATTGGGAATGTCCAGGACTTATGTTCTATTGAGATGCTTAACCTCCTGGTGGAGAATGTCAGCAGCAAACAAGAGGATTTAGACTTCTATGTGGAGATGATTCCTGAGATCTACTCTGCTGCTCTCACCTTCACTTGTAACATTGGTGAGTCCCGGCCTAATTCTGGGTAAGAAAAAAAGGACAGTAAGTAGTGATGGGCGAATCTCCCGCGATCCGCTTCGCCGAAAAATTAGCGAATTTCCAGAGAAATTAGCGAATTGGCGAAAAATTCTCGAAACGAGTCGCGGGACGCTTTTGACTGGCGTCGCGTCAACTTTGGCGCATCGCGTCGTTTCCGACACGCATCGCGTTGTTTTCAGCTCGTCGCGTCAAAAACGACGCGCGACTAATTTTTCCAGCGAATTTTAGCTAAGCGAAATTTCGCTGGCGATTCGCGAATTTATTCACCAGCGACGAATCGCGGGAATTCGCAGCGAATTCGCCCATCACTAACAGTAAGTGTAAATCCAGCATTAAAAGTAGGTAGCAGGGAAAAGAGAGTAAGAATTGTTGATTGTTCAAATATGTGGAACTCTATAGGAGGCTTGTAAACACATTCTCCTGTGTTTGTGCTTTCCCTCAAAGTTGCCCCCAGTTTTCCCTCATTTGTCCATAATAAAATCCCCTGAGTCATCGTTTTGAGCCACACATCAACATGTCAGGCATCATCCTGATATATCAGGCCAAATATACTCCAATTATTAGCCTCAGTTACCCAGGTATCTTCTTATAGCCATAGAAGTTACAGTAATGGGTAACTGCCCCTGCGTTACTGCATCTTCTGGTAAACCAAGTGCTTTTCCAAAGAAATACTTTGTAGTCATACTGACATGCCACTGGTGTCACAAGGGGCATTTAAATCCTGGTCTCTTTATGGACCTTTAAATATGTTGGATCTTCAGAAGTATTAGTGTCTGTCTAGTATACATTCATTTTACTAAGCATGTTGAGTGCCCTTTCTCTCCCAATAGAAATCTTATGCTTTCTTCAGATATCATCAGTTTTATGGATGGCTTCTTCAGAAACCACAAGGTGAAACAACTGAAACTCACAGCCAAGCCTTTGGAGGGCACTAATATTATCAGGGCAGAGAATCTACCCCCAAACACATGTGAGGATTACCTGGTGATTTACTTTGAGAGCCCACAGCATGGAGCAGGCAGAGTTGAGCATGTTGCACTTATTCCAGAAGAAGATGCTGCAATAATCACATTTCTTGATAAAAAAGGTAAATTAGAGGTCTCTAATAGTAGGGTAATGTTGGGGATGTGAAAAGGCGATTAGAATTGGAAGAGGGAGGCAAAATATTTTTGGAGGATGGAACAAGATGCAAGGGAGACAAACAATTACTAAATAATGGTAGAGGTCTTTCTGGGTACATTTAATAACAAATACAAGGTTTTGGTTCTCATCTCCTACTGCAGTTAACACTTCACATTCAATTTATCCAAAATTAAAACCAGGACTTCTTTATATTTTTAGCTGCAGAGATGGTGATGGAGAAGAAACATGTGTTTGGAAAGAGGCCGATATCAGTGTATCCATATTATGAGTCCCCTGGTATAACTCTATATGGGAAGAATGGGCCATGTGTAACATTACCCAACCCTCTGGATGTGCCAATTAGTCCATATGTACTAGAATTCATACTGGGTGATTCACAGATAAAAGACAATATAGACAATGAGATGAAATATAAAAATTGCGAGATCACATGGCCAGATCCAAACTGTCCCAATCCCACCATTAAACTCTCAATCCCCAACCCCATATTATCTCATCTCAGGACTATGGCAAAAATTGTACGGACATGGAACGATCAGGTTTTCACCGAATTCTCCCTTATTATGTCCAAGTTCAAAGCTGCAGAGTACAATGTGAATCCATCAGTTTGGGAAGCCATCAAAGGAGAAGTCGAAAGCTCCACATACAAGGTAATCTTGGTTAAACCAGACCTTGCCAAGCAGAAAGTATTCCTTGCAGGACTCACCAAAGATATTTTTCAGATAGAGGAAACTTTCAGGAAACTGATAGAAAATACCTCCAGGGAGATTTATAGACAAAATGAAAGCTTGGCTAAAACCATGCCACTCTCTCCTGCTCTCTATGAAATCATGAAAAAAAAGGGCCTTGAGAAAAACCTACAAAAATCATTTCCAAAAGTAAAGATCTCCTATGATGTAGAATCAAAGAATATTGAGCTCTATGGGCTGAAAGAGGAAGTGTTTGGATCCCAATGTGAAATACTAAACATATTAAAAGGTTTGAAAAGAAAACATATTACTTTTAAGGGGCACATGGTAAATTTCCTGGTGGCAGCAGGTCACGAAGAACTCTCATGTTTTCTCTTTATACAGCACAATATTAATGCAATGTTTGAGATTGAAGATAATGAAGTCACTTTGACTGGATTCTCTGTGAAAGATCTGTCAGATGCAGAAGAACAAATGAAACGTGAGTTAGTTTGTAAGCAACTTACTGTTGAAGACAGTATGATTATTCAAAAACCAGAGTGGAACAGTTTAAAGGAATATTTGCATGACACCTTTAATGCTGAGAAACAAACCATTGTGATTGAGGCGTTCCCCCAAGGGGCAGAGAATGAAGTGGTTATTGCTGGTCTGGCTCCCAGTGTAGGAAAAGCTTCCCAACAGATACATGACTTTCTGGAAAAGAATACTAACATACAGAAGGACATCAAGGTAAAATCTGTAGCAGTCATGCAGTTTATCAAGGAGAAGAAGGAACAAGATGTGAAAAAAATAATAAAAAATATTGAGATTGACATGAAGGAACGGACTATCTCCATGTGGGGTCCAAGACTATACGTTCAAGAAGCAGCTGGACTTATAGAAAATATATTGTCTTCTCTGCACTGGGATGTGCTGCAGATGAGGAAGCCGGGAGCCAAGAAGTTCTGCTTGAAGAACAAAGAGCTGCATGTTACTACAGCAAAGAATAAATACAACTGTGTGATACACTTACAAGAGGACAGAGAAGATGGATTTATATCTGATGTGGCATGTGAGGGTGTACTACATTATCAAGTGAAGCTGCCAGGTGAAGTGACTATTGCAGTCTATAAGGATGACCTGACCTGTCACTCTGTGGATGTCGTAGTTAATGCAGCCAATGAAGATCTGATGCACATTGGGGGGTTGGCACTGGCCTTATCAAGAGCTGCAGGGCCCAAACTACAAACTGATTCTGATCTCATTATTAAAACACGTGGAAGATTAGCGACTGGTGAGTCAGTGATTACTGATGCTGGGAATCTGCCATGCAAACAGGTTATACACACTGTAGGGCCCAGGTGGATCTCAATCTGTCCAGGAAAATGCGATCGGCAACTCAAGAAAGCAATATCTAGTAGCTTAGATCTGGCTGCAAGTAAAGGACACAGGTCCATTGGGATTCCAGCTGTCAGCTCAGGGATTTTTAGATTTCCATTAAAAAGATGTGTGAACCAAATCGTGGAGTCCATTAAAGAATATGTGGAGGATAAATCTGCACACAGCAGCATTAAACAAATCCATCTAATAGCTAATGACTCAACCACAGTCCAGGCCTTTGCTGATGCTCTCAGAACTGAATCTGAACAGCAGAAAGTTGAATCAGTACCAAAAGCTACAAGTGACATCACAGTTAAGAAACGCGAGACGTCACCAGCCAGAATCACGAACTCCCAGCAAAAGACTGTGACAACCAAGGAGGGGCTGATAATTAAGATTATCCTGAAGGCAATTGAAGACTCCACAGTAAGTATCTTGTTTCAGTAACTATTAACTGGGGGCAAAGTCTGGATTATTGGGACAGCTACCAAGGTTTTTGAGTAGATGGGCAGATCTTTAGAGGGGTGATAGGTAGGTCAAGTGGTTTATGTAATCCCCCTATTAATCTGCTTTGCATGCTTATTGGCACTTACAACAGACATGCATTTTTCAGGAACCCCCTATTTTGCCTCCCCTATGTTCATCTGTCATCCAGGCACCCAACAGAACCATTGCTCTACAGGTTTAGGGAGTTTTGGGTCTCACAGCTTGCATGGCATTTTGCGTTTCCCAACAGGTTCCTTCCAGTTGTCATTTTTAAAGAAAGAGGTTTTTTTTTCAGACTGATGTAATTGTGAACAGCGTGGGGCAGAATCTACAATTAAATGATTGGCAGGTAAGCAGTTCCTTGTCCAGGCGGGCTGGACCTCAGCTGCAGCAGCTTCTGCTGAATGTCAGCCAAGGGGCATCACAACATATTGGATCAGTGCTTTCCACCGACAGCTGTGACCTCAACTGTGTCAAGGTTTTTCATGTTGTGATGCAACAATTTGACCACAGGCTGGAAGCCTCTGAGAGGGTAAGTGTTTTTCATTCCTGACAAAAATATTTGATCACTTACCTTATCTATACATTAAGGCACAGATTTACTAAATTCACATGAATGATTCGAAATTCGATCGAATTTTCAACAAGATTTGATTTGGAATTTTCGAATATTTTTGAAGGCCGCTTGACCATCGAATTTAAAAAATTCGATTGAATTGAATGATTTAAATAAAATTCTATTTGACTATTCAGTCAAATTACTTTCCCTTTAATTCTTAATTCGACTGCCTAGTTCGCCAGATTAAACCTACCAAATTGCTATTAAACCCTAGAGGAAGCTCCCATAGGATTTTTTTAAAGATTTTTAGATCGAACAAAAAAAATTAGATTTTTAAAATCGTTCGAATCATTCAATTAGAATGATTTAATCATTCGATCGAAATTTGTTTATTCATTCGATTGAATTGCGGTAAAAACCTTCAAATTCAATATGTGAATTTGAAGGTTTTAAATATGGCCACAATTCGACAAAAAGTAAATCTGCCCCTAAGTGATTACTGGTTATAAAGCAGCACCACTGTGTATTAGCAGGAGGTGCAAATTCCGATGTGTGTGGTGTAATAGTGTTGTGTTTTGGTAGCCAAAGATGAGCAGGGTATAACAGTGCTTTATTAGCAGGTTCATGCAGCCATTACACAACTGCAGTAACTTCTTACTTTCACTTTCAAGCTTTAGAGAAAGTCCAGTGTCGGACTGGGACACCAGGGGCCCACCCAAAAACCTTAGACCAGGGGCCCACCATAAAACCTTAGACCAGGGGGCCACTCTCAGTACTAATATTTTTCATCTCCTCAATCAACCTCTATCCTCCTAGTTTGTTTTCTTTACATACTATAATCAATTATTCCATATATTTAGCCTCTTTGTTCTCATAGAAATAGGGAATGGCCATGAAATAGAGGGCCCACTGACACCTTGGCCCACCGGGAGTTTTCCTGGTATTCTGGTGGGCCAGTCCGACACTGAGAAAGTCCTGTGTATGCACAGTGACATCTGCAGAACATTTGTATAAACACCACATATTCCCCCTATAGTAGGAAAGAATTTGGGCAAATGTAATAAATAACAACAATGCATGTTAAAGCAGTAATATACATTATTCACATCACATAGTCCTGGGTCCATGCAGGTAGTTTTCTGATTCTCTCAGTATGCCTTATAGGTTCACTTTCTCCTGCCCTATTGCGGTTGGCATTAGGAGTAGGAAAATGTCCTTCATCAAATGGAACATCTCCAAAGTCATATCTAGCAGGAGCAAGACGACTTGCATTCCATATGCGTCCATCAGACTGTTCATATGTGAATGGTCCTCGCTGGCGTCTCACTTCAAGTGGTGTAGTAAATTTAGATTGTCCTTGTTTCAGTATTCCTGGTTTCCTAATTCTGACTAAAGATCCAGGCTGAAATTGCATTTGGCTTGTTGACGTTTGACAATGTCAGCAGTAGATGAGTTTGTAGGAACAGTATTTGGTGGAAGTTTGATGTCTGCAACATGTAACCTAGTGCGCATCTGTCTGCCATGTAATAATTCAGCTGGAGATGCTTGGGTCATTGCATGGCATGTTGCTCTGTAGTTATGTAAGAACTTTCCAAGATTTCCCAGTAAGATTTGCTGTCTGTAGTGCTTCTTTCAGACTTCTGTTGAATTGCTCAATTTCTCCATTTGCTTGTGGGTAATACACTGAAGATCTCCTATGCACAATATTTCTCTCTCAGAAAGTATTCAAACTCATATGAGACAATCTGTGGTCCATTGTCTGATATTAACTCCTTTGGAGTTAATCTGCAAAACAGTCTATAGGAGCATCTGCAAAAGGACTGTCGATATCAATAGCAAGTTTTTCCCCAAGCTGAATCAGGAAATGGTACTGGCTGAAGTTGTGGTGTATATGTGATAGCTGTTTTGTCATGATTCTGAAAAGTAACACAAGAATGAATAGCAGTTACCCCATCAGCATCCATTGCTGGCCACCAGTACAGTTCTCACAGTCTTTGTTTTGTACGTACAATTCCTTGATGACTCTAATGTGCAAGTTGTATGAGCTTTTCTCTCAAGGTTTCTGGTACCAATAAACAGTGAGCTCCACTGACAACATAGCCATCTACTAAGGACAGTTTGTGTCTAATCCTGTAGTAAGGTTGAAGATCAGGACTGAGTTTCTTCTCAGCATTTGGCCATTTGCTTTGTAAGATGTCCCGTAGTTTTACTTGAATTGGACATGTGAGGCAAGCTTGCTTAAAATCAGCAGCTGTAACTGTAGATGATAATATATCAGTCAGTGCTACAACTTCTATGTCCTCATCCAGTGTTTTAGAAGCTCCAGGTAAAGGTAAATGTGACAAACAATAGGCAGTAACATTTTTCAAACCTGGTTTGTATTGCATTTGTAGTTGAAATTCAGTAGCCTTGCTGACCATCTAGCTATACACATTCCAGCTCTTCCTAGTCCCTTTGTTGTAAGTAGTGTAGTTAAAGGGCTATGATCAGTGCATAAGGTAAACTCTCTACCCCATAGGTAGGTTCTCCATTTTTCTGTTGCCCAAACACATGCTAGAGCTTTTTTTTCAATAGTTGAATACTTACACTCTGTCTCTGTAAGTGTTCTGGATGCAAATGCAACTGTTTTCTTTGAATGATCAGCATGGATCTGTGTGAGAACTGCACCAACGCCATAGTCTGAAGCATCTGTAGTAACCACAGTGGGTAGTGCAGGATCAAGTAAAGCTAGCACTGGACTGTTCACAATTAACTGCTTCACTATTTCAAAGCTTTATTGAGCAGTCTCTGAACAAACCAGACTTGAAGTTCCATGTAGTAGTGCTCGAAATGGCTCCACAACTGAAGCATAGTTGGGAATAAACTTAGAATACCTAATAAAGTTTGTAAGGTCTGAAAAATAGATGGAGTAGGTGCTTGTGTTACAGCGTTGACATGGTCAGGGTCAGGCAGAAATCCCTCTTGTGAAATTATATGACCCAGAAATGACAGCTGGGTTTGTCTGAAGTGGCATCTGGAAAGGTTCAGTTTCAGTACTGCAGAATCAATGCATTTCAGAACTTTTTCTAGGTACCTCTCATGAACATCCATAGTTGGAGCGTAGACAATTATATCATCCAAGTAGCATTGTACATCAGGTATGTCATGGAGTAAAGAAGACATCAGTCTTTGAAAACAGCTCGGTGCTGAAACCAGTCCACGTTTGAACTGAAACAAACCATATTGCGTGATAAATGCAGTGAGGTCTCGGCTTTCCTCATGCAGTAATACTTGATGATAAGCACTCTGAAGATCCAGGGTTGAAAAGAATTTTGCTTCTTGGAGTTCTGAAAATATTTCCTCTATATGTGGCAAGGGATGAATATCCATAACAACTTCTTCATTAGGTTCATGGAGATCAACACACAATCCTCCAGTTTTATTCATTGTTACAACAATTGGTGAAACCCATTCAGAGGTTTCTGATTTTTCAATCACATTTTGCTCTATCAGTTTCTTTAGTTCCAGTGAGTCTACCTTATAGAGTAGGGCAATCGACTCAATTTCTGGTATACTGGTTTTACATCTGGTCTCAACTTAACCTTGTGCACAAAGTTATTAGCATAGCCAAGTGAAGTGTTGCTTTGTGGTAAAATTTTAGACACAGGCTGTATGGCAGGCTTTGGTGCTGTAGTAATGAGACCATAAACTAATTGTAGGTTTAATGCAGCAAAGAGATCCCTTCCAGGTTAGCAGTACCCTTATTCACAATGTAAAAGTCAAATTTTGCAGTATTTGATTCAAATTGTACAGTCACTGTCAGGGCCAGATTTACATGGTGGTTGCCCCTAGGCCCACTGCCGTTTGTCGCCCCCATACTCTGTCCTTTATTTGCAAATTTTCATTATCAGGACCGGAGCAATGGGGATTGATGCATGGTAAATTTAAAAGACTATCATATCTCCAGCATATCCCCAGTGTTTCTGAACCAATGTAGGTGTGGCTGGGCAGCATGCCGCCCCCTAAAATCCTGTCACCCTAGGCCCGGGCCTATGTGGCCTTTCCAAAAATCTGGGCCTGGTCACTGCCAAGCAACCAAGCACAGGTATTGGATCCTTTAAGTAACTAACCAGTTTCAGGGCAAGAAAATATCCTTTGGTAGTATAGAAACAGCTAAACCTGTATCAAGCATCAGGTTAATTGAGTGTCCCTTGTCAGCAGAAGCAGTATTGACATTGACAGTGCATATAAACTTATCTGGAATAAATGTACCCACTTTATCCACACTTAACACATTTACTACATTACTAGTTTATTTCCTAATCATTTATTACATTTGTAGTAATGACTTCATTAACATCTTTAGAAGAACTAGGACAGACCTTAGAAAAGTGTCCTCCCTTTCTGCATTTGTAACACTGTACCGCTTTTGCAGGACTTGTAGCATAATTTGCCATGTGTTGTGTTGAACCACAATGAAAGCAGTATTTTTTTATTTGTTTTGCAGTGAATCCTTTAAGTTAAACTCAGGTGGAGGGATTTCATGAGTAAGAACAGATCTGCTTGCCATCTTGTGCTATAAGAGTGCTATAAAAGTGTACACAGTGAGTAGGGTTCTCCCTCCTACATATAAAATCTACATGCTGCAGGGCTCAGGGCTCGTTATAAGATATATATATATATATATATTTAGCTTCATATCTGCTTTGAATTCAGTGGTTCTTGTAGTAATTAACTAAAGAAGTAGGCTAGAAACATTGTACATTATTTTTTGAACTTTTGTACCAGCCCAAAGCAACCACAGAACATTATTAGAGAAGATCTGTGCATCCAAAGATGCCTCAGTAGCTCCCCATCTTCTTTTCTGCTGATTCATTGATTCACATGCTCTGTGCTGCTGTCACTTACTGAGCTTAGGGACCCACTCAGAATAAGCTGTATATATGGTACAGAACAGAAATGTCACAGTATAAGGCTGATTAGATTAGTACTTATACAGATAACTGCATGTCAGCACAGAAACCAGTGCAACTTCGTACCTCCCAATTGTCCCATTTTCAGTGGGACAGTCCTGCATTTGACAGCTCGACCCGTAGTCCTGCATTTGTACTGGAAAGTCATGATTTTTTCTCTGCACTAAGCAGCTAAAAAAAGAGATACAATGTTTGGCTTTTGGCAGAGAGCACAGAACAGCCACATGGTAGAGATAAGATACTTTTGTAACAATTTTGAGATAAGCAAATAAGTAATTGTAGCAATTTAGATAACAGGTAATAAGTTGGGAGAAGTTAGACTGACATAAAGGGCAGTTCACCTTAGTTATCAAAACTTTAATAACTGAAAAAGAAAAACAGAAATATGTTCAAACTTTCATAACCTGCCAAATTTGGTAAAATTAGGTAATTAGGATGTGGCCAAAAATTTTCCCCCCTCTTTTTATTTCCAAAATATTGGGAGGTATGCAATTATCATCAGAATTTAATAATCAGCCTTGTAGCATCAGCTTATATTACTGACAAACCTCAATTTCTGCTTGCAAATGTGCAACAATCCCTAAGCTTAGCTTCTCAACAGCTGCTCAGAAACCACTGAGCAAATGAGTGTTGTAGACACTTTGCAAGATGGTGACCCCCTGAGACAGAAGTCCTGGATCATTGCTGCTATTGACAAGCTGAAACTTTAGGCGGGTGCAATAAGTTCAGTATGTAAAATATGGCATTTTTAACCATATTAATTTTTAGGGTTTAGTTCTCCTTTAGGGTAGTGACACACGGCAAGATTCGGGGTGATTGTCACCAAGAAGAGGCAATTACTCGCAGTGACTAAATCTCCCCAAAATATATAGAAAACCTTCAAGTTCAACATTTTCTGTCTGGATCAACTAGCAGCGAAGCCTGCTTAACTGCTAGTTAATCCAGAGAAGAAAAAAGATCATATCTGAAATCTCTTCAATTATTCCTTCCTGACTCCAAGATGGCAGTTGGACCAGTCCCCAGAGCCAATTTAGGGGTAGGCAGAAGAGGCAGGTGCCTTGGGTGCAACAGGGTGGGGGGGTAGGATCCCAGGCACGTACCTCTTCTGACTCCTCTAACTCAGGCCCTGCACATATCAGCAGTGAGTGTCATGCCTGGGGGACTGCAGATAGGGGTTGCTGAGTGTGGAGGAAGTGGAGCAGAGTGAAGCTGTGAGCTTACCTTGGGTCCCCTATTGTGTTGGTTCAGCCTTCCCAGTGACTGCATCAACTTTGTTTATTTGGGAAACACTTGCTAAAAGGCATCTTTCATCAAGCTATCTAATGTACCAGCCAGTACAAATGATTCAGGAAGAGAACCTCCACAAATTCCCGGCTCTCACTGTAACAACCCTTTCTGAATATTAAGTTGGAACCCCGTTTCCTCTAATCTGATTTGCTCCCTCGTATACCACAATGACAGCTTGTTGTACCTTATCTAGAGATATATTCCAATTCATCCTCGAATTCACTCATGTTGCGTGTCTTGCTCTCAGGTACTCAGAAGAAGTATAAAAACCTGTTTGGAGTTGGCTGAGCAACAAAGCTTGCAATCAATATCATTTCCAGCCATTGGCACAAGAAAACTGGGTTACCCTAAGTATCTGGTGGCAGCCACAATGTTTGATGCAATTGTGGACTTCAGTGCTAGAAATAAGGCACAAAGTATCCAAGAAGTAAATATTGTCCTTCACCCAAAAGATACAGAGAATATCCAGGTAACGGAGAATTGGTATAAAGTGGTATAAAGAAAGGAGCAGTAAGAAGGAAATCACAGAAAAGGGACAGTATGAAGTGACATTCAGAAAGGAACAGTAGGACATGACACTCAGAAAAGGACGGTATAAAGTGACAGTGAGAGATGGTAAGAAGTGACATTCAGGGAGGGATGGTATGAAGTGACACTAAGAAAGGGACGGTATAAAGGGACACTCAGCGAGTAGGGTTTACACGTGGCCAGTTTTTTACTGTCCTTACCTGTAGTTTTGATGGTTGATCCCAATTTTATTAATAGGAAAAAAAGATAAATATATAGGAAGGCAGATATTATTTTTAAGAAAAGGTGGCGGCCCTATCAGCGAGGGATGGTAGGAATTGACATTCAAGGAGGGACAGAAAGAAGTGACATTCAGGAAGGTCAGTATGAAGTGACACTCAAAGAAAGATGGGACGTATAAATTGCATTGTCACTGAGTATTACGTACATTATAGGCTTGTGGAGTGAGTAGGGAACAGTTCTTAGTACAGGTATGGGATCTGTTAATCGGAAAACCCTTATCCACAATGTAAAATATGACTCCCATAGACTCCATTTTATCCAAATTATCTAAATTTTAAAAAATGATCTTTTTCTCTGTAGTAATAAAACAATACCTTGTATTTGATCCAAACTAAGATATAATCAATCCTTATTGGAAGCAAAACCATCCCATTGGATTTATTAAATGTTTAAATGATTTTCTAGTAGACTTAAGGTATGAAGATCCAAATTATGGAAAGATCCATTATGTGGAACACCCCAGCAGCATTCTGGATAACAGGTCCCATACCTGTACATGTTTCTGCCCATATCACTGACTATGTTGGACTCAAGGGGAGTGAGGGGAAGAGTTTGATGAGTGTTTTAATATAAACATTGCTTTCTCATTCCCCTTTAAAGCACTTATGTTTCCTTCCATAGACTTGTGGGAGAATGGTCAGGGTGAAAATTATTGCCATATTAAATGTGCTATTATCCCTAGGTATTTTCCACTGAACTTCAACAGTGCTGCAGGGAGCATTCCTCTAGTGATAGAAGATCAAATTCTACTTCCAGAACAACATCAGGTAAGTGCAACCTACATGCTAACTCTGTCCTGTGTAATGTTCCCTTCCCTGAGGTGTTGTTTCAGAGATGGATATCATGCCAGGAATAGCAGACAGAGCAGCACAAATTTCTAATACATTTTTTCACTTCTGAAGTTTATCTTAAACCAACTGCAGATTATGCAATTTTAAAGGAACAGTAACACCAAAAAATTAAAAAAGGGTTTAATTGGATACTGTCATGGGAAAACATGTTTATTTCAAAACGCATCAGTTAATAGTGCTGCTCCAGTAGACTTCTGCACTGAAATATATTTCTCAAAAGAGCAAACAGTTTTTTTTATATTCAGTTTTGAAATCTGACATGGGGCTAGACAATTGTCAATTTCCCAGCTGCCCCAGTCATGTGACTTGTGCCAGCACTTTAGGAGGGAACTGCTTTCTGGCAGGCTGTTGTTTTCCCTTCTCAATGTAACTGAATGGAACGCAGAGGGACATGGGTGTTTACTATTGAGTGCTGTTCTTAGATCTACCAGGCAGCTGTTATCTTGTGTTAGGGAGCTATTATCTGTTTACTTTCCCATTGTTCTGTTGTTAGGCTGCTACAGTACAGCAGTAAAGAGTAATTGAAGTCTATCAGAGCACAAGTCACATGACTTAACACAGCTGGGAAATTGACAATTTGTCTAGTCCCATGTCAGAATTCAAAATGAAATATAAAAAAACCTGTTTGCTCTTTTGAGAAATGGATTTCAGTGCAGAATTCTGCTGGAGCAGCACTATTAACTGGTGCATTTTGAAAAAAACATTTTCTTCCCATGGCTGTATCCCTTTAAAGTAATAAAAATATAAAGTACTGGAACAACTGGTGTGTTTGCTTCAGAAACTCTACTATAGTTGATATAAAAAAAACTGTTGTGTAGCCATGAGGGCAACCATTCAAGCATAGGATACACTCAGGGTCCGCACCCACATCTTCTTCTTGAGGCTGCGACCCCCCTTTGTCGGAGGTCGTAGCCAAAAATTAAAAATTTCATAGAGTGTGCATGCATGCACACTAACATTGAGCACAAATTGGCTTGGAAGGGAGGGCTGGAGGAGGGACCTGGGGCAGTAGCCCCGGTGGGCCCTGTGCCCCCCAGTCCAACCCTGGATACACTGTAGATAACAGATAAGCTCTATAGCATACAACACGATTCTTTAGGGCCTGTACACGATACTAAACGGTATAATAATTTTAGTTAGAACCTCGATTAAACCACTGTACATTTAATCTTTTTTTTTTATTATTTTGGCACTGTATCCTTTTATCTTTATTTAATTTAACTTAAATGATTGTGTTCTATTGTATCCTTTTTAAGG
>CM044448.1:44412481-44438810 GCA_024363595.1 Xenopus borealis
GGCAATTTCTAAATGGCAATTCATCATATATTTCTAATGTGCCCCGCAGGGATTCATAAGGGAGTAGTTACGCCACTGGATGCTTAGCTTAGAGGTCATCACAAATTATCAAGTCTGTCATATAAGCTGATGCTACAGGGCTGATTATTAAATTCTGGTGCTAGTTGCCCTGGTTTCTGTGCTGCCATGTAATAATTATACATATTAATTACTAATCAGCCTTATATTGTGACATTTCTATTCTATGTGTACTGTTTATTGTGAGTCAGTCCCTAAGCTTAGTAACTGACAGCAGCACATGAATCAGTGAATCAGCAGAAAAGAAGATGGGGAGCTACTGGGGCATCTTCAGAGGGACAGATATTTACTGCTAAAGGGCTGTGGTTGTCTTGGGCTGGTAAACAACATTTCTAACCGACTTCTTTAGATTAACTTTCCTTGTCCTTTAAATGCATCAGCTCATGAATGTTTTCATAGTTATAACAGGTAAATCATATGATAGATTGAGGATTTGCCAGGTTATTTATGGATGTGTGTGGATTCTTGGCTGTTGAACATTTCACTTCTAGGAATAGAGTTGATGGGAGGAAGGAATAACTGCTTCAAAGTGAAAGTGAAACTTCTTTCTTCCTTTTTGCTTTATATGCAGCACACAGCCGAACAGCACAGAACATTAGCCTGCACATAACATGGAAGAATCATGTACATACCAGTTCCCTGTGGCCCTCCAGTGGGATCTGGGGCCTGAGAAACTGAAGGAGTTCAAGAATAAGGTGCTTGTTTATTTCCAAAGCAAGAGCAAGTCTAATGGAGGAGAATGTGTGGTCACGGACCCCAACTGCAGCCAGGGATTTGTCCTCATCTACTTCAGACAAGAAACAGGTAGGATTGGGGTACAGGGATATGTCCTCATCCACTTCAGACAGGCCCGGATTTGCGGCATGGCTCAGTAACGGAACTAGGTGGGGGTGGGCCCTGGTGCGGGCCGTGCAGCCCCCCCCCCATTCTGTGCATAATTTCTATGGTGCTGCAGCTGATTCCAGCTGGCTGCAGCGGGCACAATCTACCGGGGGCCCAGGCCCAATTGCACCCACTGCTCCCCCGGTAGTTACGCCCCTGGTGAGGCTGCATAGGCCCGGGCCTAGGGTGGCATAAATTCAGAGGCAGCATGCCGCCCAGCCACAGCGGTAGTTTGCGATGTTCTGGAGCACTAAGCGCTATGGATGCTTAATGCTCCAGTGTGAAAAGACGTGCATCCACAAAACACTACAGGTGGGAAGGGGCTTCGGAGAACAATGGCCTCTGGGCACTGTGATTAGAAATTAGCTCCTGAATTCGGGCAAGAAACAGGTAGGATTGGGGGTGGTGCAGGGATATGTCCTCATCCACTTCAGACAAGAAGCAGGTAGGATTGTGGGTACAGGGATATGTCCTCATTCACTTCAACCAGGAATGATTGAGAGTTTTGATTGCTGATTGTAGTATTACAGTAATAGATTGTAAGCCTTTCAGGTTGCACACTATAATTCTGCACTGCTCGCACATCTATCTGGATGGTGTGGAGATCTGTGAGATGACTGTTCATAGAAAGAGGTGATTTATGCTATTTTTGTATAACAGTCAGCATGGGGGTTGGGGGGGGTTTCTGGACTCCCCATTCTAGGCAAGTAAATAAATAGGGTTTGATTTCTGGTAAAGAACAAGTCTGAGCTGAGAGCAGAAATGGTTTCTGCAAGAAATATAAAGCCCATTTTATGTACAAAACAAATTTCACAGGATAAACAGATGTACATGGGAGGGAGATGCTTCCCAGACAGATGTTTCTTTGGGGGTTGAAATAGGGTTAAATGTTTAGAGTCTGTGTATAGTGTGGCGCCACAGAGCAGCTTTTGTAGGGAGGAAAAGAGTCTAGGAGACACTCCCTACTTTCATCTCAGTTGACAGTGGTGGAAGTTGTAGTTCAGCAACAGCAAACGTTCCATCCCTGGTTAGTTCCACTTTGTATAAACAGCGATATTCTGCAATATCATTTTGCCCTGCCCCCCTCTCTAAATACAGTTCTGGGCCAAGTTCTCTCAGTAATTTGGCGGTCTCAGTTTACCTGACAGAAATAGAAACAGAAGCAGGCAGCCAGTGAAAGTGAAAGTAGGAAGGCGACCCCCCCCTCCAGAAATTCTGAACCATTGCAGGAGACTGGGGGTGGAGGGGAGGGTGGGGGTCACATGTTATTTATAATATCACTTTGTGAGGTGCTTAAAGGAATATGGGAATACTAATACCTTACGACTAACAGGGATTCTAAATACAAAACTGGATGCAATTTCCTGTGCTGCTCTGTATAAACCTGTGTGGACTAATGTTTGTTATTCTACTTGCCCCTGGCTTGAGAAAGTGGTCTGTGTACCCCAAAACATCGCCTTTGGGCTGTGGTATGATTTTCTACAATATGCTATCATTTTTGCATTTACAAACTTGAGTGCTGTGTCCATTTTGATATTTTTTGTCTATAATATTTGCCAACTCAGCAGTGGTTTTTTTCTGACTACTTGCACCAAACAAATAGGGTTGTGCGGCAATATTTTCTTTTTTCAATAAATACAAAACTGGGATATAAAGTCAAGTTTCCACTGAGGGGAGCAACTTAGAATAGTCGGGCTCATTAAACTGCATCAAAATAATTTTGATGCCCATTGACATTGCATTTCGCAAATTTTTTGCCGTTTGTAAATTTTGTGGTAACTTCGGGAATTTTTTGGCAAAGCGACCCATCACCAACAGGCTTATCCTTTGATAAAAAATGTTCTGCTTTGATGAGCACTGTAATGGTTCAGCTGAGCTCAGCAGAAGAGGTTAGGAGCAGGCCCAGATTTGTGGAGTCGGGCCTAGGGCACCAGGATTGTAGGGGGCGTCATGCTGCCAACCACACCCACATTGGTTCAGAAATTTTAATTTCCTGTGTGCCAATTTCCATTGCTCTGTCCTAATGATGAAAATTTGAGCAAATTAAAGGGAGGGGACAGGGGCAAAAAACGTCAGCGGGCCTAGGGGCGCCCACTAGGTAAATCCAGTTAGGAGAGAGCAGAACGATAGAGCAGCATTTGGCTCCAATGTTTATTAAAAAAAAACTTTTATGGGGTGCCCTGGTGTCAGTAATTTTTTTTACTTATGGGGGGCTCTGACCACCAATGATTTTTAAAAACACTTTAATGGGGGGCCCTGGCACTTTTAAAAAAAAAAAAAACTTTTATGAGGGGCCCTAGCATCAGTATTTTTTAAACTGATAGGGGGCCCTAGTCACCAATTATTTTTTTTTAACTTGTAGGGGGGCTCTGACCATCAATGGCTTTTTATAACTTGTGTTTGGGATGGTTTACCATTTTTAATGCTGATGTCTGTGTGGTCTTTTAACTGTGGTGTGGGTGGGATCTTTGGTGGGCGTGGCCCAGGGGGGCCCTGAAAATTTTGTTGCATGGGGCCCCGTGATTTCTAATGGCGGTCCTAAATCTAGGCCGCCAAAGTTTCCACAGGAGTTTCCCATCTTGGATTTTGTTGGGAGTGTCTGTGACACACACACACATGCTCAGTAGACTTTGAAAATCTGATGAGATGCTAAGCTTATTATCGCCAATCATCAAGCAGAAAATGAGGTATGTCTTTCATAGAAGCTGATGCTAAAGGGCTAATGATTAAATTCTGATTCTAATTGTGCTGATTTGTGAACTGTCTTGTACCAATAATCTGAATTATTTACTAATCAGCATTATATTGTTACATTTATATTATATACAGTAGAACGCCCATTTTACATTTTTCACAGGAACAGAGAAAATGGTGTAAAATCCAGAAAATTGTAAAAGAGAAAAGTGATATGCATAATATATAGGTGGGACGACAAAACAACAATGTAAAATGAGGGGAAACTTAAAATCAAGGGATGTAAAATTGAGGTTTCACTGTATAGTCAGCATTTTGTGCATCAGTCCCTAAGCTCGGGTAACTGACAGCAGCACAGGGGCATCTTTGGAGGCACAGATATTCCCTGCTAAAGGGCTGTGGTTGCCTTGAGATGGTATAGAAACCCAAAACATAATTTAGTTCTCCTTTAAGGGTGTCCTTGTTTATTGTTCAGATGAACCAAAAGTCAGACAACATAGATTTAAAGGTAAAAAAAAACCCAATCAGACGGTGCCTCTCCCTCTGGACACGGAAATGAAATGGTATCAAAAGCTCACTGCCACACAAAATCGTTTCTGCTTCTTGCCCTCATGGAAGGGTAGTGGCTTTCCCCTGGGCCCCAGAGCCAAAAGTACTGCACGTTTGACAAAAAATACAATTTCCATAACTGTCCAACTGCCTCAGCTGTAGGTGAATGAAGGAGGTTGGTCCAATGCCAACTGACCTCAAGCCCTTATGAATTCAAGTATATAATAAAATGATTTATGCTCTGCACTTGGCATAAATCACAATTCTTATAGAAGAGTATTGAGGAGTATAGATCAGTGTTGGACAACTAGGAACTTCTAGGCCACGACGCCAAGTGTTGAAAATAGCCCACATCCCTACACGCCGCCGCACCTGCTACACACACCAAGAACCTACTCCAGCAGTCCTCCAGGTCTGGTAGCAGTAAGCAGGCAATTGAAGAAATGCATTAACTGGAGTGGGGACACATTGAGATTTTTCTTGGTATCATAGTGAGCCAGTCCACGTTTGGCAAAGAATTTGTTGAAAGAAATAATTGTCCTACTCACATACCTGTAAAATAATTATAATGTGATTTTATTTTCTTCAAAGTCTATCAAAGTTGATAAGCAGAAGTTCCAATTCAGTGGTTAATAAATAGGAACTGAACTGACTATTACAGAGCAGACAAACCTCACACACATATTTGTGCCACAATTTCACATTTTATCTTCTTGTATATTCAAGGAATATTTCTATTGTTTATTTCATCCCAGTGCGAGATCGAGTTCTCCAGAAACAAACACATGAGCTGAATTTACCCAGTGGGAAAAAGTTACAGCTGAATATCAGTTTGCCTGAGGCAGGGATGCTTAATGTCAGCAAAGCAGACGTAAGTCCAGGCAGGGACACTACAGCAAAGGAACCTAAAGCCAAAGAGGTTAAGGATTCTTCACCAAGCGAGTCTTCATACAGTGAAACTCTGGTCACTGAACTTCTAACCATGAAAACCTCAGCAAAATCGTCTCAAGCTCAGGAACCTCCAGCTGTGAGTACTTATACATCAGGGATCCCCAACCTTTTGAACCCATGAGCAACATTTAGAAGTAAAAGGAGTCGGGGAGCAACACAAGGATCAAAAATGTTCTTTAGGTGCCAAGTAAGTGCTGTGATTGGCCACTTGGTAGCCCTTATGTGGATTGTCAACCTAGACTGAGGCTCTGTTTGGCAATAAAACTGGTTTTTATGCAACCAAAATTTGCCTCCAAGCCTGGAATTCAATAATAAGCTCCTGCTTTGAGGCCACTGGGAGCAACATCCAAGGGGGTTGGAGGCAACATGTTGCTCACAAGCTACTGGTTGGGGATCACTGTTATACATATAGAGTGTTACAGGGCATTCCCAGTGGGAAGGGTATATTGTTTCTGTTCAATGCATGCAAGGAACTGCAGCCTACATCTCCATTTTCCATAGTCTCATATTTGTATTTTGCAGGGATCCAAAGACAGGGATATTCAGCAGAAATCAGGTAATTAGGCCTGTAAAGTGTTTTTCATTGCAAAAACTGTCTCAATCACTTTATCCAAGGCACATTTTCCAAATGTAATGCAGGTATGGAACCTGAGTATCCAGAGTGCTCTGGACCTGGGGTTTTCCAGATAAAGTATCTTTATGTCATTTGTATTTTCATACCTTAAGTCTACTAGAAGATCATGTACATTAAATACAGTAACCCCAATAGGCTGATCTTGCTTCCAATAAGGATTGATTATATCTAAGGTTAGATCAAGTACAATGTACTATTTTATTATTAAAGAGAAAATGCAGATTCAAAATGTGGATTATTTAGATAAAAAGGGAGTCTGTGGGAGATGGTCTTTCTGTAATTTGGAGCTTTCTGGACAACAGTTTGTGGACAAAGGATCCCATACCTGTATTGAGTTGTAGTAGCAAGTAGTCTTATCAATTGCACAGGCAAGATAATCAAAAACAGATTAAATTTACCTTGGGTCTTACAAAGTATTTACAAGTCATTACAATGGTTCTGAAGAATTCTGGCAGCACCAAGCATATGTACTAATATGTGCTAACATCACTATTGAAAACTTAAAAATTTATTATTCCTTGTGCTATAGATATGTAAACGATGCTTGTGTTCAAAGCCTTTTTTACTCCAAGGTCCATACTACACAGAGGCCTTCCCAAACTCTCCAGTTATGGAGATAAAGGTGTTTCATTTAACTGAAAGGTGTAATAAGGTTTGCTCCTGCTGGGGTTGAGAACAAAACCTGCATTCTGCCTGTCTATTCTAAAGGCTATTCTTTTGGTCAAACCTGGCCACTATTGATGAGCACCATAACTGCTAAATGGGTTGGGAGGGATGAGCAAAAAAACACGACTCTCTCCCTGAATAAAATGAAGAGAGAAGACTTGGTGCCCAAGAGTGTTGAGTTATTTCAGCTCTATTTCTTATTGATTATAGATTCTGCAGCATCAGATGTAAAATCACAGAAAGCAGATAATATGGAACACAGCACTCATAACTCCATGGTTTTGATTGAGAATCTCCAAGAATCCTGCACAGCTGAAATGTTAAACCTCCTAGTGGAGAAAGACAGTGAAAAAGCTGAGGGCCAAGACTTTTATGTGGAACTGATCCCTGAGAACCAATCTGCTGTGATCACTTTTACATGTGACATAGGTAAATAACTACATCAAGTGAGCTGCGTGCTTATCCCTTCCCTCAATCCATAGCCTTGCATTTGTTAGCCCTGAACTAGGTTCCAGGTCACGTGCAATGATGGAACGGAGTGGCAGCAATTATTATTATTATTAACATGTATCTCTATAGCGCCAACATATTTTGTAGCTCTGGTTAGATACAGGTGTAGATTGGATGTGAGTTACATCTCCTTGTGGTTGATTGGGTCTGCACTGACAGCGCCTCCACCTCCCCTCTCCTTCCAGTCATTACCCTCCTATGACGGCAAAAAGGGGGAGGTATTACTTGTAACACTTTTACCTACCCCCCCGGAACATGTTCTGCAGACCCCCATGCACCCATTCACAATATGGTTTTTATAACAGACACTTGTATTACTTAAAGTGGACCTGTCACCCAGACACAAAAATCTGTATAATAAAAGTCCTTTTCAAATCAAACATGAAATCCAATTTCAAATTTTAATTAAAGCATTCATAGCTGTTTTAAGCTCATTTAAAAATCTCAGCTGTCAATCAAATTTTGTCTGACACTCCTCTATGCCTTAGGCATAGAGGCGGGGCAGACAATTACTTTCACTTTCCATTCAGCACTTCCTAGATGTCACTGCTCCCCACACATTCCCCCAGTTCTCTTAACCATTTAATTGTGTAGCCAGGACATGGGGATAGACATCAGGTTCCCCATTCTGGTGCACAAACAAGATTCTGAGATGATACAAGGCTTGTCTTAATAACAGTGTCCACAAAATGGCTCCTGCCTGTTTACTATAATTATGAATTCCCAGACTGAAGGAAACAAGATTAAAATAATGTATATAGTGTAATTAATGTTCATTTTGCTTGACTAATGTGATAAAATAGTGATTTTGAATATTTTTTTTGGGTGACAGGTCCACTTTAAATATATTTAGTTGTTCCCCTTATAAGTCATAGACAACCAGTCCATTAATGAATGGACTTGATATAAATTTCTTATTTATTCTAGATATCTTTAGTTTTATGGGGAGACTGGCCAAAAACTCCAGGTTTAAACAGAAGGAACTAATAGTGAAGGCTCTGGATGAAACTAAAAGTATTCGGGCTGAGAATCTTCCCCCAAACACGTGTGATGATCTCCTGGTGATTTACTTTGAGAGCTCGCGGTCCGGAGGGGGAACAGTTCAGGAGGTGAAGCTAATACCAGAGGAGGAGGCAGCAATAATAACATTCAAAGATATTGAAGGTAACCACCATATAAAATGTTTTTTACTGTTATACCTCTCTGATAATATATTTTTATTTTACTGTTACCTCTGTTCATATTACCTGCGCGATTTACTGTATAATGCTTCGATTTCATGGGGTTACTGGTCACATAAAAGTCTACACCAAACTTCTAATGGGTAAATGATACAATGATGCAATTTATGGAAAGTAAGTGTTCCACACAGGGTTTTAATTAATTTAATTGTTCATTTAGTAATAATGCCATAATAGTAAGTTTGATATATAGATATGGACAGGCCCAGTTCTCCAATATTTTGGTTCCCATAAGTAAAAACTAACCTCAGTAACTGAGATAGTTATCTCGGCTACTAATGATGAAAACCATTTCAAGTTAAAACATATATAATTAGGAAAGGGAACTGTACTGGCTTGTTGTTATTTATTTACTTTTAATTGTGATTTTATGTTTATTTGTATCCTTACTCTTAGATTCATACAAGGTATTGGCAAAGCAGCATTTGCTTGGGAAGAAGCCAATATCAGTGTATCCGTACTATGAGTCCCTGGGTGTAACTCTATATGGAAAGAAAGGACCTTTTGTAACATTACCTAACCCCCTGGAGGTGCCAATTAGTCCATATGTACTGGAATTCATACTGGGAAATCCACATATTAAAAACAAAATAGACAAAAAGATGGTGGATAACAATTGTGAGATCACATGGCCAGATCCAAACTGCTCTCAACCTACCATTAGACTTTGCATTCTCAGTTCTATAGCATCTCATCCCAGGACTATGGCAAAGATTGTACGAACATGGGGAGATAAAGTTTATACAGAATTCTCCCAAATTATTTCCACATTCAAAGCTGTAGAGTACAATGTGAATCCATCAGTTTGGGAAGCCATCAAAGTGGAAGTTAGCAGCTCCTCATATGAGGGAATTTTGATCAAACCAGACCTTGCCAAACAGAAAGTCTTCCTTGCAGGACTATCCAAGGTTATGACTGAGAAAGAGCAAGCATTCATGGACCTGGTAGAAAATAGCACTAGACAGATTGATAGACAGAATCGAAGTGTGGAAATGTGTGAGCCACTTGATCCTGCTCTCTATGAAATATTATGTAAAAGTGGCCATATAAACAACATCCAGTCACAGTTTCCAGATTTCAGAATTGAGTATGATGTGCCAACCAGAAAACTCAAGCTGTTTGGAGTCAAAGAAGAAGTTTTCTCTGCTAAATCTGAAATATTGAAAGAAAAAAATCAACTGAAATCTAAATCCATCCTGTTGGATCCCCACATCGTCCATTTCTTGGGGTTTACTGATAATAATGCATTGTCCTGTCTCCTCCTTACACGACACAATATTAATGCAATGTTTAAGACTGAGGATAAATTAGTCACACTGACTGGATTCTCCAAGAAGGATCTGTCAGAGGCAGAAGAACACATGAGGCGTGAGTTAGTCTATAAGCAAGTTAATGTTGAAGACAAGATGATTATCCAAAAATCTGAGTGGAAAAGTCTCATTACACATTTGTGTCATTCATTTAACTCAGAGAAATGTACAGTTGTGATTGAGGAGTTTCCCCGAGAAGCAGAGAATCAGGTGGTTATTGCTGGTCTGGCTTCCAGTGTAGGAAAAGCTTCCCAACAGATCCATGACTTTCTGGAGAGGAACACTCCCATGAATAAGGACATTCAGGTTAAATCTGTGGCCGTCTTACAGTTTATAAAGCAAGAGAAGAAGCAGCTTTATGAGGAAATAAAAAGTAAAAATGTAACTGTTGTTATGAAAGAAAAAAATATTACTTTGAGTGGGTCCAGACTTTATGTTCAAGAGGCAGCCAACATTATAGAAATGGTTCTCTCCTCACTACACTCTGCCACTGTTTGCATTAAGAAGCCAGGGACCAAGAAGTTCTGTATTGAGAAGGAGGAAATGTATGTTAGCGCAGCAAAAAATAAGTTCCAGTGCTTGGTTCACTTCCAGAAGGATGGAGAAGACATTTTAACTACAAGTCCGGTGGATTTCGGTGAAAGTCATTACCGAAGAGAATTGCCAGAAGGATTAACCATTGAAGTCTATAAGGATGACCTGACCCATCACAGTGTTGATGTTGTAGTTAATGCAGCCAGTGAAGATCTTAAGCTCACTGAGGGGTTGTCGTTGGCCCTACTGAATGCTGCAGGGCCCAGTCTACAAGCTGAATGTGATCATATTATAAATACAGAAGGAAAATTACGCAGTGGCGAGTCTGTTAATACTGGTGCTGGTAATCTTCCATGCAAACAGGTTTTACATACTGTCTGCCCCAAGTGGGACATAAAGTCACAAACAAAATGCACACGACTGCTCCAGAGAGCAATAAGCAGTTGCTTGGAATTTGCTGGAGAAAATAAACACAGTTCCATTGCAATACCAGCTGTTGGATTCCAGAGATTTGGCTTCCCTTTGAATGTCTGTGTGAAAAACATTGTGGAGTCGATCCGGCAGTACGTGGAGAGTCCAGAAAGATCTAAGAATGTTAAAATAATTCAGCTTGTTGATTCTGATGATGATATAGTTGCAGCTTTTACTGAGGCTGTTAAGACTGAATTTAGAGATAATATCCCAGAATACTCCAATACAGGCAACATCAGTCTCACTAAGCAATCAGAAAGCAAAGAAACACCAAGAAGGTCAGATGGACAGATGGCGACAACTAAAGAGGGAGTGAATATTAAAATAGTCCAAGGAAACATCCAAGATGCAACAGTAAGTTCTCTAAATTAACATAAAATTTGTTTCCAGCCAACAAAGCACAGTTTTTCAGATTCTAGTTCCTGTCTCAATGAGTCTCAATTTCAATACCATTGAGGGGCAGCAAGAGTTTTTACTAGAATGGGGAACCCACAACAATTTATTATAATAATGTATTATGTATTATATAATGTGTTGCCAGGCACTTGTAACATCGATTGTTAGGATTCAAATGGGTGAGGTGGATATTGAACATAACAAGAGACTAAAACATTGTAGAACTACAATTACAAAGAAAATAGGAGGGATGTATGCAAAATGTGAACAATAATATAATGCATTATATTAGCTAAAATCATATGTGTACGGGATGAAGCGCTATGCAATATGTTGGCGCTATAGAAGTACATGTTAATACAGTGATCCCCAACCATTAGCTCGCGAGTAACATGTTGCTCTCCAACCCCTTGGATGTTGCTCCCAGTGGCCTTTTTGAATTACTGGCTTAGAAGCAAGTTTTGGTTTCTTAAAAACCAAATGTACTGCCAAAAATTCTCTCCTGTAGGCTGCCAGTCCATATAGGGGTTACCAAAAAGCCAATCAGAGCTATTATTTGACATCCCCATGGACTTTTTCATGCTTGTGTTGCTCTCCAACTCTTTTTTAAATTTAAATGTGGCTCACAAGCAAAAAAGGTTGGGGACCCCTGTGCTAATAAATAAATAATATGTTTGTTTGTCCCTGCGATTGGGTATTCGGTAAGAGCACTTTAAAGGGGTTGTTAACCAAATACTTTTGTTTTTAGATTGTTCACCAGAAATAAAGATGTTCAATTTCTTTCCATTTTTAAATTCTTTTTTACTATTTTCCAAAATTTAAAGGGCACCTATTGGTTAAAAATCCTATCCCCAACCAGCGCTATGCTACTCGCACAGGGAGGGAGCTCCCGTTGAGAGCAGCCATGTCCGCTCACTCGCATGTGCATAATGAAAAACGGTCCCTAATCAAGGCAGCTTTTCATTATGCACATGACATCACACACGCGTAATGTGCATGCGAGTGAGTGGACATGGCTGCTGGCACCGGGAGCTCCCTCCCTGTGCGATTAGCATAGCGCTGGCCTGGAGTTTCTTTTTTTAAACAACTGTTATCCCCAACCAGAATGTGGGCTCTACCAGGCCACACCTTGTTCCTGTCTCTGGTGTTTCAGTCTGGCGTATGCAGATTCTAAACTCCTACAATTTGCTACATTTTCTGATACATTTCTCAGTGGATCTGTCAAATATTAGCAACTATTGTATTGATTCTCACAGCTGCCTTTAATGAAACTCACGGATTCTGCACAGTAGGGACAAATGTATCAACTAATGTATTAGTTTAGATCATTTATAGAGTCAATGACCCACCCTCCCAGAGCTGCTTTAGAAAGGAGGTGAAAAAAATGAAACTTGACTTCGTTATGAGTAATGGTCACAAACAGAAAATAGAAATAACTGAAAAAAAGTCTTTTTTTCTGGTGATCTAAAACAAACTGAACTGGAATGAACCCTTTTAAGGAAAACAGTACTTGCGTACTTGCCTTAGTACTGTCCATTATTTTGCTTATACCTGTACCCTGTACTTGTGGCCCCACAATGTTGGAAATCTAACATTCAATGAAACTTCTCATCAGACAGATGTGATAGTGAACAGTGTGGGGAAGGATCTGAATTTAAATTCTGGTGCAGTTTCTAAAGCACTAAATGCTAAAGCTGGTACCAAGTTCCAGGAACAATTAAAAGAAGTGAGCCGTGGGACCCAAGTGGAAGAAGGTTCAGTATTTTTCACTGACGGATTTGGCCTGAACTGCAAGAAAGTCATTCATGTTGTGACTCCTGGTTGGGACCAAGGAAAGGGGACTGCTGAGAAGGTAAAAATAATTTAGAAATGTAAGCCAATAAAAATACGAGCTTCGCAATCAAAATAATATGCCTTAAATAAAAATATCTGCTGGTCAGGGTTTGATATACCCAGTGGGTTAGATATACCCAGTGGGATTTGGTAACACATATACACTGTAGGGTTGCCACCTATACAGTTTTAAAGTGAAAAGTCCAGTTTTGATTTGGGCTGTCTGGATCTAAACTACCTGTCTGGGTTTCACAGCAAAGGAAACCCACCAATCTCTACGCTGGGATAGCCAATTCTATCCCAACACACAAAATCCCCCCCCCCGTACATTTATCATAATCTCATTGTCCTAGCTCCAGCTTCATGGCCCCCACATTACATCATCACTACCTGGTTTTTCTAAAACCTTCCAATTTTAGTAAATAAAAAGCTGCTAACCCTTAACGCATATGGATATAGGAAATGTACCCAAAAGTCCATTCAGCCCATGGGTTGGTTGGTCCCATCTCTACTGTGTAATGCAACCCCAAAGATTTGGATCCTTGATTTTGTAGTCAGCAATGTTTTTCTCATCTGACTCATCAGCCTAAATTCACTGATAAGTAAACCATGGAGGGAAGTTTCTGAGATGCTGCCTGAGGTTTTAAATGCCCAAAATGTCTCAGGCACCCCCACCTTTAATGAAAAGAGCTCCAAACTAACCTACAGGTTTTATTAAACAAGAACTAATCAAATCCCATCTAGGTGGCCAGATATTGCACAAATCTTTGAATTGGATGGGGGCCATAAAATCACTTAACCAAAAAGCTGCCAACCCTTTCCACAAATGAATAGGGGAAATGCGCCCAAGTCCATTCAGCCTATGGGTTTATTACAACTGCAGAAGCTCCATGCCACCATCTTCTTCTTCTGTATTTTAATTCATTGTTTCAGTCCAGATGCAAATTGCCCACAAGAGTGAAAATTGACTTCACTCAGCTTTTGTCCAAGGTCATAGAGAAGTTTGCGACATGGTGCCCCTATAGAAGTACCCTGGACCAATGCAATGTTTAGATAACAACAGCACTGGCCAGGGTGTATAAGCAATTATAATTACAGGTGAAGTGACAAACATTTGCCACCATCCCATCTTCTTCTTTAATACACCTCTTAGAATTTGAATTTTAGAATAACATTCTTTACATTCTCTGGAAACCAAACTTTACATCCATTTACACTGGTTCTATGTTTTTAGACACTAAGGACAATCCTAAAAAGCTGTCTGACTGCCACCGAAAAGAAGAAACTAAAGTCCATAACTTTCCCGGCCATTGGAACAGGAGCTCTTGGATTCCCTAAAGATTTGGTTGCTTCATTAATGTTTGAAGAGGTTCTAAAATTCAGTTGCAAACATAAAGGTAGTCAACTGCAAGAAGTCAACTTTCTGTTGCATTCAAGTGACAAGGAGACTATCAAGGTAACAGATTTTTTAATTAGCCTCAGTAACCTTGTGCTAGCGCTCAGCACAGGGTTATGCCAAACACTGTACTATAAAAGAAAATTTCAGTTGTTAAATATGGGACAATGAGGCCATGCCCAGTTACCCCATGATATCCCACAATTTTCCCAAACCTCCCTCACTTTCTGGTAAGCCTGCCTCTATTGTTGTCCTCGCTTCAGGATTGTCCTGCAAAATAAGGACAATTAGGTTAATTTAAAGGGCAAGGAAAGTGTAAAATAGAATAAGGCTAGAAATGCTGTATTTTGTATACTAAACATAAACATGAACTTACTGCACCACAAGCCTAATCAAACAAATGATTTATGCTTTTAAAGTTGGTCACAGGGGGCTGTCTTCTTGTAACTTTGTTATACATCTTTGCAAGACTAGACTACATACACATGCTCAATGTGGTCTGGGCTTTTTAGGGATCGTCATAAATGATCAAAAAACAAAGCTGCTTGAGTTCTGCATGGCTGGTAAGTAAGGCAGGGGCTCCCCCTGCTGTTCTTAAGAATGATTGTTTCCCTGCCAGAAGTTAGGGACCGTCTGAAAATTCCTATCCACAGCAGTAAATGAAGGGAGAATGCATACAGTCAGGTTTCTTATAAAAAAAAAGGTACACATTTTTTCATTAAAGTATATTGGAGATAGATTTCTTTTTCATTAAAGAAAGTAAAAATGGGATTTTATTTTTTTGCCTTTCCTTGCCCTTTAATGGGGGCCCCTGTTGAAGGCAAGTTAGGGTGAAGCTGGCCATGCATTATAGAATCCTCTTATTTGGAGAGGTCAAGGGGGAATCTTCACCAATATGCTCACCTTGAGGTGGGAAATATCAGACTACTCCGATCAATTGGCCCTCAGGCCAACAATCATATCATAACTGCAGTTATGCAGGTCAATGTACAGATGCAGTGCTTGATCCAACAGGAAATGTAATCCTGCCCAATTTTCAGCCAGATATTGGTTGGGTAGGCCTGTTGGAGGTCCCCATACATGGACAGAGGCTGAATAAGAATCTTAAATCTGTTCTTATATGGCCACCATAAGATCTAAATGTGAGTGTTCGTTGGAAATAACTGGAATTTTTTGTAGGCAAAATAGGAGCAATATGGGGGGCTCTTCCATCCTGTTTATGAACATAATGTGGAGCTTATTGTATTTATGAGCATAAGTCCAGAGTGACAACTAAATTAGGTCTTCTTTTTTGGTTTATGTGAGCAATTTGTTTGTTGCATTAGGTAAAACGATTGTATACGAGAAAGCACAAACATTCTATACCATTAAAATTCAAAAGCCCATCAGGCTTGAATGACTTTTAACCTTCACTATGAAACTTATTTTGGGGAAATGTAGCAGGATTACTGTTTTGACATTATTTAGGCTAAGCACAGTCCCCCATTATGTGACCTTGGCTCTACACTCACTACAACATTTTGTAATAATAGTATCCACATACTGACAGCATAAGACTCACAATAAGTGGGATATGCTTGATGGTGTAAGGTGTGTTCTTGGCAAGGATTACCCAGGACTCTAGACTCAGCTCATGGTTGCCCTTGGGTTCTTGAGTCTGTGCCTACTGTCATGACAATAAAGCTTGACTTTCAATCCACCATTTTATTTTCATCGTTGTTACAGATAGTTATTACAAAAAGAAGAGATACCAAAAAGAATGGGTGCTACCATTAAACAAAATCACCTTAAAGATCATGTTTATGTATCTGAACCTTGTTGTGAGTTTAAGGTTGCCCCAATAAATGCTGAACTATAAAGGGAGACCTAAACATAAAAACTCTAAAAACCTCTGTTCAAGTGTTGCTAGATGTGCAGTGACCTACACATGGGTTTCCCCATTAACCATTTTCTTCTTCTTATCGGACTGAAATGTTCAAAATACAAGTAAATCATTTGTTTTTTCAGGCCTTTAACAGTGAACTTTCTGAAAAGACAAAATCAGAGAAGTCAAGTCACGAGTCTAAGGATGGGGGAAATACAGGTGAGACTCAGTACCTATAACACATACAGTTCTTTATGTAGAAATGTTAGTTCATGGCTCAGTTTAGAACTTGTTATCCTGGATGCACTACAGAACATAGGTACATTACTCTCTGTGGCAGTAGGGAAGGTTTTTGGGGATATTACCAAACAGCTGCCATAATAACTACTGTGTCTGGGGTAACATTGTGGGAAAGGGTCAGACTGGCCCTCCAGAATACCATGTCAGGGTCTAAGCAGTACAATATCCATCAGCCTGTTCCTATGTCTACCACAGGTATATATAATGTAGCACCTACTATGTAGTGTTTGTGATCATGGGCCCTTGATGTCAAGTTCACTGGTGGGCCCTAGGAAGTACAATCCTATACTACTTTGGGATAACTGGCTACATATGAAGATGCAACACTGTCAGTCTTTGTCTCAAAGCTGAAACTTCTCTACCCAGGGCCGGATTTACCTAGCAGGCGCCCCTAGGCCTGCTGTCGTTTGTCGCCCCTGTCCCCTCCATTTTATTTGCTCAAATTTTTATTATCAGGATGGAGCAATGGGTATTTGCACACAGGAAATTTAAATTTCAGTGTGGGTGTAGTTGGGCAGAATGCCGCCCCATAAAATCCTGCCGCCCTAGGCCCGGGCCTAGATGGCTTCTCCAAAAATCCGGCCTCTCTACACCCTTTCTTTTTACCCTACTAATAATTGTCATTTTAGATGTCAATGGATCCACTCTGAGCCACCCACCCCAACTCCTTTTACTTCTGAATGTTGCTCACAGGTTCAAAAGGTTGGGGATCTCTGCTCTAAGATGTGCATCAATTTCATCCTCATGGCTCATTACAGAACAACAGTAATGGCGCTTGTGGCCCCAGATATATAAGGCTTGGCCATCTGTTTTGATAGAGGTTCTATTGGGCAAATTAATTAACCTCCATAGAATCACTAGTGACGCCTTCGCCGCACTTGGCTAGGCGTAGTTTCGCCAGGGTGCCGCTTAATCCAAAGGTGCACTCAGGTAGGTGAAAGGTAGTGAAGTAGCGCTAGCGTTACTTCGTCAAGCAAAGCGAAGTTAAGCTAGCGACACTTAATTTAATTCAGCATGAAGTTTAAGTACAATGGACATATGTGAATCAACAAATAATTTATACTACACAAGCCTGGGAAACCTATAAAGTATTGTTATTTTGCCCTACACATGTGCCCACTGATTTGTTTAGGTGCTATATGTTAGGAAATGTAGGGGGGAAAGAGGGTACCCTAAAAAAAATTACGGTCTTTTTCAGCCTATCACCCTTAAAAAAGTAAAATAATTTAAACTTTTTTTTAAGAAACTCCTACAGTATCTACTCTAGTGCACTTTGCCTGGTCTGAGGTGGCAAAATCAAGCCTGGTGCAAGAGGTAATGTTCAGTAAAATCCCCAAGTTAGCCAATTAATAGTTATGTCCCTTCGTCTGAGCGCAACTTCCCCTGGTTATAATGAATGGAGCTTCTATGAATTCTTTTAGAACTCAGAAACATTAGAAAGTAAGAGAAGTCATACACATATTAGGTAATTGATTAATTGAGTTCAATAGTTGCTCTCGCACAAATCTTCCTTATTCAAGATTATAGGTTATAAAACAGTCTTGTATACCATATTGGATTCAGCAGTTATACCATATTGGATTCAGTCTTATATTTGTATCAAAGTATCTTTGTCTTATATCATTCAAAGTCTTATATTTGTATCAAAGTATTACCATGAGCCATCATTGATAAAACTTCTCTCATTACACCACCCACCCAGGATCTCCTTTTAATGATGGGAGGGGGGGGACAGGTGACCACTGTTTACATTTACTTTTGCATGTAGGGCTGTCTGGGACACCAGAATGGTCATATTGTTTTGCTTTCTGCTGCCTATCCCCTTCCTCAATTCCCCTCTTCTTTGCACTTCTATATTTATGATCTCCTTTCCATGTCTTCTATAGTCCACAAATGTCTTCAGTGGCATATCGGAAAGAGAGTTTGGCCATGTACGCACTATTTATTCCACAATGATCTCTTTCTTCTAGCTTTATTTGGATTGGTCTCAACCCCAACCCTTGGAGTCCATGAGATGAAAATTGGATCCCTTACATACCAAGTGAAAACAGGAGATATAACCAAGGAGAGCACTGATGTTATTGTTAATTCTACAGATCGGTCCTTTACATTAAAAAAAGGTAGTTATTTTTCATTCGCACTTTAATATATAAATTGGGCTTTTGTTCATCAGAAGTTTTTAAGATTTAAAATTATCTTCAAACATAATAATTTCTCTTTGGGAACCCCATACTTTGTGTTAGGAGCATTGGGAAGAATTTAAATAAAATAATGCACCATTAGTTCTATTCATTAGTGAACCAAAGTGCAAGAAATAGCGGGTGGGATCAAGTGTTAGTACAACTGGAAATCATTTTGCATCCTTTTGCATAAACGAAATCATCTTAATATACAAAATAAAATGAACTAAATGAGCAATCTAGGGGAGACCTTGTGCTCTTGTACTTGCTGCACTAATGGTGGTTCCTTTCCTGGCCAGTTTGAGATATGTTTATGGTGTAGTTTGTTGTGTGAGTTCATGTCTGTTGTGTTTGGTAGCCAAGGATGAGGAGAGTATAACAGTGCTTTTATTAGCAGGTTCATGCAGCCATTACATAACAGCAGTAAGTCTTACTTTTACTTTCAAGCTGTACAGAAAGTCCTATGTATGCACAGTGACACCCACAGGCCATTTGTATAAACACCACATATTCCCCCTATAGTAGGAAAGCATTTGGACAAATGTAATAAACAACAGCAATGCATCTTAAAGCAATAATATACATTATTCACCATAGTCCTGGGTCCATGCATGTAGTTTTCTGATTCTCTCAGTACGCCTTAGAGGTTCACTTTCTTCAGGCCTATTGTGGTTGGCATTAGGAGTAGGAAAATGTCCTTCATCAAATGGAACATCTCCAAAGTCATATCTAGCAGGAGCAAGACGACTTGCATTCCATATGCATCCATCAGACAGTTCATCTGTGTATGCTCCTCGCTGGCATCTCACTTCAGATCAGTGGCGTAACTACCAGGGGTGCAATTGCACCAGGGCCCCCACCCCCTTGGGGCCCTTAGGAGCCACAAAAATGGTTCTGGCAGGCAGTTATCTAGAGGGAGATTATATATCACACATGCCATCAACTCTCCAGCATGCGATTTAAAGAGGTAGGGGGCCCAGGTGCCAATCCTGTGCCGGTGCCCACCAGGGAGTAGTTACGCCATTGCTTCAAGTGGTGTAGTAAATTTAGATTGTCCTTGTTTCAGTATTCCTGGTTTCTTAATTCTGACAAAAAATCCAGGCTGAAAGTGCATTTCTCTTGCACCACATTTTCTGTCTGCCTTACATTTGGCTTGGTGACGTTTGACAATGTTAGCAGTAGATGAGTTTGTAAGACCTGTATTTGGTGGAAGTTTGATGTCTGCAACATGTAACTTAGTGCGCATCTCTCTGCCATGTAATAATTCAGCTGGAGATGATTGGGTCGTTGCATGGTATGTTGCTCTGTAGTTATGTAGGAACTCTGTTGTAAATACTTTCCAAGATTTCCTGGACTTTGACCCTTGCCTGAACTTTGACTTTGCTGTTTTCTGCCTGGCTTGCTTGTGGAATTATTGCCTGGACTTGACTATTCTGTACCACAAAATTAACCCCTGAAGCTTCCTCCTTGGTTTTGACAACTTCACTGGACCGATAGGCCCCTGACAATATCCAGTATTAAAACTGGGTGAACCACGTTTACTTGTATGGGATTTTATGGACATATTTATTTATAATAAGTAATTTTCACCCTTTGATAAATATATCCTTAAATATACTAGGGATGCACTTTTTGGGATGTGGCCAAATGCCTGAATCCTTCATCAAAGATTCAGCTGAATACCAAACTGAATCCGAATCCTAATTTGCATATGTAAATTAGAGAAAGGAAAGATGCAACAAAAAGTCATGTCCTTTCCCTTCCCACACCTATTTGACACATGCAAATTAGGATTTGGCCATGCACAAGGATTCGGCCAAATCCAAATCCTGCTTACAAAGGCCGAATCCTAACTGAATCCTGGATTTGGTGCGTCCCTATAATATACCATATACTGTAAATATACATTAATCCAGGTTTTGACTATTTAGAAATGATCCCATACAGTCATAGTAAAACTGGAATTATATGTGTTTATTCACACATTACATTTCAGTAAATATTACATCATACGGAGAATAAATAATTACTTGTCCATAATCTTAGTAACTGTGTATGTTTGTTTATGAAACTAGTTCTGCAGTATTTCACTAAGGTGGTAGTTCACAAATGCTAGGCTAGCTTCTTAAGGGCTCCATCTGAAGATTGGGGGGGTGAGTGTTTATTCTCTGCCCTGGGTACCCCTGGAATTATAGCAGGGTGACTGCCAATAAGGCTCAACTTGCTGGCGAATTCGCTCATATCTGCTCTGGGCACCCATGCAACTATAGCAGGTGACAGTTACTCCAATGTTTCTATATCTGGAACCTTGTTATGAGCTAAGCGGGGGGGGGGGGGGGGGGGGGGGGCAGCCTGAAGGCCAGTTAGTGTGAGATTTGTGGTGAATTTTTACTTTTGTCCTGGGTACCACTGGAACTATAGCAGGGTGACACCCCAATGTTTCTAAATACCTGTACCCCCTGTAATGAGCTAATGGGGGCATAGTGAATGATTGTAACTAGTGATATTGAATATGAGTTGTAAATCTACTGCTCTGTACTATTATGAATATATGGTCCAAATATGTGGGCCCCATAAATACTATAAAAAATGTCTACCCCGCAGGTGTTTCTAAGGCGATTCTGGAGGCTGCAGGAAAGAGTGTGGAAAATGAATGCACCATACTAGGTAAGTACAGAAGGGAGTAATTATATCTGAGTTTAGCTTTTAGGCAAACAATAAGCATATTAAAAAGTGAAACTTTATTCTGAGAACAATGTACATCATTAGATAAAGTCATACCACTTTAGGATGCATTGTGCTGTACTTCTGGAATGGGTCAATCAAATTCCTGTTATACCTGTGACTATTTCTGTTTCATTTCCAGTGAAAAGCAGAAGCCCTGTCTTTCTTTATGGCTGGAGTTTTATATATACAACACACTGGTAGCAGCACTCTCAAGAAAATGGTTGAAGTTGTGGTGCACGGCCTGGTGGGGATTGCTGAACTTCCTCTGTAGTATACAAAAGACACGCTGAGGCAGCAGTCACAATAGCAAAAAGTATATTTGTGCAAAATTTAAAAATCAGGCTACATTTCGGGCAAGCAGGTTGCTTGCCTGAAACATAGCCTGATTTTTTAATTTTGCACAAATACACTTTTTGCTATTGTGACTGCTGCCTCAGCGTGTCTTTTGTATACTACAGGGGAAGTTCAGCAATATATTTATATAGTATCAGAGCCATTGTCAAGATTAAACACCAAACAAATTAATTACTTTCACTTTCCAAATTGTTGTCACTTAATGTTCAGCAGAATCACTTCTTGAGTAGTAAACTAAATTTCTAGTCCACTGAAAAATTCCTTGTATCAAGGCATGTGGCTCAGTGGGTATCAGGTCAGCCTTACAGTTCTTTGGTTATTGGTATGATTCTGGCTTGGGCATTTTTGCAAAAGGTTTGTTTAGACAGAGTACATTATCCTCGGTTGAAGAAATTAAACTGTAAATCTCTTAAAAGTGAAAAAATAACCTCCTTAATGGGCAAGCCATCAGATGCCCTGTCATTTCAGTCACCTAAACGTGCCTTTGACTCTATAGGGGCCCAAAATGAAGGCTATCTGACATCTTACTAATCAATCATCATCAGTAAAGGCATCTTTGGTGCCCATATTCTTTCTTTTATAATCTGAGGATCTCTATTCCCCAAGGTGGCCAGGCTAATAAAGGATACATTGTCACACAGAAAGGGAATTTGCCCTGTCATCACATCATTCATGTGTATGCTGTATCAAAACCTGATAGGATTAAAGCCTCTGTACTGGATGTTCTGCAAGAGTGTGAGAATTTAAAGTCAACATCGGTTGCTTTTCCTGCAATTGGAACAGGTCTGTTGTACTGTCCCCACCATTTCATTTCTGAATGAACACCATGCCTACTGTTTAGCTGAACTCTATGGGGGTTGTTTATTTAAGTCTGATTTTCTTCTGGTCAGACTTTTAAAGGGGAAAAATACAATTTTTTGTTGAAAAAAGAAATTTTTCATGATTTATCAAATCCTGATGGTGTTAAAGGTCAGAATAAAAAAGTACTCCATCTCAGACCTGCAGAAGTCAGTGTAGAAGTCAGTGGCAGATGTCCCTTTGATATCCTTATATGCACTGGGTTTCATTCAATAATGTGAAGATTTTGTGGTTTTCAGGTATCTAATCTGAAAAAGTTGCATGATTCAGGCATCAGATCTGATCAGAAAAAAATTGTACAATTCAGACTTTTTTCATGATTTTATTGATTTGTTTCCAACACAGGAAAAATGCACTGATAAACAGGGGGGGTAGTCTGAGCAGATTTGGTCAGAGTTGTTTTCAGAAAATAGTGAGAACTTTTCAGATTTGATTATTATTATTATTAACATGTATTTTTAGAGTGCCAACATATTGCGAGAACTGTAAAATGTATATACTTATACAAAGAAATCACATGAATTACATACATATAACATATAGAGTTACATATATAACAACCAGTCCCGGCACAAAAGGTGAAGAAGGCCCTATGCAAAAAAGCTTGCAATCTAAAGGCGAAGGGAATGAGACACAAGGTACTGGAGTGGATCAAAAATAAGCAGGTGAGATATGATGCATTTGGTAGCTAAACAGAGGGTAGGCTTCTCTAAATAATTGAGTTTTAATAGACATTTTGAAAGCAGAAAGGTTGGGAGAAAGTTGGACAGACCGTGGGAGAGAATTTCAGAGGAGGGGTGCAACCATTGCAAAGTCTAGAATTTGAGGAGGTAATGAGAGAAGAGTTATGGAGCAGGAAAGTAGAGGATCATAGTAAGCAGTAAGTAAGTACATAGAGATGTAGGGTGGGGCAGAGCTATGAAGTGCTTTGAATGTCAGGGTCATTCTGAAAGGTAGTGGAAACCAGTGCAGGGAGGCATGGCAGAAGAGGAGCGGTTGCTGAGGTGTATAAGCCTTGCCGTAGTGTTCATTATGGACTGGAGAGGTGACGGGGAAGTCCAATTAATAGAGAGTTACAGTAGTCTAGATGTGTATGATGAGAGAGTGAATTAGAAATTTGGTAGCATCCTTGGTGATAAATGATAGGGATGAGCAAAATTTTTCACTAAGTTTCACCGCAGAAATGACGTCCATAGGCTTCAATGGAAGGGAAAAAATTACACGCATCAGAAATTTTGGATGCTCATAGACTTTAATGCGTTTCTGCAAATTTTAGCCGGCGGCATATTTTCGGCGAAACAAGTCCCATTTGCCCATTCATAATGATTGTATTTTGGATATGTTCTTTAGGTGAAATTGACATGATTGATTGATTGATTGAAGTGGCTGCATATGACGAGTGAAGGACAGGGTAGAATCTAGGTGTAATGCTAGTTAACAAGGAGTCCCAGAGAGACAGCTGGTAGGTACCGTTCGGTGAACAATGTCTCCCCTGACAATCCTGGTCTTCACGACAACCTTTTGGGTCCCGCAGGGACATAAGCTAAGTGAGAGCGGGATTTGTAAGTTCGAAATTTGTATGACGAAAAAAGATAAATAACTAGTGATGGGCGAATCTACCCTGTTTCGCTTTGCCGAAAAATTTTCGAATTTCCAGCGAAATTTGCGAATTGGCAAAAAAAACAAAGCGTGCCTTTTTTTAGCGAATTTTCGCCAGGAGAATTTTCGCAAATTTACTCGCCAGCGGCAAATCACGCGAATTCACCCCTGGCGAATAAATTCGCCCGTCACTATAAATGACCCAATATGTGTTATCAAATAATGCTTTAGAGTGCTATAGAATTAAACAAAACACATAGTAATTTTGAATCTATCTCCATTGCAGGTGCAGGAGGGTTGACCTCTGCTGCTATGGCTGATGCCATGTTGGATGCTGTTGAGGAATTTGTCACCTCAAAATCCGCCAAGTCTGTACAGATAGTAAAAGTGATTGTTTACCAGCAGAAAATGTTGGACGATTTCTACAACAGTATGATGGGCAAGGAGGAAACTGGTCTCCTGGCACAGACTGGGTTTATTGGTGCAATGCAATGTAAGTGCACATGGAATATACATATAAGATACCAATCCATACAGATACACAAGCCCAGTGCACTAGCACGGGTCCACAGCCTTTTTTGCTCGTGAGCTACATTTAAATTTAAAAAAGAGTTGGAGAGCAACACAAGCATGAAAAAGTCCATGTGGATGTCAAATAAGAGCTCTGATTGGCTTTTTGGTAGCCCCTATATGGACTGGCAGCCTACAGGAGAGAATGTTTGGCAGGACATCTATTTTTTATGCAACCAAAACTTGCCTCTAAGCCAGTAATTCAAACATAAGCACCTGCTTTGAGGCCACTGGGAGCAGCATCCAAGGGGTTGGAGAGCAACATGTTGTTGTGAGCTACTGGTTGGGGATCACTGCACTAGCAGAATATTACAGCAGCCTGGACGTCACTGATAGGCAGTTTCCTAATCTCCATCTTATAGTACAATTGTTAGTTGCCGACCTCCTCTAAAAACATTCTATAGATTGTTAGATTGTGTATCCTTGCCAAATCCTGTCCCTATCTGACCAACAGTTATGTGCACTAATGGAGAGAATTTACTTTGGTTCAGACTTGATGGCACTAGCTAAAGAGATACAGCTTATTAATCAATTTCCATGAGTTATATATTTAAAAATATTTGGACCATAATCTGAATGTTTAAGCAGGTAAAGGGTCACAGAGTAGGCATGAACAATGTTGCCTATATACCTGCCAACATATCTTGTGCTACTTATGTATACAGTTCTCTGTCCTTCAAACAGCCTTTTGGAACTATTTAACTGCAAAGAAAGAAGAACCAGAGAAGCCAAAGCTTTATATTCCAAAACAAAACATTGAACCGGCGATATTCCATCTTTGTGGAGAAGATAAGAAGAAAGTGATGGAGGCTTCATCTTGGCTAGAAGAGCTTTTATTGAAGGAACAACATGAGGACATTATCTCTGATGCCTGGATTCTAGAGTTTGAGGAGCAAGAGTTGAAGAAATTAACTGAGCTTCAAAAGAAATCTCAAGTGTCCATTTCTATTGAACCTCCAGGTTCTGAAATCAAAGTGCTGGGTCTCACAAGAGATGTTTTTGATATATCCAAAGAAATCCACATTATTATAAAAGAAGTCAATTACAGGAAAACAAGGGAGAGGGAAGCTGAGCTCTATAGTAACCTGGTGGAATGGCGGTACCATGATGGCACTAGGTTTGTTCCCTTTGATAAAATGTCTAATCTGGATTTAGAAAAGGCCAACAAAGAAGGCACACAAAGTCTTAGACTTGATGTTGGTGGAGTTAAATACACAGTTAACATGGAGAGGAAATCTGCATCAGACGATAAAGGAAAGAGTGTGGGAATAGAACGAGTGTCTAAAAATGGTGAGTGTTTCGTTCTTTTTTATAAATGAGATCAACGTCATGTAACCAGTGTTCCATTTACATGCACTGAGAGCCTCATCTTAATACATGTATCACTTCTATACAATTAATAGAGACTGTTATTATCATATAAACAGGTCCTATTGATAAACGAATATGCTACAACTACATTTTATGTCCATGAACAGTTTTTGAAAAAATATAATTGTCTTTACAAGACAAGGGGAAAATACATTGAAATAGTAATTCCCACTGCTTTTTATTTCAACGGCTACTCAGTGATTATGCTGAAAGGTTAAAGTAGGAAAATGTTTTTATTATATTACCCTATAGAGAAAATTTTTAAAGGACAAGGAAAGTTAAACTAAAGAATAGATAGAACGTTGTACATTATGTTTTGAGCTTCTGTACCAGCCCAAGGCAACCACAGCCCTTTAGCAGT
>CM044448.1:44440049-44456292 GCA_024363595.1 Xenopus borealis
AACGCCAGGCGACAGAATCTCCCCGAATCTCCCTGTCTGTCCCCAGCCTAAAGTGCTGGCTTTTTCTGAAAGCATATGACCAGGTAAAATGACCTTAGATGGCTGCCTACACACCAATATTAAAAATTTGCAGTGTAAACAGTGTAATTTAGAAATAAAAACTACACCATAAAAAATTGTGACAGAATTCCCTTAAATTAAACATGAGAGTGACTTATGCTCCATTTTCTGCCTTTGGTTTGACAAAAAAAGTGTTACCATATGAAGAAATGGGGGCTAACTAGATTTACTTTTTAGGTGTGTCTACCAGTTTACCTGACAGCTGGGATCCCATGGATAAAGAACAGTTGAAAATTGTGCCTCTGAACCCCGGGAGCCCAGAATATAACTTTGTCCAGGGGATGTTTGCTCAGACCTGTCAGATGAAGATCATGAAGGTAAAGACTCTAACCAGTAAAATTGCTTTGAGCTGCTGCTCCCTGGGCAATTTTGGTTATGGTTTTCTGTTCAGAACTGTTTCTGTGAGCCATTATAACCTGCTGTGCTGTTTCTGATTTGCAAATGAACCATGAGGAATGCAAATTCTTAATAAGGAGTCTCTTCTCAGAACAAAAACTACTTGTGACTAAAACAATTTGCTATAACATATACATTAGTGTAATTTAGACTTCTGCCAAAATTACTGCCGCTTTTTATGATTGATAGCGGAATCCATCTCTGGCACCCATGTCACTGTTCCAATGTCCTCTCTAGCATATGCACAGTAGCTTTGACTTGCTTTATGGCAGCATTTCTAGACATACTCCCATAGCATTGACATATAGCATCATAACGTGTTTATTCAAACACAACATAATTATTTCCGTTTTTCAGATTAGGAGGGTGCAGAACCTGTACCTATGGCAGAACTACCAGATTAAAAAGCAGAGTATTGACACCAAGAACAGTTCTACCAACAATGAGAAGCAGTTGTTCCATGGGACGGATCCCAGCACAATAGATAATGTTAACAATCATGGCTTCAACCGCAGCTACGCTGGAAGGAACGGTGAGAGGGATTTGTTGGTTAATTGACTTGTTGGGTAAACTACTTGCCTACTAGAATGTTGGCCAACCTGAGACAGGGAACTGGTACATGTTGGGTGCAATGTCTGAACTGCAACCCTAAAAATAACCTGCCATTTTTTGTCCATATATATATTAGCAATAGTTTTATCCCATGATTGGGGTATAAGTGTCTCAAAAAGGGAAGGCTAGGAGGGGGACTTTGATGAAGAAGTGGGGAGATAACAATGCAGGGGGAAGAAATTGTGTGTGTGTGGATATCAATCAGACAGGGGTAAGTTGGATGGATGTAAGGAAGAGGCTGTGAGTTATAGTTTTTATTTTATTATAAAAAACATAGATTTTCTTTATCAAACCAATTGGTAAAAATTCTTTCTCCACCCCTTTAACAACAATGAAGAGTTGCCTGCATTAAACACAAGAGGCGCTTTTTATTCCGAAGTCCTCGTGAGACAACTTCAGGGAGATTGTCGCCAAGAAGAACATCTGATTAGTCGCCAAGCGACTAACTCTCACCAAATCTGCCCATGGGTCACTACCCTCAGGGGCACATTTACTAAGGGTCGAATTCCGAGGGTTAATTAATGCCCCTAAATTGCTACTTACCCCTCCATGCAGGTCCCCTCCAGCCAGGTTCACAGGCGCCATCTTCTCCAGCAACATCTTCTTCCTGGAGCCGTCGGCGCATGCACAGTAGGATGCATTAACATCCATACAACTGCAGTTCGTACTACTGCGTATGTGCCCAATCGCAATTTTGGGGTGCATGCACAGTAGTACCAACCAGCAAATGCATTTTACTGTGCATGCGCCGCCAAGCGTAGACGGATCCAGGAGATGCTGGAGAAGATGGCGCCCGTGAATCTGGCTGGAGGGGACCTGCACGGAAGGGTAAGTAGCGACTTAGGGGCTAGACTTAGAGGTAGGGAAGGGGGCCTATGGGGGGAGGGGTTTAGCGCCAGAGGGGTTGAATTCCCCTTTAAGAGCACAATAGTGCTCTCTGCACTGTTGATGCACCACCCTCTCTTGACCCCCTGTAATACTAAGGGGGTCATTTATTAAAGTGCAATTTTTTCTGTTCAGAGTTTTTAAAGGGGAAAATACCATTTTGTCAAGAAAAACATTTTGGTGATTTATTAAACCCCAATTCTTGATTCATGCAAGTGACAAAGATGCTGAAACAGCTTCTCTATTAGGAAAAGTAATCTCATAGTTTATTTTCCCTTTCTCTATACAGCGGCTGTGATTGGCAATGGGACGTACTTTGCTGTTGATGCCAATTACTCTGCCAATGACACCTACTCCAAGCCTGACAAAAGTGGCCATAAACACATGTACCTGGCGCGGGTCCTCACTGGTATCTTCACTACTGGGTGTAAAGATATGATCATTCCTCCACCTAAGAACCAGTCAAACCCAACGGATCTGTATGATAGCGTAACAGATAATATCAACAGGTCTTCAATGTTTGTCATATTTAATGATATCCAGGCATATCCTGAGTATCTCATCACATTCACTACATAATCAACTAATGCAAATGGTACTGAGTACTAGTGAATCTTAGCTTATGCAATTTTCCTTTAAAGGAGAAATAAAGGTCTTACACACCCAAAATTCACTTTAAAGCTCCTGAGAATGAATGATAAATATATTACGTACAGCTCAGCACCCCCCCCCCCCAATGTAATTCCTGCTTTAAAATCATGTGCCTTAACATTGAACAGGAATCCTCCTGCCCTTCCCTCCTCCGTGCTATCCTGTAGCTTGGCACGTGCACAGCAGCTGACCCTGCCTGGGCTTTCACAAAAACTCAGTCAACAGGAAGGATGTGTGTGAGTTTTAAGTGCTCTAAAAAGAGGCAAGGCAAAAGTAATGTTCAACAGAACATTTCATCGCACCATTCAGCTCCAGCATGGATTTTTTCCGAGTACAGCACTGCATAAAAGCATTAGTTATACATAGTAAAAGATTTTTTTAAAAGTGAATATGTTCCTCTCTGTTATCATTGCTGCTGCTACAAAAAAACATTGAAAATTCTGAAAAAGAAAATGTATACTTGTTTGGAGATGCAGCGCAAGGCCAAAATCTATCCCAGTCAGTGACAGAACTAGGTGGAGGCGGGCTCTGGTGTGGGCCGTGCAGCCGGGCCCCTCCCCCCTCTTTCATCTGGAATTTCTATTTCATGATCTGCCGGGTGGGGGGCCCTGCAGGGGGGTGCGGGCCCTGGCCCAATTGCACCCCCTGCTGCCCCGGTAGTTATGCCACTGAACCAAGTGTCAAACTGAAGCTAAATGGAGAGTTTGTTGGGGAGCAGTACAATGCACTCTGTACTCACACCAAGTCATTTCCATTCAAAGTCAGAGCACACAGAGCTAATGTGACCATAGAATCTGATGAGATATGTAACCCTATTGAGACACCTCATGTAGTATAGGATGTAGCATAAGAAGTAGTTTAGGATGGCAGGTTATGAAAGTTTGAACACATTTCTGGGAGTTTTAGGGCCATGTTTAATGTGTTATAACAGTTTTGCTAATGAAACTGAACTTGTCCTTTAAGCTGTGAGTCACAGTTCTCCCAAGAGACCTGTTTGTATTAAATAGTTACAACTGTTTCTTTTCATATCTTAAATTCCTAAAAATGTATCTAAGCGCAGGCACTAAATAATCGGGGCTCGCTTAAGTTTCAGAAACTTTGCTAAGGCCAGACGGGGAGATTCGGGGGCATTTTGTCGCCTGGCGACTTCTCGCCGCGACTTGTAGCCCCCGAACCTCCCCGAAACGCCGGCGCGTATCCACACGGAGCGGCGCGCTTTTTGAAATCACTCCAAATTGCCTCGCCAGGCAATTTGGAGCAATTTCAAAAAGCGCGCCGCTCCGTGTGGATACGCGCCGGCGTTTTCAAGCAACGCCGGTGCGCTTGCTTACTTGGCTATTCGGGGGCTACAAGTCGCGGCGAGAAGTCGCCAGGCGACAAAATGCCCCCGAATCTCCCCGTCTGGCCTAGCCCTTACTGTACTTAGATGTCTCCATAAGTATAAAAAAGATAATCAGTAGAATTTAGTTTTTTTCCCAGATATTACATTTTCCCTTGGTGCAACCAACTGTTCCTGATAACTCTCTAGGAGCGAAGCACGACTGAGCAGTTTGCAGCAGCTTACTACCAAATCATTACAAATCTCCAAACCTTTTATATTTTCTATTTTAATAACAGTTCCTTTAAAGATGGCTTAGAGCAGGAAGGAGCAGGAATCAGCAATAGAGAAACAATTTATTTCTCAATATCATATTTCCAAAATGTCAGTTTTTATTACAATTTTACACCAGATTTCACACATGATTTTAAAATGCACCAGAGGCAATCCCTGGGTGGTAGATACAAAGAACATGATATATTTATTGTGCTAGATGTGTCACATCGTCTTCTCACAGTTTATTGGCATAACAATAAATTAGTTATAAAAATAAGTAGGTTTCATACAGAAAGAATATTGATGGCGACTTTTGATATTCCAAGAAGCACAGACCTGCAGACCCTCACCTATGCATTTAAAGTACACGGCTATGCCTACCATAGCTCCCAACATTTGAAAAATGTAAAGACATAAACATCAGCCACATGTAGCACAGCAACGTTTTGGCTATACCCATTTGATGACCATACCCCCTGATTACCATGCCCATTTTACAATATTTGGCAGGTTATGAAAGTTTGAACACATTTCTAAGAGTTTTAGGATACTATTTTATGTGTTATAACAGTTTAGCTAATTAAGCTGAAATTGCCCTTTAAAGGAGAATGAAAGGGTAAAATTAAGTAAGTTTTATCAGAAAGGTCTTTATAAGATTCATCAAAGTGTGAAGTTCTGCCACTAGAGGGAAATTCTACAGCTCTCAATTCATTTCTATGGGATTTTTAAATGTGTATTCATCAAAGGGTGAACTTTCACTTCACCCATTGATGAATACGCCTTGAAAAATCCCATAGAAATGAATTGAGAGCTGTGGAATTTCCCTCTAGTGGCAGAACTTCACACTTTGATGAATCTATCCCTTAGACAGAAAGTGATATCACACCAAGCTAATATGGCAGAGTTTCTAGCGCTGTTTACTCAGGTATGGTAAGCATTCTGCAGAATAAATACAGTTTTATGGCTTGAAATATTTGGGCTAATCTATTGGCAATAAACTGCTTCTGTAGCTTTCCTTCTCCTTTAAGCTGTGAGTAGTTTCACCAAGAGACTTGTTTATCTTAAATAGTTACAATTGCTTCTTTGCTTATGTTAAATTGTTACAAATGTATTGTAGTGCAATGTTCAAGGCTCTGCCAAAAAGCCTCTTATTTTAGGTTTCAGAAACTTTTTCTGGTGCAGGAGATCAAAGAGAAAAGTCAGGACTGGGACTGCAGGCTGAGATGTAAAAATTGGGACTAGCAAATATAATCTACTAAGCAGTTCTCCCCCTACATGGACTGTAGAGGAGGAGGCAGGGTCGGACTGGCCCGGCAGGACACTGGGAAAAAAACAGGTGGGCCCCCGCTGAAACAGACCCCCAAATTGTGGCATGGAACACAAGGAATGGAGCGCATGGCATGCCGCCAGTGCTGCAAGGGAGCGGGGGCCCGAGGGGGCCCTGGACAGCAGTCCCAGTGGGCCCCAGGCCCCATAGTCCGACCCTTTAAGGAGGTAACTTTCTGCATCTGTCCTGCAGAAAGTCAGGCCTGGACTGGCAATCTGTGGCTTCAGGAAAATGCCAGAGGGGCTGCTGTAAGCTGCCATACACAGTCATTATTTAGTGGGCTGGTGGGAGGGATGTTTGGGCAGCTGTGGACCTGAAATGCCAGGGCCTATTTTAAATCGCCATCGAAACCTGCAGAGGGGGCTGGGATAAAGCAAAAGTAGGATTTTTTATATAGTTCAGTTAAAGGCCATCCTACACAGATCTCAGTAACTTCTCTCCCTCCCGGACATTTCATACCAGGCATCCTAAAAGAAAGGTAAAGTAGCATTTATGAGCAGAGCATACTTTAAAGAAACAGTTTCATTTCTAAATAACTTTAATTTAATCAGTGAATTTAATATAATCAGTGGTTTTAATACACTTAGGATTCTGCTGTATTTTTTGACCAAAAACAAAAGAACAGTTTTTGGGGGGATGTTTCCTTTAAGGCTGCCTAGCCTGCAGACTTTTCCAAGAACGATAGCTACCACGAAGGACTGCAAGCTGGATAAGAAATAAAGAAGCCCACCACCACAAGATAAAAGTCACAAGGCCCTCTGTTAAAGGACATATTTTGTTTTACCCACGTTTAGCACATACAATATGTGTATATATATCTAAAATACTTGGAATGTGGCATTTCTGCAAAGGGTTCAGGCACCAATGAAACCACCCCTACAGCACTTTCTCTTTTCTACATACAGGACACTAACTTGCAGCAGATTTCTCTATAAATTTGGCAAGGTCAAAGGAATCTGGCTAATACCAGGGCAGCACACCCCAAAACGCCCATGGGTTTTTATAGCAACATAAACTTTCTGATTACAGTAACAGAAAGGTAAAACATTATTTCTTTACTTACATTATCATAGTCGTGTTTAAGGTTTGGCCTCGAATATGCATCAGTTATATCGTATGCATTGGAACCTTGGTTCACATATACCAGGTCTGTTTTGGCCTGGACTTTAGGGAAGATATTCCCAGACATCGGACTGTCCCTGCTGTCCTTAGTAATTAATTGGGTCCTTTCATTATCGTGCTTCCTCCTGCTGGACCTGAGTGTAAGAGCGAGGCAAGACCAGAAGAGAAGTTTTTGTCTGTGCCATAAACACAATTCCAGGATCTTATTAAGCTCAGTGAAATTGCAATTCTCCTTCCAGGGTAAATCATTTAAGTGCTAAATAAACATTTTAGCATATTTCCTGAGATTATTTGACACTAGGGGGTTATTTATCAGAGTCTGTTTTTTTAGGGTTGGTCTTTTAAAGGGGAAAAACACATTTTTTTCATAGAAAAAAAAACCTCAACAATTTCAAGATTTATTAATCTTCAATGGTGTTAAAAGTCCAAATAAAAAAGCACTCCAATTCTGACCTGCCAAGCTCATGTAGAAGTGGCAGATGTTGCGTTGATAACCTGATCTGCACTGAGTTTTTTTCAACAATCTGAAGATTTTGTGGTTTTCGTAGTTATCAAATTCATAAATGTTGAATAATTTGGATTTGGTTGATTTTGATAAATAACCCCCTATCTATGGCAGGAACTTACACTGTATTTACTCTTGACATTTATTAATATATATATGTGTGCGTGTAACTCTTACCTCACAGAAAGACCGATAACTGTTCCAAGCAAAGCAATAACTACAGCTCCTGCAATGGATCCAACAATTACCAGAATAAGCAGGGAATCTGCAAAAAAAGAGATTTGCAAACAAATATGAACAGCTTACACAGTATGAAATAATTGTTCTACAAATGGGTATGTGGTGTGAATTGTACTGTCCTTGATGCTACACTCCTTTCTGTCAGTAGAAGAAGAGTGTTTGATTCTTAGATCAATGCTAAATAATACTCACTGTTTGTACATTCCTCCCCTGAGTAACCAAACTGGCATCTGCAAAAACATTAACAACGTATTATTTCCATGTAAAATGGTCAGTTAAGTAACACCACCATCTCCCAGAGGAAGGCAAAAGATACCAACAGAGAATCACTGTTTCCTCTGAGTGTTTCTTCAGATAATTCTACATCTGTGCAGTTGAGAACTTACTTTTCACAAGAGTTATCTTTACTATAATAATCTGGAAGGCAGCTACAAATGGCTTTTTCCTTGATGTCTGACCAGATACATTGCTTGCCTTCACCTACACAGTTGAGATCACAGTCTGTGATAAAAAAAAATGACAGTTATAATCTGATGATACCTACAAAGCCTCACAGAAAGCACAGGGTAACAAAGGGGTGACATCCAGGGGCTAACAGTAAAACATGGCAACAGTAAAACTACATGGAGATAGCTGTGCAAGCTTGAGAGAGTGGAAAACAAGATAGAGACAGCAAAATAGTGATTATAAAACAAGATGGTGATAAAAAGGTAAAAAAGAGATAGTAGGGAGACATGGAAACAATTGGGCAAGACTGAAAAATTAGGAGAAGATGGATAGAGTATGGCAAGATGAAGACAGCAGGACACAATGTAGACAAAAGAGCAAGATGGAGGTAACAGAACAAAACCAAGACAGTACAAGATGGAGACAGTAGGTAAGATGGCAAAAGTAGGACAATATTGAGACAGTAGGGGAAGATGTCAATAGTAGGGCAGGATGGAGACAGTAGGGCAAGATAAAGACAGTGGGGCAAGATGGAGACATTAGGGCAAGATGGAGATAGCAGGACAAGATGGAGACAGTATGGCAAGATGGCAAAAGCAGAACAAGATGGCAATAGTAGGACAAAATAGGAAAAGATGGAAACAGTAGGGCAATGTAAAAACAGCAATGTAAGATGGAGAAAGTATAACAAGAAGGAGACAGTAGGGCAAGATGAAGACAGTAGGGCAAGATAAAGACAGGAAAACAAGATCCAGGGACTAGTCCGATTGCCTTTTTGGAGACAGGAAGGAATTATTTCCCCCTCTGAGGCAAATTGGAGAGGCTTAGGATGGGGTTTTTGCCTTCCTCTGGATCAACTAGCAGTTAGGCAGTTAAAATTAAAAAAAAAAAAGGTTGAACTTGATGGACGCAAGTCTTTTTTCAGCCTAACTTACTATGTTACTATGTATGTTACAAAACTGAGACTGTAGGACAAGATGGAGACAGTAGAGTAAGATGACAAAAGCAGAACAAGATGGAGTCAGTAGGGCAGGGTGAAGATTCTGCAACTACAGCTTTCAGCAATTCCACATGTTGAATTACAACCGCCTATACTCACCAACAGTTAAAGGACTACCTTATCCCAAAATAAATTATGACATATGGTTAAATGGGTGAGAGATGTAATGCCTTCTCTTACCTCTGCAGGATGTCAGCAATGAAGAGGAGGTGTGGAAGAATTTATCTTTGCAAGTACATATGGGGTCGGAATTTGCTTCGATAATGCAATTTGTTGTTTTAGCATCACAGTAAAACCCATCACAGATATTTTTTTCTGTTTGAAATAAAATATGACTGTTAATATGCCTATAATTTAAAGTGCCTGTAACTGGTATTGCAAAAAGCAAATAATACAGGTATCCATAAAAAGTATTACTATACCGACCAATATACTAGAGATTCATATACTGACAGAAAAAACAGTCCAGAGATTCATATATTGACAGTCTGGGTCAAAGACCCACAGAGATTCATATTCTGGGTGCAAAAACTGACAATAGATTTATATACTGGGAAATAAAACAGGCCAATGATTATATGTGTGTATATATATATATATATATATATATATTATATTCTAAGGGATTCATATACTAGGAGATAAAACAGGCCAGTGATTTGTATACCAGGAGATAAAACAAGCTAGAGATTCATAGACAGTTGGATACAACAGGTCAAAGATTCATATACTGAGAGTTAAAACAGGCTATAGGCTCATGTACTGAGGGATACAATTAATAATAAGTATGAGGGATTATTATTAATAATAATAATAATGTATGATACAGTCATATTCAGTTTGACTTTGCCCTTGTTTTTTTGGATTTTGAATTATTTTGCATTGTATTTTTTAACATAACAAAAAAAACTGCGGCCACACAGAACAATTGTGTTTTTGTTTGCTGTGGTCAGTGACCATGTTTGAAATCTGCAAACAGGCAGCAGAAAATGTAAAATTATGCAAAAAACTTAAATATAAAAAATGAAGATCAGTTAAAAAGTTGCTAAGAACAGAACATTCCATAGCATAGGTCTATGGGTTAATGTAAAGGCAATCCCTTTAAGGGGTTGGACACCTATCCTTGACAACTAAAGCTTCATGAAGCAAAGATGTGAGGAGAAGGTGAAGGCATTAACATCTGGGGTATAAAAGAGGGCACACAGTTATGCCCAGACACACCCTTGTCCAAGCCAAAACCTCATTAACTTTTTGTTGAGCCACTTTTGAGATCAACAATTGGGAACATTCATGTAGAAAGCCAATTATTAAAAGTGTGCCTGAAAGATGTGGGTGCGTAAGAGAGTTGCTATACTTACCATAATATATTCCAATCACATTTGATGCATTATATTTATTTATTGCATCCAGCACCTCGGCTTCAGTTACTGTCTGTTGCTTAAACACATGGTAACAGCTCACTGCCACTGAAACTAACTGTCTGGTGCTTCTTGTCTGGACTTTGGGGGACATCTCGCTGGAAAATACAGTTTCTTTGTCATGAAATGAACACACACCTTAGTGCAAAGTATACTTCATGTCTAGTAACCCATTGCAACAAATCAGCAATTAGCAAACATCTGCCTGGTAGCTATGATCCCATTGAAAATTTATTGGTAAATTGTATTCCTCCATGTTGGTTTCCATAAACGGTCTAGGGGTCATTTACTACTACGTTTTTGCATTTTGTGCCTGCTGGAAGAAGAATTGGAGTAGTGTATTCTCATGAATACAGTACTCACTCATCATTATTATTTATTTATATAGCGCCAACAATTTACACAGTGTTTTACATTAGTTAATAATGAACAGGGAATAAATGGTGAATAACAAACAAGGGTTTACAAGTACACTAGGATTAGAAGGCCCAACTAACATGAGTTTAAAAACTTAAGGATTAGGGTACCATTGAGACATAAGTATTATAGAAACAATTTTGTGATTTATAATACATTTATGTCAGATTCATTGAACAGAAGGGTATTTAGGAAGTGTTTGAAAGTTTGGAAGGAAGGAGCAAGTCTGACAGTTCGAGGCAGAGGGTTCCAGAGAAAAGCAGAAGCCCGAGAGAAATCTTGTGGATGAGAATGGGATGAAGTGATGATAGGAAAACAGAGAGGCGAAGGTCAGAAGCAGAGCGAAGGTTGTCTGCAGGAGTGTATTTTGAGATCAGAGATGAAATATAGGGAGGGGCTTCATTGATAAGTGCCTTGAATATAAGTGTGAGTAGAATTTAATTCCAGAGGAGATTGAGAGCCAATGAAGGGATGTGCATAAAGCATGCTGAGTGGTGAGATAGATGAATGAGTCTAGCAGCCGCATTTAGAAAAGATTGGAGTTGTGAAAGGCAAGTGTCATAAAATCTACCTGCCCTGGTGGTCCAGTGGTGCTGCGGGGATACCCACCATGGTGCTCCTCTTTTGCCCTTGCGCAGGTTTGTTAAGGCGCGCAGCTTCCTGTTTTGTTGGCGCATGTACGCTGGCATAATTAGCACGTAATGGCGCAAAATTTTAAAATATTTAAAGGGGCCTTTGGCATTTTGTCATTCCCTGTTATAGGTTTTTCTTCCTGGTGCCTTGTGCTTATTCTGAGCCCTGATTACTGTCTGTTACCTGTGTTTGACCTTGCCTGGCTATTTAACTATCCTGAACTTCTAAATCCTGACCCTTGCCTGATATCAGACAGCAGAGGGCCTAAGACAGAGCCATAAGGAACTCCAACAGAGAGAGGGAACATAGTAGGAGTAAAGTTAGACAAAGCAACTTTAAAGATAAGATGTAAACCATGAAAGAGAGTGTCATGAATGCCAGCTGAGTATAGAATGTCTAGGAGTGGTGGGTGGTCAAATGTGTCAAAGGCAGTAGAGAGATCAGGAGGATGAGTATGGAAGTTTCCTTAGACTTTGCCAGGAGAAGATCATTGGTTACTTTGGTGAGTGCAGTTTCAGTTGAGTGTGTTGAGCAGAAACCAGATTGCAGGGGATTGAGAAGGGAGAAGTGAATGAGATGCTGGATTAGGCATTTGTAAACAAGCCTTTTCAACAATATGGATGTGAATGGAAGATGGATAGTTGGTAGGAGAGCTGGGATCAAGGGAAGGTTTTTTGAGGACAAAAGTGATTAGTGTTTGTTTGTATAAAGATGGAAAACACTATATAAATGCAGCACTGTATTCATGAGGGGTGTACAGGGGAGACATGTTGTCGTCCCCTCTCCCATTCCCCAATCAACCTGGGAATCTTTGGCATGTGTAGCATACCCAGGGAAAGTGGGTGTGGTCATGTGTGACAAAGGGGTGTGGTCTGGTGTGCTATCACAAATTGCTAACTGCATTTGCACACATGGGAGTAGAAAATTTGGGTAACATGATTTGTTTTATAGCACCAGTAAGTTACACATGTGTAGCAAACTGTGGTCTCACATAGTAAGTTTGTTTTTTTGTCTAAATGAGACCTGCTTGTATATTCAGAATAAGATGGAAGGGCCCAGTATAAAAGAGTTTGGAATTTATACTTTAATCTTACCTGATGTCCGCTATGACCGTGTCTGAATAACTGGTTTCATTTTCAAAGCAGGTCCTAAACTGTAGCAAAAGAGACATCTTATTGAATTGTACTACTTGTACACTACTAAATAATTTATGGCACGTGGCTCAGAAGTGCCTGGTCTCTGGTTATCATTAATAAATTTGTTTTTTTAGATATTTCGATTTTGACACTTTTTTTGGTCATTCCACCCGATTTGTAAAGAATATTGTCATACTTTTAGTAAACCTTGGGGGCAGATTTATCAGAACTTGGGAATCCTGAACAATAAAAAGGCAAAATACAATTTCCAAGTAAAAGTAATATACAGCCTTGGAATAAAATCTTTTTTCTGACCTTCATATAAAAGACCTGAGTTTAGTCATTTTAGTGACATCAACATATAATTGACTTACATAGTCCAGTACTTTGTTGTAAAGGTCAGTGTATTCTTGGGAGTCCTTCTTAGGATTGAATGACTTAATGCTTAGCTGAAGATTCCCATAGAAACTGTCTCCTGAAAAACATTAAATGGGTTCAAGATCTTTATAATTATGTCTGAGAGCAGGAATAGTCGCTGCTGGTGTTTGGTAAAGTAGAGAGGGGTTACAAAGGAATTGTTTTCATATTAATTGCTTGGATATGAGTCTATGTCAGGGTATTTTTTGGCATTTGGTGACCACAAGAAATAGCTGCTTCAGGTTGTTCCAGAGCTACTAGTAGCAGCTACTTGCTGTGGCTACAAAATATGCTGCCATAGACAAAAATGAGAATCGCCTCTGCTATTCTTAGCAATAATTATCGCTATTGTTTATTTTGTAGCTGTGACAAGCAGCTGCTACTAACAGTATTATAGCTATATTTATAATAGAGCTTTCTGTTATGGTGGTACAGATTTTTTCTTTAAGGGTGGTGGTGCATGGGGAGATTGGTTGCAAGTCATAAATCTGATCTCCCCAAAATGTCTTCCCAAAACCAAGAATGTGAATCGCTAGGGGGATGGCATGTTATTCGCTTCGTTTTTTTTTTAAATTCCCCAAAGTTTCTTTGGGAAATTTCTGAAAACAGAAGCAACGCTTATGCCAGCCCACCAGTGATTCACATTCTTGCCAGTGGGAAGGCATTTCAGGGAGATTAGTCGTAAGGGTGCTCCACCAATGAGGTCGAGGCAGCAGCTCCCCCTGCTCTTTTAGTGCAGAGGGCGCAACATCTGCGTGGACCGACCCCGACCCTCTTCGGCACTGAAAAGGAGCAAAAAAGCGTCAAAAAAAGAAGGTATTTGGCCCGGATTGCCCCTGATTTGTCGCCAGCAGTATCGAAAATGTATAGCACGGCAACTAATCTCCCCGTGTGCCACCCCCCTAAAGTTTAAAACAAAATTGTGGCAACAGGGAAAGCTCATCGCATACACTTTACTACATTTACATTTAATGCATGAGCTACATAATGTCGATGTTCAGTTTCTCACCTCTGGTGCAGGATAAGTCAGTTTTATTGAAGAAATATCTCAGTGGACACTGACAGATGTAATAGTTATAGAGATCGATGCAAGTTGCAAAGGATGCCCCACAGCTAGTTGCAGTGCAATGCTGTTTAACTGCAAAAAAAAAAATATTTACATAAGATAAAAGTGCTCAGTGACTGGAGGTGGCCCTGTAAGACTCACATGACCAGGGAGAGGCTGAGCGTGGGTTATTAGATACAGGTGATGGGGGAATATTTGGACATAGTTCGTAATTGAAAAGGTTTTTGGACAAGGTACTTTTTACCTCTTATATTGGTTATTGTTATGTGTATTGTGTATGCTTCATGTATACACCCATTTATTGTACAGTGCTGTGGAATATGTTGATTATAATAATAGTAATAATAATAATAATAATAATAATAAAAGGTACCAAAAAGAGGAAATGGCTAGCTAAATCTTATTAGATATAGACAGAGGGAATGGTAACTAAGGGTTGTAGATACAGGTGAAGAGAGAATGTATAGATCAGTTGGGGCCAGAACTAGGTGGAGGCACATGCCACAGCGCCCCAAGGCTGCCAGTTCCTAGTGCCCGCAAACACACACATATCATGGCTCTCAAGTGCTCCTGTAGACACAGTTGGCTGGCATGCCGCCCCTTAAATTTTGCTGCCCTAGGCCTAGGCCTTTGTGGCCTCGGTGTCTTTGGGCTGAGACATGACTGAGGGTGGTGCGGAGGCCTGGGGTAGGAATTGCATGTTGTTGGCTATGTATCTAAAGAGAATTGCATGATACTGGTGTGACATAAATAAACTGCCTGTTTTGAATACTGGTAAATAACTGAATGGAAGAAATAAAGGAAAGGGATGCACAGGGTCAGATTGACCTTTCTAGTCCCTCAAAAATGCAAAAGCAGGTCAATCTCATATCTGCAGCTTTACACATCCCTACTCTATCCAAAACTGCGCCTCTGAGCCCCACTAAACTGCCCCATTTTGCTTCATAGCTGAGTGTTTCATTTTATTGCATCCCTGAGCAGCCTTACTTTAATAAATCATATAAACTTCTAATCTGATCCAACAGCCACTGACTGTCAGGCAGAGAAATAGTGTATCAATCCAGCCGTAGACACTAACATTAGACATTCTGCTGCGTGTGACATCATCAGGATATCACACATTACATCATCACGTGATCGCATGTGACATCATCATGAGACTGAGCACAGTATTACAATGTCACTCATTTTGTGTGGCTGGACACTATTTCTCTGCTCATCAGAAACCCGGGACTACAGGCCACTATCCAGACCCCTTCTTATACAGTGCCAACATACAGTAGAAAGATTGTACAACATTCCCACCAGTCTTTACCCTAGTGGAGCTTACAATATAAGATTACCTATTACATCACACACACACACTTTTTACACCTATTACCCTCACACACAACTGATGTTATCAGAAGCTGATAGAGTACACTATCTTTGTCTCAAATGAGGACAGGACAGGGTATAGCAATGACATGGTCACATGGTTGAGTGCAAGGTTCCCCCTAAGCTGTGTGCTCATGCACGTGCATACAAATTTGAGGAAAGTTACAAAGTAAATTGTGGTGTGCACAACAAATTTTGTGTAAAAATACAGCATTTTGCATTTCTTTTGAACTGAGTAAACAGTTTTAAAAAAAGCGCACAAATGTGGGCACAAAATTATTTTCTTGAAGGAATTAGAGGGAACATTGGTTGGGTAAGCAAAAAAGGCCCATTGTCACCTGGGCCTGAACTTTTATGGCACCCTGGTGGGCCAGCTCAACATTGGATGGATAGTGGAATATATTTATATGCTGTAGAAGCAAATACATTTGTGTTTTTAAGGATGGGTGTGGGTTGAATGTAGAAATGGACATAGATTTGTATAGATTAATGGACGTATGAAAGAGAATTAGTCAATAGCACCCTCTTCTGTAAATAAATGGCATTGTACAAATTCTTATGGAACAATCAGGATCCACCCAGAATTCCCTATATCCGTATCTTACTAACCTGTGGTTGGGGGTATGGCTGTGAGTTTAGTGGTCTCAGGCTTAGCCGTGGGTGTTGAACTATTTCCTCCTTCGGTTGCATTTGTGTTTGTTTCAGCTGGTGTTGTAGACACATCAGTTGCTTCGGTTGTTTCACTGAAACTTGGCTTAGTCCCACTTGTAACATTAGGAGCACTTGCTTCACTGGTGCTTGCCTGACTGACACTTGTTGCACTGGTAGCAGGACCTGTTTCGGTAGTATTTGACTGACTGCCACTTGTTGTACTGGTAGC
>CM044448.1:44481990-44496143 GCA_024363595.1 Xenopus borealis
CCTTTAATGCAAGAGGCAAGTGCGGAGGGTACATATGAACACCATATAAAATAGAATATTAATGTATGAACTTTGCACTTGTACTTGTTGGTAACTGAGCCCTAATATTTCTAGAGAGATGGGAAATCAGTGTCAGGATTAGCCAGACCCAGCCAGTGCCAACCCACTAACCTTTGCATGAGTGATCCATTTTGGTATATTTGAAGTATCCAGGTTTGCACTGGCAGATGGCTACACCAGTCACATCAGAGCACTCGGTGGTGTCCCAGTCACATTCTAGGGGACTGACGCTGCACAAACCATCAGCTGAAACAGAACAGGGAAAATGTTAAGGGTCTGGAATGGCAAAAAGGGGGTTTATTTGTGTGCTGGGAAGGGCCCCAGATACATCACCCTGTGTATATTAGGGTGAGGCATTAGGGCTGAATATCGTGTCTTTCTCTGACACTGTACAATCCAACTTTGCAGTGTTGAAGCTCCAGCTGTTGTAAGAGGCTGTTATGGGATTCTGAGAGTTATTACAAAGTAAGAGCTGGGGGTTGCAGGAAAACTGGGGCACACACTCTCTTGCCATGATAACTGCATATTGGATATTACAGAATAAAATCAATGAATGAGGGCACACCTATATAGTAAAGCTGGGGGTGCAGCATGAGATGGCACCCAGGGGAGCTCTCCAGCGCTGAGTCACACGATCTCATGTAGTTCTGCAAGCTCTGCTTGATATCCTTTTTCGTTACATTTGAGGCCAATGAGAAAACGTTCTGCACTGAGATGAGGATGTGGTTGGTATCACTGAAAATAAAAACAAACGTCAGTCCTTTGCTGTAAAGGATTATAAATGATAAAAGTGCTCTAAAGTATCATAAACGATAAAATTGGACCCCACCTCTTGCTTAAACTGAAATGGACAAGCCTTCAACTAAGACAATCCCAAAAGCCTTGAATCTTTTCCCTTGCAAAATAGGCATCCAAGCTTTCCTTGCCGCCCTGAGACAGCCTTTGTGATGCTGACCCTCTTACACCTGGAGTTTACCATTCCCAGTGCCGGGGCAGACTGGAAGGGGGGGCGCATCACTATCACTGATGCAGTGAGCACAATCTCACTCTCTACACTAGCAGAACTGAAATTCTGGTTTAAAAATCTTTAAAACTCTTTAGGTTACCAGGAGTGGCTTTCTGCCACCCCATGGCAGAAGCAGCCCTGCTTCCTTGAAGGCATCTAATGTATCTGCCAGTTCAGCTGCTTCAGGGAGAGAATCGAATCAGACAACTTCCCAGCTCTCACACTATATATGGGTTATCCAGAGGGGCATAAAGTCAGGTCAGTTCACCTTGAGCCAGAATTTTAAATACAAAGAGCTGCTATTTGCCACCCAGTAACCTGCAAGGAAGTACAGCCTGAAGCCCAAGGGAACAATACTTTACTCCCATAACACAAAAATATACAGGTGGGTTCACAGTCTCCTAGTAGAATTGGGGCTGGTGTGTGTGTGTGAATGTGATATGGACCTTAGACTGTATATTCCACTGGGGCAGGGACTGATGGGAATGTGATTGGAACCTTAGATTATAGATTTCATTGGGTCAGAGACTGACAGGCATGTGATAGGAACCTTAGATTGTAAGCTCACTAGGTCAAGAATGGATGGGAATGTGATAGTGACCTCAGATTGTAAGCTCACTGGTACAGGGTCTGATAGAGATGTGATAGGGACCTTAAATCATTACATTCATTGGGGCAGGGACTAATGGGAAGAGAACCAAATGGTTTGGGCATTCACAGGCCCTTTATCATCTAGGCTACATGGGGAGGGGCTGTTAAAGGAACAGTAACACCAAAAAATATGAAATCAGACTAAAAATTTAATCTAAAATGAAGATACTAATGTATTCTATAGGCAAATCCCACATGGGTAGACTGGGTCAGTCAGTTAATCAATACTAGTAGGATGCATGAATATGTGTTTATACAGTATAATGTCCTATAATGAAGCTGATTGCTACCCCTTCACTTATGTCACCACCAAACCACCCCCTTTTAGAGGTTATTTTTTATTTCATTCTGGGCCCCAAAATCAATTCCAATTTCCTGGCACAAGGAGAACTATATATGTGTGCACATGTTGGTATCCCTGCATGGAAGTCACACATAGGCATGGTTTTAGTGCCAAACCCCAGAGCTAAATGGCATCTCCCGCTCTTCCCATCTTACCTGCTGTTGGTCACATCTGACTGGTAATACCCGCTCAGACCAGAGAAGGACTTGTTCAGCTGCACAAAGATAAAAGGAGTTTAGATTACAGAGGGTGTCACATGTTCTTTAACCTGTGCTTGTCACATAATGACAGTGGACCCGTCGCCCCAAAAGAATATTCAAAATCCTATTTTATCACTTTAGTTAAGCAAAATTAACATTAATTATACTGTATAAATTATTTTAATCTTGTTTTCTCCAGTCTGGGAATTCATAATTATAGCAAACAGACAGGAGCCATTTTGTGGACACTGTTATTAAGGCAAGCCTTGTATCATCTCAGAATCTTGTTTGTGCACCAGAATGGGTGACCCGAAGTCTATCCCCATGTCCTGGCTACACAATGAAATGGTTAAGAGGACTGGGGGAATGTGTGGGGAGCAGTGGCATCTAGGAAGTGCTAAATGGAAAGTGAAAGTAATTATCTGCCCCGCCTCCATGCCTAAGGCGAGTCCTGCGCGGGTCCATTTTTTGGGACCCGTACCCGCAACCGCATTCTTACCCGCTTGGACTCGCGACCCGACCCGTACCCGCAATCCGAGATCCGCAAGCCGGACCCGATGACCATCAAGAATTAGGAAGTGCTGTAATTGTAAACCAGAAGTGACATCATCGGAAGTAGCCGTGATCAGAAAAAAAGGCGTAAAACAGGAAGTGCTGTCAATTTAAACCGGATGTGACATCATCAGAAGTAGAAATGCTGAGAAAAAGGAGTAAAAATCGCTATAGCGAGGATCCGCGACACGACCCTCAACCCGCCAACCTGCAGAACCACCGGCCCGCTTCTATACCCGCACCCAGAAATTCTACGAGCAACCCGCAGGGTACCACGGGATTTTGCGGGTAACTGACCCGCTGCAGGACTCTAGCATAGAGGAGTGGCAGACAATATTTGATTGACAGCTGAGATTTTTAAATGAGCTTAAAACAGCTATGAATGCTTTAATAAAAATTTGAAATTGTATTTCATGTTTAATTTGAAAAGGACTTTTATTATACAGATTTTTGTGTCTGGGTGACGGGTCCACTTTAATGAGACATGACCAAAGTAAGAGCCTAGGGATTGAGACTCAGACTGTACTCACCAAGTGCAGTATCACCTCCTCAATCTGCTGCACCTCTCTGTATCTGCCCATCGTCCCATTAAGAAAATTTCTTGGCACTTTGATGTGTCCGAGGAAAGTTCGTGCTGTCAGTGGTAGAGAGAGATAGAGAGAGGGAGGGAGGTGGAGGTCAGAATTCTGTTTTCCTCTCAGTTGACAGTGGAGTAAAGATACAGTTATGGGATCTATTACCCGGAAAGTTCTGAAGGACAAGAATGCCATCTCCCATAGACTCCATTTTGATCACATAATTCCATTTACTTAAAGGAAGTCCCCTATCTCTGTAATAATACAACAGTACCTTGTACTTGATTCCAAGTATGTTTTTATTTATCCTTATTGGAGGCAAAATAATCCTATTGTGTTTAACGTTTCAAAGGTTATTTAGTAGATTTACAGTATGAAAAGATCAATTATCTGGAAAATCCCAGGCCACAATCATTCTGGATAACAGGTCCCATACCTTTATTACCTGTATCAGTAATATGTGTAATAAAATGTAAAAACAATTATAGCCTTCCTGTTGTTTTTCTTACCCAAAACACATTCGGTTTCTTTTTCCAAGAAAGATCCAAGAGGACAACGGCAGCTGAAAGACCCCCTCTTATTAATGCAAGATGTCTGGGAAGGACAGGGGTCTGTGAGACACTCATCCACATCTGGGCAGAGAATGGGAAATGGTTACAAACACACAGGCCTGGAACCAACTCAAAGACACAATCAGAACAACCAAGTTCCTCACCCCCCTATTCACATCCACCACTAATACACTAAATGTCACAATTTTATTTTCTATAGAGCTCATATAAAAATACTTTGTCCCTCACAGCAAGATATTCCAAATCCCAGAACTCAAGTTTCCATGTCCATCTTCTCCACATCTGGACAAGGCTCGAGCTCATGTAAAATTACTGCATGCGAACAGGGCCTCCATCAGGGGTGCGATAGGCAGGTGCCCTGTTACAGAGGAGGCTCCAAGAGACTTAAAAGTGTGATTTACTGGCTGCGAAGGGGCAGGGCTTGTGAGAGAGTGGGCAGTATTTGGTTGGAATGTGGGCTTGATTCAAACATAAAAGTACATTTCTGGAGTGGAAATTTCCATTGGGCCCCTATCTATTTGTTACCCAATGGGTTAACACTGCAGGCCCTTGGGAGAGGGTCCTGCAAAAAAAAGAATTGTGCCTTGTGATTTCTGCATACAGGACAACAACATCAGGCTCTAGTCTTACCTGTGCCACAATGCTCTCCCTGCCAGCCTGATGGGCATTCACACTTATAGCTGTTATGGCCAAGCTCCAAACAGTGGCCTCCATTCTGACAAGGGTTAGGTAAACAATGACTACCTGGAAAACACAAAAGGCATCAACAGGACAACTCCTTTCCAACTGCTTCTGACCACTGTAAATGCCAGTCAAAGCTGAGCTGTACCTTTCTCTGCTGGTGATGTGATCCTGAAGAAAGTGAACACTGGTGTTTTTGTTGTTGCAGTGGTGGATGATTGCACTGTCAGTATGTGTGAAGGGGTTGTAGCTTGGTCTATGCTACTCTGGGTTTTGGTGGTGCCAACTGTGCTGGTCCTTAAATCCATCTCTGACGTAAACATATTTGGATTCATTTTAGTTGTTAATGATGTCAGAACTTGCCTGTTGGGACCATTTTGGGTAAAGTGGAAGCTACTTGACTCTGTAGTGTGGACATCAGGTTGGGGAAGTTCTTGTGTACTGTAATGGATTGGTGGTGGGAACAGATCGCTAGACATTGTTGTGGATGGAACAGGATCAGTTGATTGAGTAGCAGTTTCAACTGAAGTAGCGCTGACTGTCTGTAGATTTTCAGTGGACATTGTCGATAGACTTCCATCTACTGGTTTTGAAGTCACCACCAAAATGTCTTCTGAGACATTTGGGTTGTTTGTAATTTCTCGAGAGTCTGTTCTGACAAACACTGTTCTGGCAGAATCTGTTATGGTTCTACGGGGCTGAATTGTTTGATGGATGAGACCAGTCACCAAAGTGGCAGTGGTTGTAGAGAAGTCCGAAAACTGATTAGTTGTAAGAGGGATGCTGGTTACTTCTGTGTCCGTTGTAGCTGATGAGGAGGCTGGCAGAGATGCAGATAATGTGGACGTTGGAGACAGAGAAACGTAGGAAGTTGTGGAGAAAGCAACAGAAGAAATCTCTGAAAGAGAAGGTGAGAGCGAGGAAGAGGGCTGCTCTGATATTATCAGGGATGAAAAAATGATATCGGGAGAAGAAGGTGGTGAGGACTTTGTGGACAGAGAGATGAAATGTGTGGAAGTTTCTGTTGCAGGAAATGAAACCAACTCTGCAGAAGGATCTAAAAGTGATAATGTGGATGATGAAGGCTCAGACTGAAGAAGAGACAATTTTGAAGCTGATGAGCTTTTGGAAGTTGATGATACATATGTGGATGGATTATTGGTTGGAAAATCTGTTTTTTGTGGAGCTGTGACAGGAATGCTGGTAAAGGCAACAGAAGTATCTGAGGCATGGTGACTGGTGGCAGATGAGAAGGTAGATGCTTCATAGGAAGGTGTTTGCAGAGGGTAATTGCCAGGAGCAAAGGTTCCAGAATCAGATGCAGCAATAACATTTTGGGTTGTGATGATCAGGTCCATTGTTGCATTGTCAGACTCTTCTGTTCTGCTTGTAGATAATAGTTTTGAGTTGCTACTCTTCGAGTCTGTCATCGCAGATATTGTGATTTCAGGATCCTGTGTTGTGATGGTGCTGTTTTTGGTTACATTGTTGGATTCCTGGTTCAATGTTCCAGAGTTTGGGGCAGAGACGATCTCTGTGTTTTGGGTCCAGTTACCAGACCAAGAGTCCTGCAATGTGACTTTGGAGTTGTGTGAATCTTTGGTAGTGTTCCTATTGTCCCATGCAGCTGTGCCAGAATATTGTGTGGCAAAGCCATCGTCATGTCTAGTTGTGTCCACCTGCCCACCTTGGCTCTCGAGGAATCTGGGCTCTGTAGCAGTTTTATACGTATGGTTCTCTGTGATATTGCCCGACCCATTGGTGTTGGTTAATGATAACAAAGTCCGGGTCAAGGTGGATGAGAGATACCGTGTGGTGTCTGAATGGAGAGTCCTCTTACTGACGTGTCTCTTTGTTACTGATTTAAGGACAACTTCAGAGGCTGAAACACAAATTAAGCATGAAATAAGAACTGAATCTCATTACAAGGCATCCTGCAGCCCAGACCCAAATCCCAAAATAGACCAAATGTTTCCAATAACTCTGCACCCAGACATTCATTCACTTACACAATGCACGGATGCCCCAACCTCATACTCCCATGGAGCAAGCCAGGAAATGCCCTGCAGCCAAACTGGGCAAAAACATCATGTTGTATTGTTTTTCTTACCCAATATGAGACACATTTCCACGAAGAGTTGAATGGGCATAATAAAACACTAGGAACCACTGCTGAACTGATCATATTAGGCATCTGTTGTTTTCAAACATGCATTCAGGTAACCATAGTTACTTGACTTTCCTGCTGATTTGACTCCTGTCTGCTCCAATATGCAGCTCATGGTACTGGAGAAAAAATATTTGTTGTTGATACCTATTAGTCTACTAACAGGAAACTTAAAGAGATACCAGAAAATAACTTTTATATTTCTATCATAACATTGTCTTTGAATGATATTTATAATTTTGCTATAAAAGTATTTAATTGATGCTTTTACATTACTTCTCTTATCTCCATTTTCCTCTATAAGGGGGCTGCCATATTTGCACAGCAGTAGTCAGTTTATATTAGGGAGAGTCAGGTTGGCAAAGCAGTCAGGTTAAGGAACTTCAAGCTAGAGTCAGGTACCCGCAATATGATGGGCGGATTAGTCTTCATTTGCCCAGTGTGCAGGTGCACCTCAGGTACCTGAACCTCAGTAGTGGGGGGTGGGCTACAGGTGACCTTATGCAGCGGAAAAAGTGAAAAATCCAAGCGTCTTAATGGGTAAAAAATGCTTGTTGTGATGTCACTTCCCGTCAATGTGACAACACTTCTGGTCAGCGAGACGAACACTGCAGGGAGCAGGTCAGGTGAAAAACAGAACGATCAGCAAAAAAATATTGACATGACCTATAAGCAACTTTTCACGTAGATTAATATTTTGAAAATAAACTTATTAGTGTCAGTATCACTTCAAAAGGTGACAATAGGGGGGCCTTTTGAGTGGGTTGCATACTGTAGATCAGGGGTCCCCAACCTTTTTTGCTCCTGAGCCACAGTTAAATTTAAAAAAGAGTTGGAGAGCAGCACAAGCATGAAAAAGTCCATGGGGATGTCAAATAAGAGCTCTGATTGGCTTTTTGGTAGCCCCTATATGGACTGGCAGCCTACAGGAGAGAATGTTTGGCAGGACATCTGTTTTTTATGCAACTAAAACTTGCCTCTAAGCCATTAATTCAAAAATGAGCACCTGCTTTGAGGCCACTGGGAGCAACATCCAAGGGGTTGGAGAGCAACATGTTGCTCTGAGCTACTGTTTGGGGATCACTGATGTAGATGCTAGGCTGCATTCAGTTTCAAACAGAACACAATCTCTGTATTTAAGGCAAAGCAAACAAGACCACAATACTCTGGAAGCATCCCTGGCAGAGCCAGCAAACATATCAGGTCTATGACAATTTCTGCTGCTATGTACTCTCCATTCCATTGTGCTCCACTGCTATATTACCCCTCCTATACAGTACATGTTTTACTGCAATCTTTCACACTTTGCACGACTATGTGACTGTCCCACCTAAAGGAAAATCAGAAGATATGCCTTCACTGTACATAAAGCCCTAAGCCCCCTTGTAACTTCCTAATAATCTAATTTCACAGAGTGGAAAGTAACACCCAGGCCCAGTTTGGATAAATCCACCCCCCCCAACCCAATTCATTTTGTTTCCTATGCATTAAGCCTCTTAAAGGCCCTCATTATTACCCTGTACAAATGCCCTGCCCTTGAGTGGAACCCAGTAACCAGACCCCATCTCCCCCCTCTCTCTGAGCGGATTGAGGGAATGTTTGGAAGCTCTGGCTGCGGATATCAGGATTTTGGGTGGAGAGGAATTGGCAGGGAAAGGAATTTAAGTGAACAAAGGCGGCGGCCAGTATCTAGAGAGTCCGAGGCTCCCAGGGACCTGAGTCTTTCCTTCCTAGTGACGAGTCCAACCCCTCCCAGCCCCGCGCCAGGAACACTGTGACCTGCCTTATCTGAGGCCCTTCTATTGTCTAGACAGGAGACACCGTCCCCTCCTGGCCTTATAAACATCCTACCTCCTGATTAGGGAGCATGCCTTGCATTACATGGGGAGCAGTCACAAACACCCAGATTAGAACCCACTAGTGCCCCCCACCCTCCATTCATCCTAGTTCCACAGCTGCTGCTTTTGCAGGAAGGATCTACCATGTAAGTACTACTCAGCATCAGACCAGTAGGGCAAGATGGAGACAGCAGGGCAAAATGGAGACAGTAGTAAAAGTAGGACAAGGTGGAGAAAGTAGGGCAATATGGAGGCAAGGCATGGTGGAGTCAGTAGGGCAAGGTGGTGTTAGTAAGGCAAGACATAGACAGTAGGTAAAGATGGAGTCAGTAGGGCAAAAAGGAGACAGTAGGGTAAGATGGAGTCAGTAGGGCAAAAAGGAGACAGTAGGGCAAGACTGTGGCAGCAGCACAACTCTACTCCATCTTACAGTACATAGTACAGACCCTGCAAGAACTTATTGAGGGTTAAGTTACTCTGATCACGTTCCCTCCCTAACTCTGTGCCTGGAACTCAAACCCCAAATGACCAAACTGTTGCCAGAAAATCTGAGAAAAAAAAATCCTTCATACAGACAGATTGGCTCTAAGACCCCAACAATATCAAACTGTCACATGTGAAGTGTTTGTGTACATTTAACTCTAAGTGTCAGTATCTGTCACTGCTCTGGGGTTAGTCCTGTGTATAAGGGTGCAGGGCTGGGAAGAGATTACAACCCCTCCTGTCCCCACTGTCACCCTGTTGCCTGTTTCACATACTGGGTGTTACCAGGAAATTCCAGCACAAATCTCCCATCGCTCCACACAGAGCCAGTTTCTCCGATAAGAATCCATCAAGGCTACAGGGAAAGTCTTTCCCAAAGCTCAAAGCACCATCAGCTGTTCAGCTCCAGACTCGCAACTTGCATGCAGTGTATAAAGAGGCATTCTGCTGGCCAAGTATGCATGCTGGGAGATGTGAATTGTCAAAGGGGCTGTTTCTCAGAATGGAATTAATGAAATTTATATACATTAATGATTCCTACAGGGCTGTATCAGAACAGCGCCACCATCTGGGCTGCGGATGAGGGACTGCTGGGTGACATGGAATGTCATTTCCCATAAAGTCTCAGCCAATATTTATTCATTCCCTGGAATAATATTACTATTTGTCCTAAACATATCAATTTCTCTGTCACCCTTTGCCCCCGCAGAATTTGGCATCACAGATCTCATACCTTTATATACTGGATATAAACCACTAAATCGTGGGCCCCCCAGCATTTGTCAAAGTAGAGGCCATATCTGTATATACTGTATATATATATATATGTATAAAGATACTGTGCAGATCAGCACGGTCCAAAGGGATCCCAGGTGGGAACTGAGTTCTACTGAGAAGTTGAGAAATTGGTGGGTTTAGGATGACATGACCCTTCTGTGTTGAGATCATATATTGCTGCTGAATAAGGAAACCCTTGTTCATTCAGAGAGAGAGATTGGTCATTGTATGAGAGTGATGTAATACTGGCAGCGTGATGTAACATTGTACCCGTGTGAGGTGATACTATATCCATGGGATGGAACGATGAATCCCTCTAACACTCCGGTGATCTCCCAGGCTTTGGGGGGAAGGGGTTTGGAAGCTCCCATCAAGCCTCTAAGTGAGATGGACCCACACAAAGCAATACTGAGGTGCAGTGATAGTGTTACATGCAGCCCCCAGTTCCTTGAGAGGCGCCATTGTCAGGCCCAAGCACAGCATTTAGGTCACTCATCCCTCACAACACAAAAGGCCAACACCACAATGGCACCTCTGTGCTCTGTACCGCCAGGTAAACCGAGACCCCTGAGAGGAAATTTATAACCTCCTCCCTAATCTGTATCTAGGGGCACCTGCACCCCCACTCTGGTGAAAAACACAATGTATTATAGATACAGAGAGTTAGATTGGGTAGATATTGCTAGCTACAGATAGATAGATAGATAGATAGATAGATAGATAGACAGACAGACAGACAGACAGACAGACAGACAGACAGACAGATGATAGTCAGATAGATAGAAGATATGGAAACAAACAGACAGATAGTCCAGTGGTTGTATACTGTGAAAGGTAGAAGGGTTATACAGTGCTTGGGGATTTTCTGCCCCAGCTTAGGGCTACGAGTAGACTCAGGCCTGTTCCACTGAGGGGGGTGTAACAGATGCATCACTTGTGTAAGAGGATTAAGCCCATCTGCCCCAGCTCAGTGGCACTTGCACAGAGACAATTGGGTTTGTGTTCCCACCTGCCACAGGGGATCAGTGCAAATATCAATTTTACAAGCGTAACCAGCAGTGTAACCCTATCCCCTACTACTTGCCTTAAAGTCACAGCCACAGCCACAGGAATGGGAGCCTGTGATCCTGCACACACAGTCACCACCTAAATACATCCCAGAGTCCATGGGCACAGCAGGTTCAGCCCTGTGGCCAAAGGCACAACCTACCCTTTTAGTAGGCTGGCGGTTACATTCATTTCCAGTGGCCAGCAATGCTGCCCTCCAGTGGTGGGGTGCTTTCTAGAGGACGAATGTTGATAAACAATGCTGTTATCACTGAACATGGAGACACTTGGCACAGGCTTTTGGGACCCGGGACTCAGTTCCAGATGCAAGTCACTAACTCTTCATGCTTCACAGGCAAAAACTTAGAGTGTAAGCTCTGTGCACTGTACAATGTGCAATGGCTAGTACCAAATAATTATCAGAATAAGCATTTCAAACAAAAAATAAGGTGGACGTCTGGTAATAAACACTATGTAAGCAATTGATCTGCAGCTAGGATTTACTGGTATATTGATTAAGGGTAAGCATCTCTTTAGTTGTTATGGTTACTGAACTTTTAGCAAAGGTAGTGCCTTTAAGTGGATATAGGGGAGAAAGCCCAAGCAGGTTGCCTATAAATGCCATAATCATGTTATTAGATCATTTGCAGGAATTCTGGTTGGCTGATGGAGCAGTTGGTATGTGGGTGGGGCTGCAGGCTACACTACAAAAAACAAATGAATTGATTGGATAAGCAATATTGTTTGTGTGAGGCCTATGCAACAACTAGAGAAGCCATACATAATGAAGTCACAATGTCATCACCTGCACCCCATTGGTACAGAGACCTGAAAAGGATTGTTAGCTCATAGGTTGTGATCTTTTTAATTGCAAAGATCTGGACAGGGGGGCATGTGAATCAGCAGCCAGTCTGTACTATTTCACCTCTTATGGTTATGTGTCTTGCACTATGTGTACAGTCCCCCTCCTTTACACCATCCTTGGTGAAACTAGAGAATGCTCCCCCCCAACCAACAAACCAACAAACCAAAGAATTTGTTGTCTTATAAAAGTGAAGGAAATGTCACCAATAGCATAGGAAGGGGTTCTTTAACAGTACTCAGGTGTTCCCTACCAAGAGAGGGTGAGTGAGTGAATCATTGGTGGGGAGGAAAGGAGATAAAACCATCAGCATAGAAAAGGTTAGGTAATGGAACACTGTATATGTCAATGCTACTTATACATAAACAAAATATTAGTTGTGTATAATGATGACAGAGTGAAATTAAAAGAATTATACAAAGCACAGGGGATTTTGACTTCTGGTAATAACCCACAAGGCTAAGAATTTTGACACCAAAGGGATGCCCCAGCCAGGATCTTCAGGAGACAAAAAAAACTTGACACTGAAGGTAAATATAATGACAGCAACAAACAAGATGGAGAAACTGGGGCAAGATAGAGACAGTAGGGCACAAAGCAGACAGCAAGGCAGAATGGAGAAGGCAGAGCAAGACAGAGGCAGTACGGTGAAAAAGAGACAGTAGGGCAGGATGGAGAAAGTAGGTGCAGATGGAGAAAGTAGGTGCAGATGGGAGCACTAGGGCAAGATGGTGAAAGTAGTGCAAGATGTAGACAGTATGGTCAGGATGTAGATCATAGGCCAAGATCGAGGCAGTAGGACAAGATCGAGGCAGTAGAACAAAATGGAGATAGTAGGGCAAGATGAAGACAGTATGGTGAAATAGAAACATGATGTCAATACAGTAGGGCAAGATGAAGACAGCAGAGCAGAACTGAGATAGCAGAGATAAATGGAGACAGTGGGAGAAGATGAAAACAGCAGGCCAAGGTGGAGACAGTAGGGCAAGATGGAAACAGTAGAGAAAGATGGAGACAGTAGAGAAAGATGGAGACAGTAAGGCAAGTGGGGGAATGTAGAGCAAAATGGAGATAGTAGCTGAAGGTGGAGACAATATATCAGGCAGTGTAGACAGCAGGGGAAGATGGACAGATCAATGACAGATGGGGACAGTAGAATGAGGAATATGTTGCCCATAACATGAGTGCCATGCCTACTGTCACTATGGTACCACTCCTAGTGCCACTCAGTCTGCAAGATTTAGACAGTAGTGCAAGATTTAGACAGTAGTGCAAGGCAAGGAAAGTAGTGCAAGATTTAGAGTCAGTAAAGCAATATTTAGACAGTAGTGCAAGGCAAGGAAAGTAGTGCTAGGAAGAGACAGTAGTGCTAGGAAGAGACAGTAGTGCTAGGAAGAGACAGTAGTGCTAGGAAGAGACAGTAGTGCTAGGAAGAGACAGTAGTGCTAGGAAGAGACAGTAGTGCTAGGAAGAGACAGTAGTGCTAGATGAAAAGAGTAGGGCAAGTTGGTGAGGTGAGGACAGGTTGGTGACCATAACACTGTAATTTAGTGCTGAACTGACCCACTACTGTATAACTCCCACTTCCACGCTGCAGTTTTGCTCACCTGTGGGGCTCTCCCGGTCAGTCTGCAGGTAGTTCTTCCCTGTCCAGCCTGGTTCTGGCCCAGAGGGAAAGTGGGACTCTGTGTGAGGTTCTGGCTGGTCTATTTGTGTAGTCTTGGTGTAGACAGTACCAGGCTCTAGTGAGGCAAAACTGTCAGTCGATGGAGACTCCAAGAAATCTCCGGACCTGCTGGGAATATTGTTTGATTCCGATCCAGGCGCCATTAGTTGGTTTGCACTTTGGGTACCAGATGCTGGCAAGTGGGTCCAATTACTCAAGGTTTCTGCAGGACCCCGGGATCCACTCTCTGCTAGTTGCGACTGTCTGAGGGTTCTAGATGATTCTGATTGTCTATGGGTTCCACTGGGTCCCTGTTTGGTTGGGTTATGGGGCCCAGGTACTGGTTGGCTCCAGTGCCACCTCTGGGTCAATGTTACTGATCCCCCTGGTTCAGGTGCGATGTCGGTCCGCGTGCGATTGGATCGGAGGGTCGCGCTGGGTGGTGTCCCGGTGGATGAGAGCCAGACCGGTGGCCAGAGGACAGAGAGCAGCAGCAGTGAAGCCCAGAGCATGAGCCCAGGGAACATTGTGTGGGAGCAGCCGGAGGGGACTGGGATCTCCCCAGAGCGGCCGCAAAGTCTCAGCGGAGCCGGGAAAGAGCAGCATGGAGCGGCCGCTGAGCTCTGATTGACCTGTGGGGCGGAGAGAACAGGGCGGGGGAGACAGAGACTGC
>CM044448.1:44501587-44512340 GCA_024363595.1 Xenopus borealis
AGATCAGCAGGAGGGGACAGTAAGTGTTACATGTAGATCAGTGGAAGGAGACAGTAAGTGGTGCATTGTATTGGTATGGCGGGAAGAGAAAGGTTTTTTGGCATTTGGTTCAGCTTTGACTTAATAGTTCTGATACACTGGATTTCTGGCAGGGGAAATAATAATTTTATTAACAGCCCTCCACAAAGAGGGGCTTAAGCTGGCCATAGACGCAAAGATCCGATCGTTCGAATCATCGAACGATCGGATTTCCCCATCTCCCGACCTGCCACTAACCTTCAGATCAAATAAAGTAGCAAAAGCACAGATCACCCGACGTTCTGCCCCTGACAGGGATCGTACAAAAGTTGTACGATTAAAAACCTAGTGACGGTCTCCCACTGAAAATCGTACGATCTGCAATAGACGCAAAGATATTATTGCCAGCCGACAGAAATTTTCTAACCTGACCGATCGAACAAACGACGGATCGGCATGGCACGACAAATGTCGGAACACTCCACACACGATCCGAAAATCGTACGAATAGAGGATTCGTACGATCGGATCGTTGCGTCTATTTCCAGCTTTAGTGTCACTATACTGTGCAGCATTGTCTGTGGTGCAGGGAGTGCTGATATTTCTCACACAATGCAGCAATTTTCTCCTTTGGGTCACAAGAGTTTTGAGAGGTCAGAATGATACACAGGGTATCCCTCGACTCCTAGTGTTACCAGTCAATGAACTGACCCTGGGTAATGAGGGATGAGGTGGTACTGCGCCTGAGATGCAAAATCTTAATTTTATTTCTGTCAGTTATGTGGTCTCCATGCCAACAGAGAGGAGGGAAGGAGTCACCACAAACTGCTCTTTTGGGAGGGGCTTCCTGGTGAGGAAAGAAAGTGGAGTGAGTGTTGGGTCTATAACATCATGCAACATGACAGCGTCAACTGTGTATCATTCAAATTTTTGGAGAACAACATAAACATGCAAAAAGTTCCTGGGGGTGCCAAATACAGGCTGTGATTAGCTATTTGGTAGCTCCTATGTGGACCTGCAGCCAACGGGAGGCTCTGTTTGGCAGTACAATCGTTATTTACGAAAACAAAACTTTGCCTCCATGCCAGGAATTGAAAACACTGGCACCTGCTTTGAGGCCAATGAAAGCAACATTCAAGTGGTCAGAGAGCAACATGTTGCCCATGAGCCACTGGTTCATTCATATTCATTCACTGAACCTACATGCATAGTGTCCTTGCCCCTTGGTGGATTCAGGCAAAGAAGCTGAAAATTTGTGGCAGCCCGTGTTAAATAAGAAAGATACACTATCAGCCAATCAAAACTAGTCATTTCATAGTCACCATCAGTTATTTCTCAGCCTCTCTGGAAATTCCTTGAATGGGTTCAAATGGCCTTTTCTGGTTGGGACTTGAGGACTCCAAAGAGTATTTTTAAGTCATAGTATCAACTGAACTGACAGTAGGAGTTACTAAGTGATCTGCATGTTCTGCCAACTGATGAACGATCTCTGTCTTTATCTAAAATTGTGCCCAAATCTGCCCCTAATGCCAAGTAACTCATCCTCTCTACCACTCTAGGCCTGAACCACTACTCCTCTGACGCAAGCCTTGTACTAATCTTTGGGTCTTCCTCTGCCACAGGGCCACTGACTGGACACCTCTCTGTCCCTCCCTGGTGACGGCCTTGGGGACAACTGTAGGTCCCAAAATTCCAAATTTGATTGCCTTTTGTGTTAGATTCCAAAGGGCAACAGCACACAGCTATATTGTGAAATCTTCCAGAATGTGCACTTTCCTGGATTAAGGCCAGGTTTCACCCTGCAAATGTAGAGGTACAAAACTATTGCTACAGCATAGTTAGCAAGGGCATACAAACATGATAACAATCAAAAGGATTGCCTGTTGCAGGGAGGAAATAGAGGTGCACCAGGTAAGTGTTTCAGTTCTGGGAATATCTTCCCCCCCCTCTCAGGCTCAAGGAGTCCTGCAATTTACTTTCCTTGAATGTTCTGGGAATATTATGGCATATTGTGAGCACACAGTAAGCTATACCCTCATACTGGGCACTTAAGGAAACAATATGATACCTCCACTATATATACATAAAATATAAAGGGAAGGAATGTTCTAGGCACACAAGAAGTTATACTGTAATACTGTACTGTGTAAGGGAAACAATATGTCAACCATATATACTGTATAAATACAAATATTTTGGGCTCACAATACCCTTATCCTGTATGGTCTGGAACCTACATATATGCATATGAAATACTTTTCAGAGCCACTTATTTAATCAATAACACTGCTCATGAAATTGGGATCAGTCACAGAATTCCACAAGCCAAATACCTACCTCAAGAAAGTCAAACACTTGATTGCAGAACTTGGCATAAAATGAAGTGGATGGCTTTCATTTTCTGCCAGGTCCCTAACCAGCAACCTGTGCTCTAGGCCCTGACGCAAGCTGTCCTGCAGGGTCTGCTTGGCTGGCTTTCTTGGCTTGCTGAACTTAAATACCTTCAGATCTTTGTGTTGGCTACTTATGCACTCAGGAGCCTCCATGAGGCTGGATTTAAAGAGCTCGTTCATATCCTTAGTGAATTCTAATAAAGTGCAATTGAAACCGTAGCAGGTGGAATTGTTCAGTATCAAGGGCTGGGTGGAACTCATTTTATTTCCTGCACACCTAAAGATGATGATAACTGAAAGGGGCTGCAACAATACCCATAATGGATTGCTCACAAGGAACCTTGTCCCCTGTAACAGAATAAGAAGTCAGAAGGCAGAATAGTTTGGATACAGCTTCAGTTGTACTCAGAGGAGAGAGTATGCTCTGTGAAAAACCTTTGCTTTTTGAACTGCAAGAGGCAACTAGGATCTAAACCAAGTGGCATAGAGGGCCCTTTCTTTTCTCAGGAACTAACAGTTGAGTACCATTTGTGATCACGGTTAACAAGGTAGCATGCATGATTATGGGTAACAGGGTAACATGCCTGATTATGGCTAACATAGTGATTATGGGTAATAGGGTAACATGCGTGATTATGGGTAACATACGTGAGTATGGGTCACATACGTGATAATGGGTAACGTGATTCAGGGTAACATGCGTTATTATGGGTAACAGGGTAAGATGCATGATTATGGATAATGTGATGAGTAACAAGTACCATTTGTAAATAGGGTTAACAAAGTGCCATGTGAATAAGGTTAAGTAAATGCTGTTGGAGATTATGGGTAACAAAGTGCCATGTGTGAGAGTGGGTAATAAACGACTGTGTGTGATTATGGGTAGCAAAGTAATTGTAGTTGCAGAGAAGGTGTAGCGTTCTCTTCAAAGTAACAAGTGCAGTGAGGAGACACAAGCTCACTAATTCAGAGATGCTGAGCTGATCTGATTTGCAGATTCCAATGTCATAATCCCGTGTAATCGGCCGTGCTTGTTGTGCCGAGTATAAATTGGGAAACATGACAGCAGCCAGGGTAATAATCCTGTTTAGCTATTAATTAGAATTAATTGTGGAACAGAATGTGCATTTTTTTCATTAATCCATCGTCTATCAGGCAAATCTGAGCCAAGTGTATCCAGTATATAACATATGTCCCCCAACACATCCTGCTATACTGAGCTGCAACACTGACACAGAGATCAGATTTAGTGACCAGAGGAACCCATCAAGGCACTCCCAGAACCCCTTGCTTCTTTCTCTGGCTCCTCTCTGCTCACATGTCCCACTCTGCTCTATACAATAATATAAAGGGGAAAGGGACTCACTCAACCCGCGTCCCAGGAAGACAGAGCAGGGATAACCTTTTCCTGTGCAATGCAATCAAAGGATCCTGGGGGCTCCAAACAGCCCCCCCCCCATACAGGAAGCCAATGAGGAGATGTATAGACCCAGCAGGAAGAGGGCTCCAACCAGAGAAACCTGTGAAAAAAAGAGAGACAGTTACCCATATATGGAGAGTTGCTTCCTGTTAGAGAGTGGGCCCCTTAGGGAGAATTATTTCCTGTTAAAGAACCCCCCATAGAGGATAACTTCCTGCTATAGAGTGCCTCCATAGAAGATCACTTCCTCTGACTGCTGCCCCCTTTTGCCAGAACGTATCCAATGTACTGAAAGCAATTTTTACCACTTGGGCCACATCTTGTACAAGGGGTCCTTGGTCCAACGAAGGTTAATTTCATAGAGTCTCCCTGCCAGAACAGAAAGACAGACAGTCTCCTTCCTAAAGACAGGGCCGAATTTACATAGTGGGTGCCCCTAGGCCCGCTTTCGTTTGTTGCCCCTGTCCCCTCCTCAGTTATTTGCTCAAATTTTATTATCGGGATGGAGCAATGGGAATTGGCACATGGGAAATTTAAATTTCTGAATGAATGTGGGTGTGGTTGGGCAGCATGCCGCCCCCTAAAATCCTGCTGCCCTAGGCCCGGACCTAGGTGGCCTCTCCACAAATCCAGGCCTGTCCATAGAAAGAAATGCCTCCCACAAATCCCTCTTTTTTAGGGATGGCAATGGACTCCCATATAACACAACCACTGCTCATCCATCCACCTTTTTAAGCACCCTCCAGCCTCCCTCTCTCCCTGTATGTGCTTAAAGCCAGCAATTCTCCTGCATTTCCACTGGTTTTATCTAGCAAAATCCAGTGCAAGAAAATAAAACTCTAAATAGCATCAGAAAAATGACCAGACCCATTGGCTGTTCTGGACCTGTATAGAATGGGTGTGGACAGGTCAATGCTGCCTACAAAGTATAATATGGTTCTGAAAAGAAAGCCCGTAGCAAACCCAATGTTGCTTATGCAGGGCATGGGATAAAGCATATGGGTCCCTAGTATGGAAGGAAGGTTGAGGTCCCTATTTGAAGAATGAATCCAATATAAATCTACAATTTCCAGCATGACCACCTTGTTGTCCTGGACCCATCAACACTACATAAAAAGCCTTGGTGCCATATTTCTTTTTGGGCTGAAAGAAGTCCACATGCAAATGAGGCAGAAAAGGAATCTCATGGAAAAGTATTCTGGGAAAGCAGAGAATAATTTTGTTCTAGACACACCAATGTATTATCTAGTACCAGAATGCTCCTATTGAGTCAATGATTGCAATTAATCATACAAAGCTCTTTATGCAGCTCATGGCACCAAGATCTGAGGGGCTGGCTGCCCTCTGGCCCATTAACAGAAACCAGACCAAAGTCTTACTTAGTATATATGGGATGAAAGGTGGAAGACGCCCGGGATAAATTTAATTAGACTGAGCTACAACCTTATCGACTTTGCACTAAGATCGCAGTTCCGAACATTGGGTTACCTACGGTCGGTGGAACTCTGGACCTGCCTTCTCAGCAATCATAAATTCATAGAGCAGGAATTCCCTATTGAAAATGTCTCAGAGCAGGAAAACAAACACAACCTGTAATTAAAGGCCAAAATCAGAGAAAGTAACTGAGGCTATCAGGGCCTGGTACAGAATCAGATCTGGTTGAGAAGCAGCTCAGTGCACAGAGAGGAGCTGGGATCAGCAGAAGGGACTCTGGTTCTAGAGAAATCCAAGGGGTTGCACCACACAACTTTTTCTTCATGAAATACAGCATTTTGGGGGTTCCTGACCCATTTGAACACTTAGGAATTGCCAGTGACAGCCAGGGACCCTAAAGGGATGTTGATTGATGGTCGTGACTCCTGGGAAAGAGGAATAAGAGGGATAAGGGTCCAGAATGGATAGTGTTCAGAAACTTGTATACATACCTGCAATCACACACTTGCACACGTGGTAGTTCTTATTACATCCCCTTCACAACTTTCTGTTACTTACTGAGAATGAATCTTTATTTTTTAATCCAATGCTTTGTTGCCATAGTAACGGGTCTAATCAGTGCTCATTCCTAACTGGCACCCAGTATCCTGACTCCATGTGATGGGGATTATTCTGTGCTCCAGCTCCCCCGTTGACCTGCTTGCAATCCATCAGTCTCAGAGCTAGAACAGAATCAGTCTGTGCCTGATATATATACATATATACATATACTGAGTATCTCTGGAAATCAACACACCCTTCTGTATTGAACATCTTGTGCTCCCATTGCCAATTGCAGGACGTGATGTATGTTCCTAAATTTTGGAGAGTATAATGGCTGATTCCCCTTACATGTATTTCTTCTCACAGGTGGGAGGGGGAAAGCTCACTTCTGTAAGCTCTACATGATTCTGCTTATTAGTCAGTGGTTAAAGCCCCTTTACCTTCTGTTACAGACAGGAGAGTCGGAGGGGTTACATTAATGACTGGGCCCTAGCAAGGGCCCGTTATATATCATTCAATCTGCTGGAGCCTGCAGTTCAACAGTTTTACTGGATCTCATTCATTTGTATGGTTACACCATATGATTATGTGCTGCTTTTATCCACCAGAGGTTTGAGGAAGAGACCTATTGCTGCTGGGAAGAAGCAGCAGCTCCTCCGAATATACCACACCTGAGAACAGAAGCAATAAAAAACATCCTATCAGGAAAATGCCCCACATCAGACAGAAGCAAACTGTAATAATACTTGCCCATTCAGTTATTCCATAAACATTACTGGGGGGCAGGGGATGAAAAATAATTTGTCCTACGGTTTCCATTATGTTCTATTTTATGTTCTACACCACATACAGCTGCTGCTTTGTGTGACTCTCTGATATACAGGTTCTTATAACAACCCCAGAAAACACAGCTATGGATACCACAAGGGTATGTGTCTCTACCACAAGGGGGCTTGGGAAGGAAACAGGGAAAGCAATCCCATTCCTGTTTATTTATCAAAACTCCAACACGTAAATGTGAAGCTTCCTGTTACCACAACAATGCTGCCCGCCCCCTTTACTTCCCTATACACCCACAATGAGGGGTTTTGGTGCCAGTGGAGCATTCTGGGAACATGACAACAATGAATGGACCCCTATAACTAAGTTGTTACTGTTCTTCTCACCCCTGTGTAGTGCTGAGCACATCATTCTGCAGAATTCTAACTAACAGTCTGTCGAATTCAAACATGTGTGTGCTCAAAAAAGCAGAGCCAGCTTCTTTCAGCCCCGGGTGCAGCATACCTCCCAACATTTTGGTAGTAAAAAGAGGGACAAAAATTTATTTTGCCCACAGCATGGCAAAATTTTTGTGTCCACGCCCATTTTTGTGGCCACACCCCCTAATTACCATGTTTATTTTACTAAATCTGACAGGTTATGAAAGTTTGAAAATATTTTTCCTTATCTAAACTGTTACATTTACTTATTTTCTTATCTCAGAAGTGTTACAAAGCATCTTATTTGCACCTATTATCTGTTCTGGGCTCTCTGCCAAAAGCCAATTAAGTTAAAATCTTTGTTTCTTTTTCTGGCTGTTCAGTGCAGAGAAAAGAGGGACTTTCCAGTACAAATGAGGGACAGCGGGTTGAGCTCTCAAAAGAGGGACTGTCCCTCCAAAAAAGGGACAGTTGGGAGGTATGCAGGCTAGATCCCCTGCCAAGGATTACTTACATCAATTCCAGATAGAAAAGCAGCACTCCGGTTTATTTTGAAAAAGTGAAAACTTTACTTAAAGTGCATACAGCCTGTATGCACTTTAAGTAAAGTTTTAACTTTTTCAAAATAAACCGGAGTGCTGCTTTTCTATCTGGAACTAACTAACAGTCTGTGGTATTATATTAGTTCTGCTCAAAGAGAGTTCAACCCACCAATAGCACAAAATACTCAGGAGATCAATAGGAGAGAAATAAAGCTCAGTGTTGCCCATTGCCTTTACTTTACTTTGAGAGTAGTAAGTGCTCGGAATAGACTTGGAGGTGATGTGGCAATAATAGTGAGCAGGATTCTGATCCTGTGTGTTCAGGGCAGTTACAGCTACTGGAATTTGGGCTCCTTGTATAATCTCCCCCGGAATTAGAGAACGGAGGAGCCAGTCCTCATGGTACATGGGGCATTAAAAGAACATTTATAAGCACCCAGAAAATGTTGTTAAAGGGTTGGGCTTTAAACACATCTGTGCTGGGTCCAGTCTTACACACTTGGCGGTGGTCCAGCTCACTGTAATTCCGACTGCCTAAGCCTGGCCTGTAGCACTATGATGTCAGCCTCTTTCTCTGCTCAGTAATTGGAAAAACCTGCAGAAAGTGCCTCTCTCTCTCACACACACACTAACAAACGCACACATGCACAGATTCTAGACACAGCAGATCCATTTCAGTAGCTAAAGGGTCACTAGTGTGATTGTGATCAGCCCTATAATTGCACAAGTGTGTGTTTGAGCTGCCCTAGTGCCACTGCAGGGGCGAGTGTGTGTGGGCAGCTGTAGAACTATTACACCAGTTTGCATTTGAACATCCCTAATGCCACTGCATGAGAAGTCCTAGTGCCACTGCACCAGTGCATACAGAGCAGCCCTTGTACACATGCAGCAGTGTGTTTGTGAGCATCGCTGTTGCCACTGCATGTGTGCGTGTTTGTGAGAGCAGCAATAGTTCCTATTCCCAGTATAGAGTGTATGTGACAATCGGGCAGAAAGCCAGTATTAAGCAGATACAGAGACCAATGGGACAGACTGACAACCATGTCCTTCCTGCCCCCCCCCTCACACCCCAAATACCGAGAGAGAAAACAAGAGGCGGATTCCCTTTTCTGCTCAGTCTGTCCTTCCTGGCACAGAAACGTACACACTGCCCCTCACGCCCAGACCACACTGTAACCTTTTTACCGTTTAAAGGGGAAGTTGACTTTCTGTGCCATATCTACAATATGCAGATTGGCTTCATTTTCTTTTTGCGGCTTTTGAATTATCTCGCTTTGTTTTCCCCAGTCAAACATTTTAGCTTGTCGCTCGGCTTGCTCTGGCTGAACATCAAAATAAAGGTTGAATATGAGAGGGGCTGAACCCTAACATTCTGGTTAAATACTGACCAAAGCGACCAGACTTTTCTTCTATAATTAGAAGGTAACAAAATTTCACAGTACAACTGGCAGTCCTAGAACTATAGCAGAGAGAGAAAAGCACAACAATAAGAAGGGGACTCTGATTGTGTGGGTGACAACTGCTAATCAAGAGCAAACAAGAACCAATAGTATTTATTGATCCAGGGGCTGGTTCAATGAATGGCCCAGGAAGATAAATGCCTGCTGTACTGACACCAAAAGGAAGTTGTCCAAAAGGCTCAGAGGAGAAAAATGTGAGTTTAGGAAAAAAGATTTTTGTGTAGACACTGCAGTTTCCGCATACCCCATTTATAGGGAGAGTCTGACCCCTAGTGGCACCTTGTACTGCAAGGCAGACACTGGACACTACAGAAATCAATTGGTGAGCAAATTGCACCCAAGGCCATCATTCTTGCACATATACTGACCCCCCCCCCCCCCCCATTCCACCCTGCTCCAACTTACCTGGATCCAGGTGTGTGAAAGAGCCAAAGACAAAATCCAGAGTGAAGATATCCAATAGCAGGAGCATCAGGAGCTGGATGATCCACGTGACTCCAGCCAGATTAATTCTCAGCAGTGTCACAAGCCCCACCAGGCTGATGCCCCAAACTACCCACATATTCTCTAAGTTCAGAAGGTCAGAAATAGTCACCCAACGACAAATCTCCTCTAATGCAGGCGAGTAATCTACCCGAACTGCCTTCCCACCAGCAAGAATAAGAAATGCCGGCAGGATCGCTTCGGATTTCCGAGGTTGCCATTTTTCAGACCATATGGCTGCCCCCATGGCTACACAGCAGCATGTATATATAATCTATAGTTGTGTTTCAGAAGCTAACACAAATGTTTACCAGTATAGAGCATCAGTACATTATAGTGGTCTCCATCTTACCTTGCTGTCCCCAAATTCTCCTATCGCACTGGTAGTTTATATACATATGCTGCTGTGTATCCATGGGGGAAGCCATTTTGTCTTACAAAAAAAAAGGAGAAAATGCTCAAGTTATACAAACAAACAAAAATGTTTACCATTGCAGAACATCAATACATTATAACATATACACTCCATCTTGTCTTGCTGTCTCCAGCTTCTCACTTGTCTTTTTTCAAGCCCTATTGACTCCACCTTGCCCTGCTGTTTTGTCTTCCTGTCTACATCTTGTAGACATCTTGTCCTACTGTCTCCACTTTGCCCAACTATCTTCATCTTGCCCCATTGTCACTATATTACAATTGTGGGGCGTTAAAATTATCCAGCTATCGCCAACTTGTTCTACTCTCTCTTCTTTCTGTCTATATCTTGCAGACATCTTGCCCTGTTGTCTCCTACATGCCCTTCTGTCTTCATCTTGCCCTTCTGTATTGTCTTTCTGTCTACATTTTGTAGACATCTTCTCCTGCTGTCCCATTATTGCCCTACTGTCTTGGCTTCATGTCTGCATCTTGTCCTGCTGTCTCATTATTTCCCTACTGTCTTTGCTTCCTGTATGCATCTTGTAGACATCTTGTCCTGCTGTCTCATTCTTGCCCTACTGTTTTGGCTTCCTGACTGCATCTTGTCCTGTGGTCTCATTCTTGCCCTACTGTTTTGGCTTCCTGACTGCATCTTGTACACATCTTGTCCGGCTGTCTCATTCTTGCTCTACTGTATTGGCTTCTTGTCTGCATCTTGTCCTGCTGTCTCATTCTTGCCCTACTGTCTTGGCTTCTTGTCTGCATTTTGTCCTGCAGTCTCATTCTAGCCCTGCTGTCTTGGCTTCCTGTCTGCATCTTGTAGACATATGGTCCTGCTGTCTCATTC
>CM044448.1:44532737-44544241 GCA_024363595.1 Xenopus borealis
CAGTTGTTTGACAATACATGGCTTCAGCCACCCACTAACCATGAGTCTCTGATTAAGAAATAATACATTCTGCCAGGGTATGTAAACTTATAAGCAAACTGTATAGGGCAATCATTTGTAAACCATTTCCAAATGGGTGTTGTTTTTTCCCCACTATTGTCAAGAGAGAGCAATGTGATCTCTTTTATTGCAATAGGCACTTGTACCATCTCTGCTATAAGAACACTGTGTAACCCATTTCTGAGACCAAGGTGTGTATCTCTTTAAAAGGCTTGGGGTAAGAGCAGTTTTTCACTCGCACCGGGTAGGAGCTCCCAGTTGGAGGAGCCATGTTGTGCAGCACGCATGCGTATAATGAGCATCTGATGTCACACACATGCGTATAATGAGCATCTGATGTCACACACATGCGTATAATGAGCATCTGATGTCACACACATGCGTATAATGAGCATCTGAAGTCACAAACATGCGAATAAGGAGCATTTGATGTCACACCCATGCATACAATGAGCAAGTTGCAACATTCGCTCATTATGCTCAAGATTAGCCCAAAAATGGCAGGAGGGGCAAAAAAAAAAAAAAAACTACGGTTACCCCCAACCAGTGCATTCTCTATTATACTGCACGTATTGGGGGAAAATAGTTTAGGGTAACAGGTGTCCATTAGTGGTCATTATAATGGCCAATAGGTGCACAATACAGACCAACTGTATAATTTGCTACAGCCAAGCAAACCTGCTAGCATTTTTTTTATCCCAATCCAAGCACTGTTGCACTGGGGTCTAACAAATCACAACATTAAAATCGTTGCTTTCATGAGGAATAGTATAGCAACACACATTCATATGAATGCAAAGGAAACAGACAAAGCAACCCAACCCATCCCCATAGAAAAAGATTTTATTACACAGCCATATTTGGGTCAGTTCTCAGAACCCACCTCTACTGCTGCAGTCTCTCAAGGGAAACCATTCCTTGCAGATGTGCCATTTTTGACATTTCAGACACCACACAGACAAATAATGGCACCAGATGAAATTCTGTAAATTGAATATAAAAAGAGAAGAGAAGTAAACATAAAAGCTGAATGTCAGTAGCACCCAACAACTGTGTCAGTAGCACCCAACAACTGTAGGTGTCAGCCCCCCCCCCATGTGTAACATCTTGGTGGAAAGAAAAAAAGATACCAGCACCAATGACGGCAAATTAAGCAGGGAAAACCCCTGCACTGTTATTCGTCAAATGTAACGTTTCGGAAATAACCCCTTTGTCAGACATGCAACGCCACACCGATACAAAAAATATATACCCGAAAATGTTAACATGCTTACAAATACTCCACCCACCAATTAATTATCCAATTAAAGTGAACAAAACACAATTAGAAAACCCTAATAATCCCCAAAAACTCTGAGGTATAAATTCATTAAGTCCAGAACTGATCTTCCAGTGACAAAATAATGAAAATAATGTCCATAAGTCCCAAGAGAATCCCGAGTGCTGTCCAGGAATGAATCTTGAGTGTGTAATAATGAAAACCAAAAAAGAAAAATGCATACAAAAATTATATACAAAAAGCTATAAAAATGTGTTCTAGACACATAAAAACAAAAAGTCTCAATGTTATATCACACCAGTATCCAATAAGTTGCACCATTTATTTGTGACAAAACATAAATTTGAATTACTTTAAAGATAACAGGACATGTTAAACTCCTCATTCAGACCTCTTGGTTGTTTAGTTTGCAGCTGCCAAACCCAAAAGCATTCTCTCTGTAACAATTTTCTTTTTATATCACTATTGTTTTTTGTTTGAATGCTTTCTAAGATTTGCCATCTTGAGAGACCCCATGGCGATGTTCAAAATAATGCTGTGCCACAGAAGTTTCCCTCCTTTCCTGCACAATCTTACTGGACTCCTCTTCCATTTCTAGAGGCTTGTAGTTACGAATACAGGATTTCTGTTCATACCAGCATATTTTCATACTTCTACTAGTCTGTCCATATATGCCCATAGCTATACTAACTGTAGAGTTTAGTATCACAATAGCCTTTGATATTATGTCTGTCCAAAAAATCATCCAATCCCCTCTTAAAAGCATCAACAGAATGCGCCATCACAACATCACCCGGCAGTGCATTCCACAACCTCACTGTCCTCACTGTGAAGAACCACCTACGCTGCTTCAAATGAAAGTCCCTTTCTTCTAGTCTGAAGGGGTGGCCTCTGGTGTGGTGATCCTCTTTATGGATAAAAAGGTCCCCTAATATTTTATAGCGCCTTTTTTCCAGAGAAAACAACCCCAACCTGGACAGTCTACTCTCATAATTTAAGTCTTCCATCCCTCTAACCAGTTTAGTTGCACATCTCTGCACAGTCCATTGCAATGTCCACAATTGCCACATGGAAACATACCATTGTGGTTTCCTGTGTGCATTGCTATGTTAAAGCCCTTTTGAGTGTTTGATTTTAAATAATCTTTCATACATTTGCCTTTTTTGTACGAAAACAATGGTTGTTGTGTAAACAGTCTGCCACGTTTTGGGTCCGATTTCAATAACCCCCAATATTTACGAATAGTATTTTTATCATAAGTCGTAACAAAAGGTATTCTATTTTGTGCTCTACATCTATTCCTTCCTTTTGTCAATGTATTTTTCCTTGGAATTGCCTGTACTTCATTTTTTACTTTAGTCAGTTCAGTAGCACTGTACCCCCTTTCCACAAACCGTTCTAACACTTGAGTAGATTCTCTCTCATACAATTCATCTGTGGAGGTTATTCTTTGTATCCTAGTGAACTGACTTCTAGGTAGAACCTTAGTTAAAACAGGTGGGTGAAAACTCATTGCCTGCAACAGATAGTTCCTGTCAGTGGGTCTCCTGTAAACAGTTGTGACGAATTTACCCTCTGCGTATAAAACATTCACATGAAGGAAATGTAACTCAATTGGATGCCACTCTAGTGTGAACTTAAAGGAGGGATGTCTACCATTAATATAATCCAAAAACTCAACCAGTTTATTCTTATTGCCTTTGCCACAATGGTACATTTCTATATGGCAATTGTGGACATTGCAATGGAATTACAAAAGGGGACTATGTGCTACATCCTTTAAAAGGATCAAAACATATGATAAAGGGTTTACATACATGCAACAGTAGAAATATTGTATATTGCATTAAATGCCCTTGCGGGCTTGGATATGTTCGATAGACTAGTAGAAGTATGAACATACGCGTGTATGAACAGAAATCCTGTATTCGTAACTACAAGCCTCTAGGGATGGAAGAGTGCAGTAAGATTGTGCAGGAAAGGAGGGAAACTTCTGTGGCACAGCATTATTTTCAACATCGCCATGGGGTCTCTCAGTTAAGATGGGAAATCTTAGAAAGCATTCAAACAAAAAAACAATAGTTATATAAAAAGAAAATTGTTAGAGAGAGAATGCTTTTGGATTTGGCAGCTGCAAACTAAACAACCAAGAGGTCTGAAAGAGGAGTTTAACATGTTATCTTTAAAGTAATTCAAACTTATGTTTTGTTACAAATAAATGTTGCAACTTATTGGATACTGTTGTGATATAATGTTGAGACTTTTTGTTTATATGTCTCTAGATTGTTTCAGTGAACAGCTCTAATTGATTCATTCCCTTGATAGGGTAAGATTTAAAGGGGTGGTTCACCTTTAAGGTAATTTTTATTATGTTCTAGAACGGCCAATTCCAAGCATCTTTTCAATTGGTTTTCATTATTTATTATTTATAGTTTTATAGTTATTTGTCTTTTTCTTCTGGTTGCTTGCAGCTTTCAAATAGGCGTCGCCGTCCCCTTCTAAAAAAAACAAATGCTCTGTAAGGCTACAAATGTATTGTTATTGCTACTTTTTAATGCTGATCCTTCTATTCAGACTCTCTCCTATTCATATTACAGTCTCTTATTCAAATCAATGCATGGTTGCTAGGGTAATTTGAGCCCTAGTTTTGATTAAAATGTAAATTGAAGAGCTGCTGAATAAAAAACTAAATAACTCAAAAACCACAAATAATAAAAAATGAAAACCAATTGCAAATTGTCTCAGAATATCACTCTCTACATCATACTAAAAGTTATCTCAAAGGTGAACAACCCCTTTAAAGGTTGTTATCTTGTTTATGAAAACGTTTGTATGGTTGCTAGGTGTAAGTCACTTAGCAACACGTTTTTATGGCTTTTTTTATATGTAAATTTTGTATGCATTTTTCTTTTTTGGTTTTCAGTTTTACACTCAAGATTAATTCCTGGACAGCACTCCGGATTCTTTTGGGACTTATGGACATTATTTTCTTTATTTTTTCACTGAAAGATAGGATCTGGACTTCATGAATTTATACCTCAGAGTTTTTTGTGATTATTAGGGTTTTCCAATTGCGTTTTGTTCACTTTAATTGGATAATTATTTGGTGGGTGAAGTATTTGTAAGCATGTTAACATTATAGGGTATGCATTTTTTGTAGTTATTCTATGGCGGATGAGGCAAAATGCCCTAAAATAATAATGTATAAATACTGAGTAAAGTTATAGGGCTCAAACGAAAATGAGAGGATATACTCACAGTTCACCCCAGTCCATGGGTGCAATTAAAAGTACTTAAAAGTGAATGATAATGTCCAAGAGGTAAGTTAAAAGTTCAATACATTTATTAAGACATACAAAGGGATGGCCCGACGCGTTTCGTGCCTATTGTGGTTACTTACTCATAGACTCAGTACAGACAGTGTTGTGCTACACTCAGGTAAGAATGACAATAATAATGTATAATGATACCCCTTGTACAATACACCTCAACTCACCAGCCCCTGTATTACAATACCCCTTGTATATTACACTTCAACTCACAAGCCCCTGTATAATAACCCCAGTGTATATAATAATAACTCCACTGTATATTATAACCCCAGTGTATATAATAATAACTCTACTGTATATTATAACCCCAGTGTATATAATAATAGCCCCGTGCCGCCCGTGTATTACACCTCACTCCCTGCCCCATACAACGATATCCCCTGTGTATTACACCCTCACTCACCTGACCCAGTACAGCAACGACCCCCAGTGTATCCCAGTACATAAAGAACATAAACCCTATGGGGTTATTTAGGTTGCGGCCTGCTCCTGCCTCGGACCGGAGTCCGGTCCCCCAGGCTTTCCTGCGCTTAGCTCCGCCCACCCACTCCGCATTTCCCAGGGTTCTATCTGCTGCTCTGTCCGGGTCTCACCCTGGTCTCGCAGAGGATCTTGGGACGAGCCGGTGTCAATAGCAGCTTCTTCCTTACCCTCCGGAACCGGAACCGGAGACTGGGCGGCCTGGCGCGGGGCATTGTGGGAGGAGACTGAGGATTCCTCACTGTAGCCGTGAGAGCGTTCTGACCAGTAGCGTTCATCCATTGTCTACTTGGGGAGTTGGGGTCACCCTCACCTTCCACGGTCGTGTCAACACGCTCTCGCCCTTAGCTTTTCACGCTCGTGTCTCCCCTTATCAATTTACTGTCAAAAAAACACTGAAAGTCTGAAACGCCCGATTCACCAAATGGAATGAGGCTTTATTGAATGTGATGTTCATTTATCCGCAATTTAACAGCAACATGAAGTCGCATTCCACTTTTATGAACCCCCTTCCCCCGCAGACACAGATCTAATACAGAATTGTAGCCTTCTACCTTTAAATGGTCACAGAACCCCTCAGCGACTTCTAATATCCTTATAATTTACAGTAGGGGGTACATTATCCCTTATAAACCTGATTAATACTTAAGAGTTCCCTGCATAACTCAGCATAACTCTTGTGCCTTTGTATGGTCACTATGGTTGGCACCTTTTATTGCAAAAAATACTGGTCTATGTTTTTATGCATTTTCCCTAATAGTAACACTGGGATGAAGCCTAACTTTTACTGGCCAGGCGGTAAAATACCAAGCAGGTGGCCACCTTAATAGTCACACAACCGTCACTCAGTGGCTTCTAATATCGTTATAATTTACAGTAGGGGGTACATTATCTCTTTTAATACAGCATACCTCCCAACATTTTGGAAGTAAAAATAGGGGCCAAAATGTTTTTTCACACATATCGCTGCATATTGTTTTGACCACAACCATTTTTGTGGCCACACCCCCTAATTATCCTTTTTTGTGGCCACACCCCCTCCTTATCTAAACTGTTACAATTACTTATTTTCTTATCTCAAAATTGTTACAAAGTATCTTTTTCGCACCCATTAGCTGTGGCGCTGTGCCAAAGCCAATTAAGTTAGAAACTATGTTTCTTTTTTTTCGCTGTTCAGTGCAGAGAAAATAGGGACTTTCCAGTACAAATGAGGGACTGCAGGTTGAGCTGTCAAAAGAGGGACTGTCACTCTGAAAAAGGGACAGTTGGGAGGTATCATACAAGAATGATAGTACTCAGAGTTCCCTGTATAACACAGGCTGCAGCACTGTACCTGTATATGATCACAGAGCCACTCAATTACATCTTATTTACAGTAACATTATTTCTTATAATACATTAGTGATTCTCAGAGTTCCCTCTTTAAAGGGCACCAATCATAACTAAAATAATTTACTAAGTAAATACACTGTGAATGTTCAAGAAATCCAACAGTTACAATTGTTTGTATAATGTAAATCACCAGCTCCCTATACCTTCTGCAAAATCTCCCCTATCTCCACTGCAGTTCTAGCTGAGGCAGACATCTTGGATTTCACTGACTCCTCCTACCTATATCTTCACAGCCAACTGCAGCTCTGAAATCTCGCACATGCTCAGTTGAAATTTCTTAGTTGCCTAATAAACCTTCTGAACTATTTTCAAATCTGCCAAACTTCTGTGTAAAGGTCCCCATAAACGCAAAGATCTTTCTCTGCCGAACGATCAATCGTAGGGAAGTCTGACCAATCTGTCAAATTATCGTGGTCTGAAGATTGATCGGCCAGGTTAGAAAATCTTTATCGGTCCCCATGCTAGAGTCCTGCGCGGGTCCATTTTTTGGGACCCGTACCTGACCCGTACCCGCAAACTTGGACCCGCGACCTGACCCGCAAATACCTTATTCACAACCCGGACCCACTGACCATCAAGAATCAGGAGGTGCTGTCAGAAGTGACATCATCGGAAGTAGCCGTGATAAGAAAAAAAAGGAATAAAACAGGAAATGCTGTCGTAAACTGGAAGTGACATAATCGGCAGTAGACGTGTTCAGAAAAAAGGAGTAAGAATCACTATGGAGAAGATCCGCGGCCCGACCCTCAACCCGCAGAACCACCAACCTGCTTCTATAAACGCACCAGGAACTGCTATATGCAACCCGCAAGGTACCGCAAGATTTTGAGGGTAGCCCGCGGGTACCTGACCCGCTGCAGGACTCTACCCCATGCAATCTACCTATGTTTGCAGGGCCAAGCAGGCAGCTACCCTTCAGTTTTGCTGGCAATATCGCCTGAAATGGTCTTTTTAGTTGATGGCAGGCCCGGACTGGCAATCTGTGGGTTAGGGCAAATGCCAGATGGGCTGCTATAAGGTGCCATAGAAAGTCAGTATTTAGTGGGCTGGTGGGGACTGTTTGGGCCTCTATGTGGGCTGATTGGGCCTCTGTGTACCTGAAATGCCAGGGCCTATTTTGATTCTCAGTCCAGTCCTGGTTGATGGACACATCGGACATTTAAACGATCGTTTTGAGACAATCATGGTCTCACGATAACCACTGGATCTTTCAAAAATCTTTACGTCTATGGCCAGCTTTAGTGCTGCCACCTTTTGGAAGTTGCTGTGCCCTTCATTTGCATAATGACATCACCAGCAGGGGACAAGATAGGGAAATCTCGTGATACTTCGAGAGTTTATTAAATCTGAGCATGCTCATGAACTCATTTGCATGTTATAGTCACAGTATGGACTCCCTCAGTGAGAGAACCCATTTGACAAAGTATGGGATTTTTTAAAAACTGCAGTTAAAAAAAAAACAAAAACTGTATATGTAGTTTGTACTGGTCAGGTTGTTAATGGGTGTTTGATTTTGGCTGTGATTGGTGCCCTTTAACTCAGCCTGCAGCTTTATTCCTTTACATGGTTACAGAACTTTGATCTGACAGATGAGGTCTGCATCAGAACATTGTTAAGGTCCTCATCCGATGGGTCTGTAGATCCTCCCGTGATTCAATATGCCTTATTTAGACCAATGTGGGTGGCCAAACCAGGACCAAACCTTGCCAAACAAGTGTATAGCCAGCTTAACAGGACTGTGTTCCAACAGCAAAACCATTTAGGGCCTAAAATCAGGTGAGATTTCAGCCCTAGTCCCACAACTATAGCTAGAACTTTAGCAGGTTCTTGGCTTACCAATATGGTTCTCCAGATAGAGGCCTATTTATCAGAATTCAAATTTGTGAATCTTAGATTTATTTTTGAATTTGAATAAACTTAAAATTTTACCAAACTCTAATGTTTGAGCATTTATTTAAAAATTCTAAAAAAAACCTGATCAAATAAACTTGATTCTAACCTACAGTTCACGGTGTCATATCACAATTCAGATATTGATTTTCTGATGTTTCACTCCATGCTAACACAATTTCTGATTTGATTACTTCAAAAGCTTTTACTAAACCTACAGCTGTAAATACAATTTTGAGATCAAGTAGTTTTCATCCCAAAGATACGGTTCATAGCATCCTCTATGGTCAATTTGTTCAATATCACAGACATTGTTCTAGTTTAGCGCTATTTGAAGAACAGGCCAAACATCTGAAAAATAAATGAAATCCTTGTGTATATTCTAAAGATTTGATACATTCAGCCTACCTTAAAGGACAAGGAAAGTGTAAAATAGAATAGGGCTAGAAATGCTGCTTTTTGTATACTAAACATAAACATGAACTTACTGCACCACAAGCCTAATCAAACAAATGATTTATGCTTTCAAAGTTAGCCACAGGGGGCTGTCATCTTGTAACTTTGTTATAGATCTTTGTCTGACACTGGCACTGCACATGCTCAGTATGGTCTGTGCTGTTTAGGGATTGTCATAAATGATCAAAAAACAAAGCTGTTTGAGTTCTGCATGACTGTAAGTAAGGCAGGGGCTCCCCCTGCTGTTCATAAGTATGATTGTTTCCCTGCCAGAAGTTAGGGGCCGTCTGACAATTCCTATCCTCAGCAGTAAATGAAGGGAGAATGTCACTGCATACAGTCAGGTTTCTTATAAAAATGGTACACATTTTTTAATTAAAGTATATTGGAGATAGATTTCTTTTTCATTAAAGAAAGTACAAATGTGATTTTATTTCTTTGCCTTTCCTTGCCCTTTAAAGCTAAGATATGGAAATATGAAGCGTTATTACCCAATCTTTAATTTGCTACGAAAGATAACGATCAAGTGTGTTTTAACAATATTTATTTTTCAACTGCATATTCAGTAGAATTTAATAATTGTCTTATTCCAGTGATTTTCAACCTTGTGCCTCCAGCTGTTAAGAAACTACAAGTCCCACAATGCAATGAAGGAGTCTGACAGCCACAGTCAGGCAAATGCATTGTGGGACTTGTAGTTTCTTAACAGCTGGAGGCACAAGGTTGAAAATCACTGTCTTATTCCTTCCTTTATTATATCGTGATCTGAAGTTAAACCAAATACTGCAAACCTAACCAATATCTAGTGTGGAGTTCCCCATTTAATTGACATAAACAGTATGTCAGCCATTTCTATTCTATTGATAAAGAAAGTTCCAATTCTGCTACAGGAAGACATTCACAAAATTGCAAGATTCATTATAGTAAAGGTTGAGACCCCAATAAGAGATGGAGACCTGAATGCTCTAGATGGGAAATATCCTACATTATTTGATACATAGTTGTATATGAATTAAGTCCCTCTGTCACTCGACAGAGACTTTGCAGTTTTTAATTTTTCTAAATATTTCCAACAGCCCTTTCAGGATTTTTTTTTTTTTTAATATGTTCTAATTGTTTCATGTATTTTTTTTTTTTTTTTTTTTTTTTTTTTTTTTAAACATTGATCCAGTAGACGGTGCAGTTATCAAGTGTATAAATGAACGTCTTGATGTCATCTCGTTTAGCCTACAATTAAGGGGTATTCCCGAAACACGTTAGGTGTCTAGCACACAGCAGCCATTTGTTTTTGATACAAAACTGTGTTTTTTTTTACTTTATAGGATAGTGTGCCCACCAATTTGTTTTTCTTTGTTTCCACTTTCAGTGCAGCTTCAGAGATGATCTCACATTACCCACAATCCCCTCTGGTACAACAAAGGATTCAAAATTTAGAGTTTGTAACAGGTACTTCTGGTACTGTGGCCCAATAACTCCATCTTTGCTTATCTGACTAGAACCCACTGTTTCAGAAATAACATAAAGGGATAATGTAATGTTTTTTTTTCAAAATGTATCAGTTAATAGTGCTGCTCCAGCAGAATTCTGCAGTGAAATCCATTTCTCAAAAGCGCAGATTTTATTATATTCAGTTTTGAAATCTGACATGGGGCTAGACATTTAAAAAAAAAAAAAAATGAAATTGTAAATTTAACATTTACTGAAATCGAATTTGACCTCTAAAACTTGCATAATTGGTGTTGTAGCCTATGGAGGACCTCCTACAACGAATCTGGAGTCGTTGGTGGCAAAAAAACTTTTTTTGGTTGTGTAAAAACTGGAATCAGATTTGATTCGGGTTTGCAGGTCGATCCTATTCTACCGAATTTTAAAAATGATAATTTTTTAATAAATTTGGACTGATCTTTTTTTCCCCCCAGAATTTCAAGTTTATGGGAGTTTTTAGAAAAACCTTAAATCTGTCCCTAAAAGTTCAGTTAAAGGTGAACTGCCCCATTAAATATAATTATAAATATAGAATAATATACATAGTTTTATATTTAAAATAAAGTCATAAGTTAAACGATTATACACTGTAGCAATATCTGACTTCAACACACATGTATTTGGTCCATTAGAAAGAAAGTTAAAGGTGCCTGTGTAGGAAGGATTCCCAAACAACTGAGCATCAATCATTCCACTGCCTGAAAGAGAAGTGGAGAACACAATTACAGAGTTGTCCAGGCCTGACCCACTCAACAATCTGAGCCCAAAAGCAGAACACGAGATGCTGAAAGAAGTCTCTAGGAACCCCTCATGCTGGGACCTACAGACAGGCCTGGACTGAGAGTTAAAATAGGCTCTGACATTTCAGGTACAAAGAGGCCCAAACAGCCACCACCAGCCCACTAATTACTGCATTTCTATGGCACATTATAGCAGCCCCTCTGGCATTTGCCAGAACCCACAGATTGCCAGCCCGGGCCTGCCTACAGGCAGCTCTCCTAAATATTGGTCTTACAGTATATGGTGAACGATAGACAGAGGCTGCACATATGAGATCCACAAATACCAAAGGAACCTTTGCTTGCTAGGGAAAAACTTCAGGGTTTTTTTTTTTTAAAGGGAAAGGAAAG
>CM044448.1:44554047-44583904 GCA_024363595.1 Xenopus borealis
AAAAAAAAAACGTTTACTTGTTCTTTAAAGACAATATTGATAAATAGAAGCTGCCCCCAGGTCATGTAAGGCAGGAGTTCTGGCAATTTAGACCAACAAACAGCTGAAGGCTGAAGGCTGAACAGCCAATCAGAGGATCCACTGGTCATGTGCTAAAATGATACAGAGTCAATCATCTAGTGCCAGGTTATGTTTTTAAGTTTTTAATTCCCATTCTGGCCATGTGATCACAAGGAAGAGAAAAAAACTTGCTTTAATATAAATTCTGTTAAAGGCCAGGTAATACCTTTCTCTTCCAATCTCTGTCTGTGAGGGTGCAGGGGGGTAAGGGATAATGGTTAATGAGGTTGAGCTGGAAGAAGTGGGGTGACTGTATAATATAAGGCTGCAGAGATTATGCATAATGCAGGACTGCAAAGTAACTGGGGGAGGGGGGTGCGTTTAACGCAGGACAGTGAAGCTCCTGGGGCCGACTGTGTAATACAAGACTACCCAGTCACTGTCAGAGGAAGTGCAGAACACCTTTGCTATGCCTGGGAGAAGTGCACTTTGCTTTGGAACTGGATATACTTTGCACATCTAATTTGGCACATTCCTTTTGGGGCTAGTCTGATACATACTGGCTTGAGAAGTTATACATCTGTTAAAGAGCAAGATGGCAGACAGACAAAGACTTGAAGGGATTCTGTAAGTTGAACATTTACATGGTCCCTATTTATACACGATTTTGAGAGAGTTCTAGACACTGTACCTGTAATTCGGATCAGGCCGTAGGTGGACATTTTATTACGTCACCAGTAAAACAGGTGACCACTGGGAGCCAAAAGTCCAGTTTACTGGTATTTGGACGAGTCATGCCATACACCACTGGCTTTATACATGGAACAATTTAGCCTGTGCCATTCTCCATAGCCACTTGGAGACACTTTTGCACACAGTGCCCTCACATAAATGCTGCTGATCCATGCGTTGAGTCCACTGTGTGCAAATAGGTTCGGTTAAGCCATTATGCTCCTGTTTTACCCTGCAATGCATCTTAGTTCATCATGTGCCGAACTGAGGTCACATCTTACTGAAACACTCCTTGGCATTTGTCCACACTTGGATACCCTGCAAACACAAAAACACACAAGAATGCAAAGAGCTTGGTTAAAAACATAGAACCCCATTTCCAAAAGTGTCTGAACATGGAGTAAAATGTAAATAAAACGAGAAAGGAATGATTTGCAAATTATTTTGTATTGAAAGGTTCACCTTTTAATGTACTTACTAAAAATGTAGTTAAAGGGATATGGTCATGGGAAAATATGTTTTTTTTTCAAATGCATCAGTTAATAGTGCTGCTCCAGTAGATTTCTGCACTGAAATCCATTTCTCAAAAGAGGAAACAGATTTTTTTATATTCAGTTTAAAAATTTGACATGGGGCTAGACATAGTCAATTTCCCAGATGCCCCTGGTCATGTGACTTGTGCCAGCACTTTAGGAGGGAACTTCTTTCTGGCAGGCTGTTGTTTTTCCTTCATTGTATATATTTTCTCCAGAGACAGCACTCCAAATTTCTTAGATAAAATCGCCTTTATTTATTCCATATTGGGCAGCATAAGCATGCAACGTTTCGAGTGGTGCCCCACTCTTTATCAAGCATAGTACACCAATAGAACACATGGCTTTATATAGTGTGGGGAATACTGCCCCCTAGCTTACATCACAAGACACATGTGTAACATTATGAATCAATTTATATCCAATATACGACATTGGGAACCCAGAACATCCAATATAAATAGCCACATAAATAATTATAACACACTATTGTTAAACATTGCAATATGGTTGAAACAACCACTTATCTGGGTATCCATAAGTCCAAAAGATATTGTAATACTGTGTGCTCTTGGAGAAAGTGTATTATTGTGCCTTCCTACAAAACATAAAAAAAGGCATAATAATACATTTTCTCCAAGAGCACACAGTATTACAATATCTTTTGGACTTATGGATACCCAGATAAGTGGTTGTTTCAACCATATTGCAATGTTTAACAATAGTGTGTTATAATTATTTATGTGGCTATTTATATTGGATGTTCTGGACTTTTGGACAGCAGTAAAGAGCGATTGAAGTTTATCAGAGCACAAATCACATGACTTGGGGCATCTGGGAAACCGAAAAAACGTCTAGCCCTATGTCAGATTACAAAATGAAATATAAAAAAAATCTGTTTGCTCTTTTGAGAAATGGATTTCAATGCAGAAATCTGCTGGAACAGGACTATAAACTGATGCATTTTGAAAAAAACATTTTTTCCCATGACAGTATCCCTTTAATTATAGCTTCTAATTCATAAATGTATGTTCTGCTCATCCACAGTTAACATTGTCCCTTAGCATCTTGCTTTCACTTGTGGCTATCCTATCCCTTTCTCTTATATTTTATTATTATTATTATTATTTATCCCTGGCACTGTTCTTCAGCACTTTTTACATCCTCCTCTATCTGGTTTGTGCTCTCCGCTTTAGCTGCTTTCTGTACTACTCTTTTGTAGTTGCCTTTTGTCCCTTTCTATTTCTTGTGACTTTGTGGAACATTTTCCATACAGATCTGTCTTTCACAATCATAAACTCCAGAATATTGAAGCACAGTAGCACTGCTGCCTGGAGAAATGTCTACATGTAAGAAGCAACCCATGTTGATTATAGGAAACAGAGAAAAGCTAAAGAGGAAATAATAGCACAGACCTTTTTGCACATGCTGATCTGCATGACGGCATAACTGATTAGGGCCTCTTTTAAGTCTTGGTTCTTCTGGTCCTTAAATCGCTCCACCTCCTGCCATGCATTCCTCACAAACTCTCTGCAAACAAAGTATCTCAACGTTCAGGGATTTTATAGCCACTTCTGTGATCTGCACTGTGTACATACAGCAAGGATCACATTCGCTAACCCAACCCCCACCCAGCATAAATAAAAAAACAGAAAAATGATGTTCTCGCTTTCTCTAAAACAACAATTTTTATATGACACATGAGGCGGGAGGCTTGGGGGAAAGATGATCTAGTGGAGAACACCCCCTAATTCAACCTACCTGCTTTCCTCATTCCTGGTCTTCAACTGTTCCTCTCCTTCTTCTATTTGTTCTTCTAACAGATTTATCTTGCTTTCTCTCTGCTCTGGGGTCTCTTGCCCAAACAGCTTGCTGGTCATTCCCTTAAGTGAGAAGGTTCTCACAGTCTGCAAGAAAAGTTAGGGTGCAGAGTGACAATGATGACAGGAGAATAAGCCACGTCTGTATTTCTGTAACATTTGCTGCTGTGTTTATTCCATACCAAAATCACTATCTGATAACATGGTATCCATCTCCAACATAATTTTCTTTTTCAGAGAGAAGCTGTTAGTTGGATCAATTATGTTCCTGTCCCAAATCAAGTGTGACCAATAATCTGCGAGGCACCTACCCCTGTCGCCAGCTCTTCACACTGCTGTTTTTTTGACTGGAGATCCAGTGCAGACATTTCCAGGTCATACTGCATGAGTTCGTGTTTCCTGCACACTGCCCTGAAACCACAACCACAAACCCATGAGCACACATCCCCATTTTTTTTAAGATATCAAAGCAGGAAATGCTTTATCTGCACTGTTACCTTCACTTTGGCACATGGGAGGGTTACTGGAGATGGACCCCCCCGCCGTGCAGATGGCACGCACTAATGCTACTGCCCCAGAGGTTGTGAGGCAATTCATATTACTATGTGGAAGTAAGCACATTAGTAAAAAGATTGTACCTCAGAGCTTCTGCGTAGAATAAATATTCTTTCAGCTGATCTGCGTAATGCTCTTCCTCTTCCAGGATGTCATCAATAGATCCTGCATATCTGCAGAGCAAAAGCTTCATTCAAATCAGTGTCATTTCATTAGGAATCTGCCTTTAAAAATTGCTGCCTCTGAACAAACTCAACAGTCAGTTCTATTTCCAAAAGAAGAATACTCAGGCAAGCCCCATGGAGATATACAGGGAAAAGCAGGGCAACTCTCAGTAATTATTGGTGCCCCCATCGCTAAACCCTCCACCTGAACGGGGTTCAGATTAAAACCCCTGGAAAAATGGGCTGTGGCAACAAGTAGAATGGGAACCTAATGATAAATAAAATACCCCACATAAGGGTTATGCCCCATAACTGCATAATCATGCCCCATTAATTCTGTCTAAACCTCAGCCACTCCCCTGCAAGCCCTCACTATTCACACTTTTATCTCTTAATGCCCCCCCCCAGGTCCGGACTGAGAATTAAAATAGGCCCTGGCATTTCAGGTACACAGAGGCCCAATCAGCCCCCACCAGCCCACTAAATACTGACTTTCAATGGCAGCCTTTCTGGCATTTGCCAGAACCGACATCTCCACCTGCCCCATCTGGGGATGGTGATATTTTTAATGATGTTTAAAGATTTATTACTTTTATTTTTGTATTATTCACTCTTTAAAGGAACACATTAAGGGGCAGAGCCAGAAAATTCCATACTGCAGTTTTATTACTCACACGTCCATATGATGCCCAGCACTCTGCAGCCCGTCCCCCATCTCCCTCTCGATTGCACTCCATTCACTGGGGACACAAGAGAAGTCACTGGTTGAATAATCCTTGCATCCTACAACAACCAACCACACACAGATACAAACTGCTTTTGCAGTGTGACCTCCTGTGATGCATAAACATCTTATGTCATTTAGCTTTTTTGCCTCTTTGCATCATTGTTTATTATTGCTGCCAGGCTTGTTTAGTCACCAAGGCAATGTGCAAATGTGTGTGTATTTGTTTATTATTGTTGTAAATATTCGTTGTTATTGTTGTTGTGTATATATATGTCTTCACTGTTTCATTATATAATATATTACAAGACTTCATTCAGCACCCACCAAAGTTCCAGCTTGAGTGTGGACCCTTTGCTTATCTTTAGACTTTGTACTTATAGTGAGATGGTAACACAGACACAGAGCCAAGTCCATTCTGATTTGGTCCTCTCTCTCTCATTTCTGTACCATTTCCTTACAAATAAATAAACCTGTGCTCATCTTTCCTAACCTTCTTGAAGACATAATACTTGTAACCCTTCTCTTACACAAACACTTACCTACAAACACAATGACCCTTGGCTTCACCCCCCTGTATACCTTTCCACTGCCATTACACCCACAGCCAGCCCTACACAGAGAGAATCTGCAAATTTTCAAACTATCTGCCATATTCAAATACAGAGTTTCCAGGTAGGGAAATATAAGGGATCTGCCTCCTACTTACCTGAATACTCGGCCATAGTTCCCATGGACTTTGTACACACCGTATAGCCGGTCGGCCACCCTCTGTACGGAAGAATGGGAAAAAATGAAAAGCAGCAGCTCACATACAGAACAGGACTAAGGGCCTTACACACAGCTGTCTCATGCAGCAAACAGAAACAAAATCACACAATTGTGTCTGTATTAAACAAACAAGATAATCCCATGCCTGGCCAGTGCTGAATATACCACTCAAACCTGTTCTTACAGATAGCACAGGCACCAGGGTGCACTACTCCATCAGTAACAGATCAGGAGATACTTACGGCTCTGACCCGCAGGAGGTGAGAGATGACTGACTGCAGCTCGTCACTGTAATGTTTCAGTTCTGTAAATCTCCTGAGGGAAGAGACGTTTATAGTGAGATGTCGGTTAGGAGACAGCAAACACGCACATACCCCACCTACAGAATAGACACCCTGCCACTAATGAAATCGGTGTTTGACTTGTGTGTCTTGGGCAGCAGAGGAGATGAAGAGAGGTGAACAGAAATTTTCCTGATTTTCCAGTCTGCTCCATATTACCTGTTTCTGTTATCTGCTCCCTATAACCCACATCTCCTATCTGATCCCTAGTTCCTGTGTTTACCATCTGGTCCCTATAACACACATCACCTACCTGATCCCTAGTAACTGTCAGCTGGCTGCTATTACCTACATCACCTACCAGAATGATTCTGTGGCACTAATATGCACTTACCCCTTGTTATCAACACTCATAGCACATATCAATACTCACTTGTCTGGGTTTTTAACACGAAATGTGGCATTTAGTGATTTGAGCCTGGAGTCAGTCTAAAAAAAATAAAATAAAACTGCTAATAAAGTTGCTGGAGTCGAAAAGTTTTTTTTTACAATTTATCCAAGAATTGATCTGCCAGAAAACAGCAGCCCACACCCAGTATGCTTGCCATGGATGAGAAGGAAGTGGTATCAATGCAAAGAACATTCCCCTATCCCTGGTACTATGGACATTCAGTAATGGGGGGGGGGGGGGGGGGCATACAAATACAGATGAGTAAATTGAAGTACTCACCTTAAGCTGCAGTCCGGCCTCATTAAGCAAATCCTTCCAGCGAGTTTCCTATAAAACACAGCAGTTTGTCTCATCTAAACCTGATTGACACACCCCAGGGCAGACAGGGTGGTGCAACTGAGCAGATCTGGGTATTACTTGTACTGATTTCCCAAATGCTATGGGGTCAAATACTGCTGATTAGTCAAAATTTACCTGATTTAGAAAGGAATAGAAAATTTCATCGTGACTCAGGACAGGATGGGAAGCAACTCGCAGAAGGAAATTTTCTAAGCCAATTCTCCGCCGCTCCACAAAATCAGGGTCCATGTTATCAGCAGACAGTTTGTGCCACACAAATTCAGCCTGTTCAATGGGAGGGATAGTAAGGTTTATCTCTGCAGATCCGCTACTACTTATGAAGTGGGACAGCTATCCTGGGTCACAAGCATAAGGCAGCACTAATAATTAACCAATTATCACTTAACCAGCAATTTGAATCATAACCCTTCATATTCCTACACTCACTAGGTAGGTTTTTCCATGAAAGGTGAGAAAGTTGGGTGTATCCATATGTAGTTAAGCTTCAACTCCCTCAATGCCCAAAAACAGATGTGGTAGAGCAGGGGTCCCCAACCTTTTTTACCCGTGAGCAACATTCAAATGTGAAAGGAGTTAGGGATCAACACAAGCATAGATAATGTTCATGGGTGGTGCAAAATAAGTGCTGTTATTGACAGCCTACAAGAGGCTCTGTTTGGCAGTACACCTGAATTTTATGAAACCAAAACTTGCCTCCAAGCCAGGAGTTAGCCTATGACTAAGTGTCTTGTACACGAAATGCGTCAGGCATGAGTAGTTCATATTAATAAAGATCTCTACTTTTATTTTAAATCTTTGAGTGACTTTAGAGTGCCCTGCTTCAACTTCTATTTCCAGTGTACACGGTTCGACCGCTCCCTTGAGCTGAGGGTCTGGGGGGGGAGCACCTGGGCCTAGATTTGTTAAAAAAGAAGCACCTGCTTTGAGGCCACTGGGAGCAACATCCAAGTGGTTGAGAGCAACATGTTGCCAATGATACACTGGTAGGGGATCACTGTGGTAAAGCAATAAGCACTAGCTATGATAAGGAGGCTTACTGCAACAAATAGAAGTCAAGTTGGCGCTATAGAAATACATGTTAATAATAAATAATAATAATTAGTCCCTGAGAGAGGCAGCAAGGAGGTACCACAGTCAGGGAAATAAAGCATATAATGTGCAGCAAGCTGGTATCAGTAAAAATAAACCAGGTAGAGCAAAGGGCAAAATTGCCACACTGTTACCATAACATACCCTTTTCTCTGGTAATGGTGGCACAACCACAAAGGGATAACTGACACACAGGTAGTTCCGAAGCAACTCAAACTCGCTGTACCGCCTCCATAAAGTGTCATGGGGGGAATTCTGCAGCTCTGATTGGCCTTCCAAAGACCTGAAACACACAAGAGCAAAGTAAGAACATATTCTAGTTTATCCAGAAGGTTACACTGTGGATGTGGCCCCACAGGGTTGTAGTACCCAAAGTGGCTCACAGTCGTGACTACATCTCAGTAAAGGTCTCATTTAACTTCAGTCGAATGCTCTGGCTAAGGGAATGCTGGGTCGGGAGTATTGCAGTAATTAGTGTTCCCTATTCTGCATCTCGCAGCACTGCAATAAGAGGGAGCCAGCTGATAACATCTGTATGGACAGGATGACACAAAGTCTGGAGCATCTCACAGACTGAGGGGCCATTTGATGGTGATGTACTGTGCCAGTTTGCTAGGCAAATATAGATATACAGCAGCATGAAGCAACAACAACAATTCTCGTAGCATTCCAGTCCAGCTGCTTCACTGACCTCTGCATGCCAATCCTCACATGCTTATTCATTAGAAACAGACACCACATAAATATTTCCACTGAAGGACAGATAAACAATGTGGCTTCAACTCACAAAATGCCGCACTATTTATGACTAAAACAGTGAAAAATATAGCACCAAGCATTTTGGTAGGTCAACAGTTTTTTTTTTTTAACTATTTACCTTCCTCTTCTGCCTCTTTCCAGCTTTCAAATTGGTCACTGACCCCAACAGCCACATGGCTCCAATATTATTGTTACTTTTTATTCATTATTTTTCTGTTCGGGCCTCTCCTATTTGTCTCTCATTCACATCACTCCTGGTTGCTAGGGTAAATTGGACCCTAGCAACTAAAAGCTGCTGGAATTCCAAACTGGAGTGCTGGTGAACTAAAAACTCAGGCCTTTTGGAAGTGCTGGCACCAGATGGTTTTCTGGCCTAACCAATATTTTATTTAACTTTAACTCCAATTGTTGGGCTCATGGCTTGCCCTATGAATTCGTAGAGCATGACAGATAGTGCCCCATTCATTCCCTTTGACACCCATACCTCACCTGGTCTCAATCAGATACGCCGTGTAGGTCTCCTGCATGTTCACAGCATTCTTTCCAGTTCGTTTTTCAGCTTCAGCAATGCTGATTTCAAGTTTCTTCAATAAACAGTTTTCATCTGGCATCTGAGCAGAGAGGCAGAAGGAAATGTAAACTGGGGGAAATGTGGCCGTTAATACAAAAATGACAATGTTAATGGAATATTAAATGGGTCTTTGTTATGTTTTACTACCTGTTCCGGCTGCAGCCTGTGACTCAGGTTTACACATAAGGCAAAGTAGCTCACTTTTTATTATTAACGTGTATTTCTATAGCGCCAACTTATTTCGTAGCGTTGTGGTGTTTATTAGGGCAAAATTATCACAGCAAATCACACCTTAGCATAAAAGATTATTTTAAGACTTTATATAAAACGACAATATAAAAACAGATTCCCATAATTTACAGTTAAAATCCACATTGATCAAATTTCTCTCACTTCTATACGGATGTAAGAAAAGACTTTAATTCAAATTATGTGTTCAGTCCCTCAGATATTGTCGTTAGCAACTTACAAATCTTAGCAACTCAGAGGTCAGATTCCCATTCCATATTAAAATCCCATATAGAACCCACACCCACAACTTTAAAATGTTTAATTATTGGTTTATCATCTTCACCTAAATATTATTTTCTTCTATATTTATTCCTTTTATCAATTTTTTCTCCATTACCTTTAAGTTCTCCACTTTTCTCATTGCCTCAACTAGCTCATGTTTTTGTAACCTCTGGAGCTTAATCTTTCCAGCTTTTCTATAGATTACTATTATAATAATGCTACAATTGTGCAATTCCAATAAATTCTCACAAAGTGGGCAAAGGGAATTGATTTTACTGTATTAACAAGATGAAGAGAGTCTCTCCTAAGGATGGAGTTTGCTTTTAATTGTTTTCTATACAATTTAGATATTATGGTACCCTCCAGTATATAATATGTTAAATCCAAAAAATCTACATACTACAGTGGATTTGATATCATATGGGTTATAGTTAACACAATCCATGAAAACCCATCAGGTCCTCCATGGGGCCACACCATATCATAATGGCATCATCAGTATAGCATAGTCACTTGACAATGTCATCACAATAGGGACTGCCTGTCCCAAAGATGAACGGATCTTTCCATGTTTCCACAAACAGGCCGGCATATGAGGGAGCACATTTTGTCCCCATAACGTACCTGTTATTTGGTGGCAGATACACCTGGTGCAGGATGCAGCACTGTGGGACACTATGAATTCAATCGCTTCCAACAAAATCTCAATTTGTATTTTGATGGTAAAAATGATGACAAATATTTATTCACTGCCCTTAAAGGGGTTGTTCACCTTTGCATTAACTTTTAGTATAATGTAGAGAGTGATATTCTAAGACAATTTGCAATTGGTTTAAATTTTTTGTGGTTTTATAGTTATTTCGCTTTTTATTCAGCAGCTCTCTAACTTGCAGTGTCAGCAATTTGTTTTCTAGGGTACAAATTGCCCTAGCAACCCTGCATTGATTTGAAAAAGAGACTGGAATATGAATAGGAGATGGACTGAATAGAATGATAAAATAAAAAGTGGCAATAACAATACATTTGTAGCCTTACAGAACATTTGTTTTTAGATGGGGTCAGTGACCCCCCATTTGAAAGCTGCAAAGAAACAGAAGAGAACTGCAAATCATTAAAAAACTATGAAAAATTAATAATGAATACCAATTGAAAAGTTTCTTAGAATTGGCCCTTCTACAATATACTAAAAGTTAACTTGAAGGTGAATCACCCTATATTCTTTAATATGAAGACTGCACATCAAGCCTAACCCAAACAAATGCTTTTCTTCTCCTCCCAAAATACATTTGAATGATTGAAAGTACCAAGAGTTTCCTTGTTTAGCTCAAGAAATAACAAAAGTCAGATTTTTTTTCTGATTAAAACAAAAGGACAAAATGTTTTTTTTAGCACAACCCTTAGTCATTGCACTTGTGTTGCACACGGGGGAATATGGTCTCTGTATGGATCACACAAGCTCTATCATGTTACCAGTGTACTTATTTTTAGCATGGTGTTATCAGGTAGAAAAGTATAAAAAGTAAAATTTTTAGGGGACAACCACTTGGGAGAAATAGTGTCAGGAAATGATAAACTTTTAAAACGGAAAGCTTACTGGGGTGGGGAAAATTAGTATTAAGGAACAGCAGGAGTACTGGGGATAACTAGTATTGGGGGCAGTACTGGAATTACTGGTATTTTGGGGGTCAGTAATGTTATTTGGGGGAGAAGATTATATAGGGGGACAAAACATTACATGGCTGAAGCATTTGGCATTACTGGACGGTTTCATTGGAGCAGCGGTCCCCAACTGTTTTTGCCCCAGGGATTGGTGTAAAGCCAAGGACTCGGGGGCAAGCCATTGTCAAATTTTGTGTGTGCCGTGTACAATTTGGGTGCGCCTGCATCAAATGAGGACTTGGATCGGAGGCCCAGTTCAGTTCAGGTGGCCCAGCGGTTGAGGACCCTGTGAAGGAAGTAATTTGTGGGAGGCAAGGGTATTACATTTAGGGTGACTAAAGGAGGGTGAGTATTACTGGAGGGTATTTTGGTTGGCAATAATGTTATTAGGGAAAAGAGTATAATGGGGGAAGTAACATTACATGGGAGTAGCAGTAGGAATTGTAGGGTATTATGGGGTCAGTAATGTTATTAGGGGTAGGAGAGTATAATGCAAGGACAGTGATATTACACAGGATCAGCAAGAGAAATTACTGGAGGGCATTATGGAGGTGGTAATATTATTGGGAGATTATAATAGGGGCCAGCAACACTGCATGGGGCAACAGTGGGAATTACTGAAGAGTATTAGAGGGGAAGTGATTTTATTGCGGCAGAGGCATATAAAGGGTATAATGACATAACAGGTGGGGGATCAGTAAAAAAAATATTATACATTATAATGAGGAGAGTAATTTACAAGTGGGGCAGCAGAAGAAATAACTGGAGAGTATTAGGGACAGTCGTGCTATTAGGGGAAGAGGAGTATAACAGAGGGCAGTGACATTACATTGAGGCAGTAGAAGGCAATACTGGAGGGTAATATTAAAGGCAGTAATATTTCTGGGGGTAAAGGTATTACATTTAGAGAGGTTGTATGAATGACAGGTGGGTGGCGATATTTTTTGGGGAGAGGGAGTAGAGTAGACAGACTCTGAGGCTGCCGATGCCTCTAGTGGCGAAGAGAGAAAAGAGACAGGCCACAGATAAGCAATTAACATTGCCCCCGCACCTCAATTATCCTGACCGGGGCGTGCCTTTCACTGTCCCCACCGTTTTCTCCCTCTGGGTCCCCGGACTCGAACATCTCCGGTTCTTGATCGGCTAACATCTCGTCCTACTTCCGGAACCCACAGCGGCATCCACATTTCCGGCGACAAGTCCTCCAATCCTGCTAACGCTTCCGGTTTCACCTTGGCCGTGAACTCCATAGTGACGGCATAAGGCGGGGGGCGCATGCGCAAAGCGGTACTTGGCGTTCTGCATTGTCACATGACATGAAAAAAATAAACAGGTGAAAAGGCGATACTTTTGTTGGTTGTTGTGATTGTTTAACACGGTACAACTTCACGTGCCATATTCTAATCTTTTGTACCAGAATGCACCTAGTGTGCCATTGGGCTAGTGACTAGGACTGCTGTAGTGTAGATGGGCAGGATCATACCTTCCAAAATTCTGGAAATACAAAGAGGGACAAAAAGATTTGATGTGTGTTGTAGGGCTTCGACTTTTGTGACCACGCCCATTTTACATACCACCAACATTTTGGAAATAATGAAGCTTAATTGCCCTTTAAGCTGCATGATTCAGGTTTTCCCAAGAGATCTGCTTATCTTAAATTAGTACAATTGTTTCTTTGCTTCTCTTAAATAGTTGCAAACGGATCTAAGTGCACCTGCCATGTATTCTGGGTGCTCTGCCAAAAGCCAATTACGTTTTAGAAACTTTTATCTTTTTCTGGCTGTTCAGTGCAGAAGATCAGGTCAGGTGTGAACTGCACTGGTGTCTCTTTTGCTCTCCTTGGATTGACAAAACACAGGAGACAAGTCCGGTGAACCTGTATCCTGCAAATTCTAATTGTAATGAATGAAAAGTAGCAGGTAAAAACTACACTCCATCCAAAACAACACTATCGGATGTGAATGCAGAAAGCTGCGTCTTATCACTTGCTACTTTTTGTTCATTCTCCTGTGTTTTGTCGGTGTGAGGAGAGCTGATGAAAGACAACTGTGCAGTTCAGCCCAAACTCGGGACATTTCAATAACAATCTACTGATTGAGCAGTCACAATTGTGAATTTACCAAGAAAAATGGGAAATTTGGGAGGTATGCAGGAGAAAGGGAAATATAATCACATGGAGCGGGATAATGGCTTCTCTCAGTTAATAAATTACAGTTGCTGTGGGCCTGAGGTGTAAAGCTCCAACTGCTCCTGACTGTGGTGGCCATCTTTCTGGAAAATATACATTAAGGGCCCTTACACATGGTTTTTTTTTGGCTGTGCTCCAATGCATTGCGCTTTCTTCTATTAAGCCGCAGGAGTAGACGGGCACAGTTGGGCTGTACTCACACAGATGCATGTAAGCGCAGGTTGGGACGCAGCATGTTGCATTTTACCTGCATTTGGTGCTTACATGCATCTGTGTGAGTACAGCCCCCCTGACAAAAATTCAGTGTGTCTACTCCTGCGCTCCCCTGCGGCTGAACGGAAGAAAGCGCAACACGGGAGAGCACAGCCAAAAATGCCTGTGTGTGTAAGGACCCTTACGGTCAAAGTAGTCTCGCACCATTAATTGCCCTTTAATTGATAGGTTTATTTACAACACGGCTGTTGAGTCAGGAGAGCAAATGAGATGTAACTGAGACACAAAAACAAATATTTGAACCTAGGCATTATAATAAGGTGTGCTTGAGCTGTTGAATGACTGTGGGAGGGAACCAATCCTGTTAATCCTCATGATGGACCAGTGAAATTGATCTAATTGAGTGATGGTAATAACAGGGAAAACATCTATAAACCCCCCCTTCCCATACAGAGACTTGCACTTAGTTATTTAGAATCATGTCTAACTAGACCAGGGGTAGGCAACCCGCCAGGGCCAGAACTAGGGGTAGGAAGAGTAGGCGGCCGCCTAGGGTGCACTCATGGGGGGGGGGTCGCACTTTTGAAGGGAAAAAATGTTTTTTTTTTTATTTCTTTAAGTTTTAACTTTGGCCCTGTCTCCAGCAGCAGCGTTTTGCTCTACTTCAGTCCCCACCTCCCTCTGACTTGCCCTTTGCCTGGCACAGATCTAGGGCAATATTTTTGCTGCTGCTCTGGCACAGGCTGGTGGCACAGGCTGATGGTGGCCCCCAGACTTGGGGGGCAATGGCTGGTACAGACTTGTGGCACAGGTACAGACTTAGGGGGCAATGCTAGTGGCACAGTTACAGACTTAGGGGGCAATGGTTGTTGGCACAGGTACTGACTTGGGAGGCAATGGCTTGTGGCAGAGGTACAGTCTTGGGGGGTAATGGCTGGTGGCACAGATACATATTTGGTGGGCAATGGCTGGTGGCAGAGGTATAGACTTGGGGGGGGGGAATGGCTTGTGGCAGAGGTATAGACTTGGGGGGCAATGGCTGGTGGCACAGATACATATTTTGGGGGCAATGGCTGGTGGCACAGGTACAGCTTTGGGGCAATATTTTGAGTGCTGCTGGTGCAGGTACAGATTAGGGGCTGTCTGGCACACGTACATTTTGATTCATTAATGTGTTATAAGGTTTCTTTATTTAAGAAAAAGTGAATAGGTGAGAAATGGTCATACAGAACGGGGGTGGGGGGGGCGCTGATTGTACCCCTTGCCAGGGTGCCAAACTACCTTGGCCCCGCCCTGCACCCGCGGCTCTTTATCCTGCTTGCTGTGGCTCGGTCTTGCGGCTTTGCCTGTCACATCAGCTATACAACCCTCGCACCTGCTGGTGGCTTCTTGAGTTTGCGACCGAGGGAAGCTAACTGTTAGCTTACGGCGGTCGCACACTCAGGAAGCTGCTAGCATGTACGAGGGTTGTATAGACGTCCCAGGACTGACAAGCAAGACCAAGCCACAGCAGGATGATTCATCATGGTCCTTAATGTGGTTGCACACTCAAGACAAGAGAGAAGCCTCCAGAGTCCAGCTGCAGCAGGTGTGAGGGCTATAGATGTGATGCATATTCTAATGAATTCTATATCCCTCATTTTTAAACAGAGGCAATTCAGTGTTTTAATTTATTTCAAAGTAGGCCTCCACATGCACACTGCACTTTTGTTTGTTGTATTCTGTTGTTGTAACAGTTAAAATAAAAAAAAGCTTAAACTTTTAAAAAGCTGTGTTATGTTTTGCGGCTCCAGACTATTTTTCTTTAGTGGAAGAGGGGGTGAAATAGCTCTTTTGATAGTAAAGGTTGCTGACCCCTGAACTAGACTGTCACAGTGGTGACTTATTGCATTTTGCTCATCATTCATGTTATAGGAACAGGAGAGTCCTATACTTCAGCTGAGCTCCCACCAAGTTCAGGGGTTGATTGTACACCCCACATGCAAATTGAACAGAGTAAATGAAAGCTCATCCTGCACTTTCATGCTGCTGCTGCTGTAACACAAACAGCCGGAGGCTCCAGGGAGTGCAGGAAGTTCCCCACCTCAATGTGTCAGGTGGTGGGGGCAAAAGAAGCCCTGCTGGTAGTGTTTGACTCGGCTCCACAGTGTTACAGTCCTATAGGGCCACGTCCCCCGCAGAATGGGGCTCTTGCTCCCTGCAGCACGTACAGAACAGCACAATGATTGGCTGTTCCCCTCACTCCACATCTGGTTGAGAGCAGCTGTGTCCCCTCCCTGCCCACACTTCCAATTTAGAGGAGGAGGAGGAGAGCAACTCTGACAGCCGGACAGGCACAATGAGCTAAAAAACCCCACAAAATGGGGACCTGTTGGGGTACAACTGGGGTCACAGTGCTGCTTCTGAGCTGTAAGTAATTCACCTTCATTAGAATGTCTGCACTAGGGCTGTACTGGCAATGTTGTGACTGGGAATGGAGTGCCTGCACTGGAAATGGCGTGACTGTATTGACAATGTTGTGACTGTACTGGCAATGTTGTGACTCTTTTGGAAATGGTAATATTGTACTGGGAATATAATATTTGCTTTATTTAGTGCCAACATTCCTCAGCACTTTATAGATATTATACCCATCAGTCCATCCTGTTGGTGCTGTCTAAGGACCCTGTCACATTTACACACATTAGTGTCAGCTTCCATTACACAGACAAGATACATAATATGCTGATGCCACTGATCCGAGCACTGACTACTCATCTCAAAACCATTAACCAACAGTTGAAGTACCCACGCCCCATTACTGGGGGCTCTGCTTCTCCTATGTTGTCACCTGAATTACATGAAAAGTATTAAAGAGGAACTAAAGGCCCTATATAAATGACTATCTTTTCAATATATCTGTATGATACAAACAGGTGCTAGGTTCTTGGATTTGTTGAGAGGTGGATGCAGATCTGAGAGAAAAGTGGGAGGAGAATAAGGTTGTGAACTCTACGATGGACAGCCAGTGTATCATTATATTAATATCCAGTTGCTCCTTATCCCTCTAAACCAGTTTTAAACTCAAATGGGGTTCCCCTCAGGTGTACTCACAGTGTAACTTCCTAGCGCAGTGGAGTGTAGGCCACCACCAGCTCACTTGGTTTGGAAGAGGTTAAAATCTGATGGAAAGTGTTACACTATCTAGCTTGTGCTACTGTCTTTATATTTTCTTACTGTCTGCATCTTGCCCTACTGCCCCCATCTTGTACTACTGTCCAGTCCTGCTGTCTCCATCTAGTCTTAACCTGGCCATAGACGCAAAGATCAGATTGTATAAATCATTGTACGATCGAAGATCCCCATCTTCCGACCTACCACTAACCTTCAGATTAAAGAAACCATTAAAAGAACAGATCAGCCTATGTTCTGCTCCTACAGCAATCGTACGGAAGGTTATGTCTGACAAGTTGGTGACGGTCTCCTACTGAAGATCATCAGATCGGCAATACAGGCAGAGATCTGATCGAAAGAAATTTTCTAACCTGTCTAATCGACTGAATGACCGATCAGCATGGCAATACAGACGTTGGGACACTCCATACACGATCCAAAAATCGTACGATTCTTCGATTCGTACGGTCGGATCATTGCGTCTATGGCCAGCTTTTCTTTCTGTTTCTTGTCCTGCTGTCTCCATCTTGTACTACTGTCTCCATCCTGTCCTGCTGTCTCCATCTAGTCCAACCGTCTACTTCTTCTCCTGCTGTCCCTATTTTGCCCATATCTTGCCCATATGCAGTTCCCTCCTAAAGTGCTGGCACAAGTCACATGACTGGGGCAGCTGGGAAATTGACAAAATGTCTAGCCCCATGTCAGATTTCAAAACAGAATATAAAAAAATCTGTTTGCTCTTTTGAGAAATGGATTTCAGAGCAGAGGTCTACTGGAGCAGCACTATTAACTGGTGCATTTTGAAAAACAAGTTTTCCTATGACAGTATCCCTTTAGGGTTGTACCCAGGGTCAGTGTTAGAAACAGGGGCCTCTGACAATGAAGATAGGCTCTGGCCACTATTTGACAGGGTAATTTAGTTATTTCAGGCTGACCTGCATCCCCCAGCTCTTGCTTAACTGCAGTTTCCAGTATTTAATTGTACAGCCCCAATGTATAAGCTGAAAAACTTCACAGTTGTTACATGGTATAATATGGTGATGGGAGCCCAGAAGGTTTCTTTCTCTAAAACCACTGTTGCCACTGAGCCAGGGTGTATACCTAAAGAGGAAGCATGAGGTATATGGGCACCATGAAGCCCAAATAAAGACCAATTTCAACATATATTGGTAAAACAGGACAACCTCTGGATACGTTGGGGGCCCTAAATTTTATTTGATTTGGGGCCCAGTAACATCTAGTCAGGCCACAAAATCACATAAAATCCACAAGCTGAATCACATTATGCGTGCAGTGTGTTCTACAACATGCACCTGATGGAAAGTTTGAAAGGTTCATTTTCATATGTGTAGGGTATTAAATGGATGAGATTGAGTTGTACTATGCATGGCACCCTTGCCCCAGGCAGGAGAAGGCTCTTCACTGTTAGGCATGTCCTTGGAAGGGGTTAAATTCCCATTGTACTTTGCCTCCATCTCTGAGTACCTAATTGAGTACAGCTGACACTGCAGCGTCTCCATGTGGCTTCCTGTCCATGTTTCCCATCAAACCCAACTTCAAACGAACCATCTGGGAATGAAGGGTTTGAAATTCTGCATAAATTAATTAAATCTGAATTCAACTTCCAGCCATGTAATTGGATCCATACGGGTGTATGCAATCCAGTTAGTCATGCCCAGTCCTACAGGCCATGAAATGTGTCTGTAACATATTAACTGCCCCCACACTGGCAGATACCCATGGCCTTGCCCCAATCACTACTGGAGGTTTAGCTGCATTATACACAGAGCAGGGGGTGTATCTCGTTTATATATAGGGTGACCTGAGGGGAGTAGGGGTAAAAAATTTCTATTTCACACTGATCCCTAATTAGTGTAATTCTCTTTAGCCCTAACCATTAGACTTGGTGGTGGTTACTAGGAGCCTTCTTATATATATTTTGGGATTGCCCCTGTGTTGGTATAAGATGTTGCCACTGTTCTGCATCATGTTGGGATGAACATTCAATATTTTTGTTCTGGTATGAAGCCTAATATAACTGATATAATTCCTAAACAAACAGAAACTAATTGAACCCCATGTAACCCCCCCCCCCCCACTCAGTAACAAATAGTCAGCTATGGTAAACAAAATAGTGAAACGTGAAGAACTTTTTACTCAGATGGACAAAAAGAAGAGAGAATTTGACAGCAATGGTTCGAATATACGCATACTGAATAGAAGTGAATATCTTATTTGCATATGGAAATTCTACAGCTGCTTATGGATATTTATGAGAATTCAAGGTTTTCAGTGTAGTTTTCCTGACTGCAGGGAGTTAGACCCAACATTACATAGTTGATTCATGAGTTGTATCTCACTTTGATGTGAAATGAAAAGCTTAGGGTTTCACCGGTAGGACTTTTCCAGCTATTGCTTGATAATGGAATATGATGTCATTGCTTGGGACTTGGAGCCGAATATTTCTCTGATTCACACATTTCTTTTTCTTTCGATTCATGCAAAACCTAAAGTGATACTGACATAAAAAAAAAACTACTTGTCAAACTATTAATATGCATTAAAAATTACCTATAGTTCATTGTTCCTAACAGGGTCGGACTGGGGGGCCTGGGGCCCACCAGGACTACTGTCCAGGACCCCTCCGACCCCCTGCCCCCATATCTTGAAAAGCCTCTGTTGACTGCCCTCTGGAGAGGCGCCACGCTCGCGCCTGCTGGAGAGGTGCCGCGCTCGCGCCTGCTGCTGGTAAGGCGCTACAAGTGCACCTGCACAAGTGGCGCTGTGCACGGTGCCTACAGAAGTCAGTCGGGAGAGGGGTCTGGCCCGGCGGGCGCTCATTAAGGGTCGGGGCCCACTGGGTATTTTCCCGGTTTCCCGGTCGGCCAGTCCGATACTGGTTCCTAAACTTGACTGTTTTTCCCACCTGACTGTCCCTCCAACATGTCAATTTGAGTTTCTAATGCTAACAGACTACTACTGCACAAATATAGCACCCCCATCATAGAGGAAAATGGGAATCAGATAATTAGTATAAAAGCATTGGGCAAATGCCAGAATTATATAGGGCACGTAAAGACAATGTTATTTGTAATAGATGAAACATTTCTGGTGTCAGTATCTCCTTAATCAAATGGATATACAAAAATTAAGACGGATAATGTAATAAAATCACAATGTTTGAACCAGGTCCAGTAACCTATAGCAACCAACCAGAAAGTAGCATTTACTGCTTTTTTTGCACAAAAGCAGGCATCTGATTGGATATGGGTTACAAGACCTGGTGCAATTCTGTGACACTTGTGATAATGGAAAGCAGAGTATCTCTATATTTCTTACTCAAATCCTTCCTCTCTCCCTAACAGTGATGGTTGCCTCCCGCAGTAACATGAGGACAAATGTGTGTAAGTGGTGTGACAACTCACACCCTATTTGTGATGGGGGCATTTGCCTGACCAACTGCTCCCTGAGCTCGTATTGTGAGAATCCTGAGGAAATCTGTGTCACCATTTGGTGAGTGTCTGGCCCTGTGTGGCAAAGTGCTATGGTATTACAGTGTGTCTTTCAAGGGGGGCTCACTGAAAAACGGTGTATTCCTAATGAAAATATAATTCTAAGCCATTTCATGATACCAGTTCATTGCTATTGTCTGTTGCTTTCTTTTCATTCTCAAATTTCTTTTCTCTGTACTGCTGGTTCTGACTCCTGAAACATTGACAATAGACACACTCTGGGAGTCACCCATCACCCCAGCTTCACACAGCACTATGAGAGTTACACAGTGCCACCAGCAGGCGGGCACTACACCAATTACTTACTATACTTATTGTTGTGATAGGACTAAGATTTATAGGAGAGCTCTGGGATAGCATACAGAGCGTTATGATAAAGAAATGATGGAACCCTACTGGGTCGTTCTGTGGACAGAAACCATGGCTCATTCATGGACAAAAGGGAAAGCTCTGCTGCAGGATAATGTTTACATTATAGATATGCATAATGTATGTATATTTTTATTTATTTATTTATATTGCCACTTATGTATGCAGCACTGTAGAGCAGTGTTATATTTTGGAAAGTTGGAAGCAGGACCAGAACTTCTATTTTGTATACTTAGTATAACCCGGTGTATGGTGCCTTTCAGGAAGGAAGACAATGAGAGCCTCCGGCTCAGCACCCGATGTCACCACCCGCTCCTGCTGCTGGAGAACTTCCTGGTGCCCAACTACAACACCAGCCTCTGTGTCATGAGCGCCATGCCCTCCGTGTCTGGGCGACTGTACACCTGCGCTTGCAAAGAAGAACAGGAATGCAACGACAAGCTCATCTTCTACAACCACACCAATGGTAATGGTAGCCAATGACTGAGACTGGCCCTTCCCATCCATATGTAAAACTCCTAATATACAATAAAAGAATATTTTGGGCACACACTAAGCCATGCCCTGATACTGTACCATGTAATGAAAACAATATGACATCTCCCTCCCATATGTATAAATGCAAATATACAGAGAAGGAATGTTCTGGGCACACAATAAGCTGACTGATGGATAGATTACATTTTCTAATTGAACCAATGTTGTTAGCGGAATGGCACAGGGCTCTGTCCTTTGCCTTTTTCATTTGTTTATTATAGGGATGCCCCGAATCCCTGAATTCTTAGTGAAAGATTTGTCCGAATACCGAACCAAATCCGAATCCTAATTTGCATATGCAAACTATGGACCGGAAAGGAAAAGGTGGGAAAAAATGTTTTTACTTTAAGTCTACATTTATTTTCCCAAACCTAATTTACATATGCAAATTAGGATTCAGATTCAGTTTGGCCATGTACCAGGATTCAGCCTAATTCGAATCCTGTTGAACAAGGCTGAATCCCGAACCGAATCCTGGTTTTGTGCATCCCTAGTTTATTAATGACCTGAAGGTGGGCATTGAAACTTTATTTACACGTTTTTCCATCAGTCTTGGAATTACAAAATCACAGCAAGCAGGCATGTGGACTTTTATGGAAACTGTTTTAAGGCAGGGTCGGACTGGGGGGCTATTGCCCCAGGGCCCATATCCAGCCCCCCTGCCGCACTGGTGTTGGCGCCGTGAAGAAGATGTGGGTGCAGATCTGGGCCAGCGCGGCCCACAAGAGTCGGGGGCCCACCGGGTTTTTTCCCGGGCCAGTCCGCCCCCTGTTTTAAGGTAACAGTGTATCATCACAAAATCTTGTGTATGTGCCAGATTAGGAGACCTAATGCCCATGTAAAGTTCTCTACACAGAGTGTGGGGAGGAAGGGGACTGTGAGGAGTGCAGTGTTATCTTGTAAGTGCTAAAGTGAAAGTTAAAGGCATAGAGGCAAGGAAGGCAATATATGATTGACAGCTCAGATATTTAAAATTCTTTATAGCAGGTATGGATGTATTAATGAAAACATGAATTTGGGTTTCATGTTTCATTTGCAAATGACTTTCATTATACAGCTTTTTATGCCTGGGTGACAGGTCTGCTTTAACTCAAGGGATGGAAACATATTTGTCCTCTCTATAGGTTCCTGATAAGACCTCATCTGGAGTATGGAGTGCAGTTTTGGACTCCAGTCCTTAAGAGGGATGTAAATGAGCTGGAGAGAGTGCAGAGATGTGCAACTAAACTGGTTAGAGGGATGGAAGACTTAAATTATGAGGGTAGACTGTCCAGGTTGGGGTTTTTTTTTCTGAAAAAAGTGCTTGCGAGGGGACATGATTACACTTTACAAATACATTAGAGGACATTATAGACAAATAACAGGGGACCTTTTTACCCATAAAGAGGATCCCCGCACCAGAGGCCGCCCCTTCAGACTACTAGTTTATGTGTGTGTGTGCCTATCTATGTAACAATACCAATGTAACTGTACTATCTAAGGGAAACAATATGGCACCCCCTCCCATATGTATAAATACAAATATACAGAGAAGGAATGTTCTGGATAAACAATACACTCATACTGTATTAAGTAAGGGGAACAATATGGCACCTCCCTATGAAATGTAGAAATATAAATATACAGAGATAAGGAATGTTCTGGGCACACAATAACTCTAATTGGACAAAATGTTTATACTGAAATACTGAAATGTGTTTCTGTTTCATTCTGTTTCTTCACTTTCCTTATAGGATTCTCCATGTTGCACAGCAGGGAGGTGGTTCCTGTGGCTGCTATTAGTCTTCTCCCACCATTTCTATGTACTGTGATGGTGACAGTACTGTTCTACTTGTATCGGACCCAAAGGCTCAGTAAGATACCCAACTCCTGGCAATACAAAGGGGGGCATTGCCTGGAGGCTGGAGGGACAGAGGAGTATAACTGTAGGTTGTCCTCTGTTCAGATGAGCAATTCTCACTTGGACATGAGCCCAATGTGTGCCAACAGCATCAACCACAACACCGAACGGCTGCCTATTGAGCTGGAACAACGTGTTGGTAAGGGTCGCTTCGCAGAGGTGTGGCGGGCCAAGCTGAAGTACAGTGTGTCTAGTCACTGTGAAATGGTGGCAGTGAAGATCTTTCACTGCCAAGAGTTTTCTTCTTGGAAAAACGAGAGTCGGATTTTTGCTGATGCCAACCTGAAACATGAGAACGTGTTACAGTTCATCACAACTGAAATTCGTGGCACCAACCCCCAAAAGGAATATTGGATCATCACCACTTACCATGCCAAGGGCAACTTGAAAGATTACCTGGCCAGCCATGTACTGAACTGGACCACCTTCCTAAAGATGGCTGGCTCCATTGTGAATGGTGTGGCCCATCTGCACAATGACTGTACCCCTTGTGGTGTCATAAAGATCCCCATTGCTCACCGGGACATTAAGAGCACCAACATCCTGGTGAAAAGCAACTGTGATTGCGTTGTGTGTGATTTTGGGATTGCAGTGCGGTTGGATCCCTCTCTCACCACAGAGGATTTTGCGAACAGTGGCCAGGTGCGGGTGTCAGGTTGTTAGCCAACTTATTATCAGTGCAATAAGGAAGGGCCACCATCAGTAATCACTATGCCCCATGCTACTGAATTAGGGGGCCTTCTCCTAAGGAGCCCCAATTATTTACCGACTAGTCAGTTGAGCCCCCTCGGTGGGCTCTGCCAACATGAAAATGGGGCCCCAATGAAGAAAAGAATCCAGATGGACGGTCATGCACCTGATACCTCTTGGTTTCTTAATTATGCACAATCCATTCAAACCCTGTCCCTTTTCTGCAAACCCTGCCCCTTTCATAGCCTGCAAATCATGCTATCCCATCTAGGGCCCCTCTGTCATTCATTACTCATTTGACCCCGATGGTGGCCCTGTGAGACTGGCATTACCCTTAAACCCATATACAGAGTTGTCTCTACATGCATTGCTCATATATAATGTTCATATGCCCTACAGGTTGGCACAGCCAGATATATGGCCCCAGAAGTTTTAGAGTCAAGGGTGAACTTGGAAGATCTGGAATCTTTCAAACAGATGGATGTCTACTCTCTGTCGCTGGTTTTGTGGGAACTGGGCACTCGCTGTGATGCCGTCGGAGGTAAAAACCCACTCGGCTCTATCTGCTCCTTACACGAAATTTAGTACCATGGTATTTTGGGTCCCCTATTTTTGGATTCAGTCCAATCTCCTTTACAGCCAGTTTCCCCCAATCTGATCATGCCCTGATCCACCTTAAAGGACAAGGAAAGTGTAAAATAGAATAAGGCTAGAAATGCTGTATTTTGTATACTAAACATAAACATGAACTTACTGCACCACAAGCCTAATCAAACAAATGATTTATGCTTTCAAAGTTGGCCACAGGGGGCTGTCATCTTGTAACTGTTATACATCTTTGCAAGACCAAGACTGTGCACATGTTCAGTGTGATCTGGGCTGCTTAGGGATCTTCATAATTATCAAAACAGGGAAACAAACAAAGCTGCTTGAGTTCTGCGTGGCTGGGAAGTAAGCCGGGGGCTCCGCCTACTGTTCATAAGTATGATTGTTTCCCTGCCAAGAGTTAGGGACTGTCTGACAATTCCTATCCACAGCAGTAAATGAAGGGAGAATTTCACTGCATACAGTCAGGTTTCTTATAAAAACGGTACACATTTTCTAATTAAAGTATAATGGAAATAGGTTTCTTTTTCATTAAAGAAAGCGAAAATGGGATTTTATTTTTATTTTTTTTTGCCTTTACATGCCTTAAAGGGGTTGTTCACCTTTGAGTTAACTTTTAGTATAATGTAGAGAGTGATATTCTGAGACAATTTGCAATTGGTTTTCATTTTTTATTGTTTGTGGTTTTATAGCTATTTATCTTTTTATTCAGCAGCTCTCTAGTTTGCAGTGTCCTCAATTTGGTTTCTACGGTACAAATTACCCTAGCAACCCTGTGCTGATTTGAATAAGAGACTGAAATATGAATAGGAGAGGGACTGAATAGAATGAGAAGTCATAAAAAGTGGCAATAACAATTCATTTGTAGCCTTACAGATAATTCATTTTTAGATGGTGTCAGTGACCCCCATTTGAAAGCTGCAAGGAAACAGAAGAAAATTGCAAATCATTAAATAAATATGTAAAATAAATAATAAAGACCAATTGAAAAGTTTCTTAGAATTGGCTCTTCTACAATATACTACAAGTTAACTTGAAGGTGAACCACCCCTTTAACACTTCCATCAGTAGTAGGATTAAGGTAGGTTTGTCACCTGGCCCATCCATGTTTATATCTGCTGATAAAACCCATATGATGCATGGCTAATTTTTATACAGGTCTAGTAGCCTATGAGCTTGAAATCCAGCCACTGCTCAGCTCCACTCTTCTGACCCTAACTCTGTTTCTGCTCCTTTCCTCCTTGTATATGTCCAGCACCCAAAATTCGGTCTTGTCAACTGCCCTGATTGAGAGAATATTTGTTTTTCGTTAGAGGTGAGAAGCTATGAGCTGCCTTTTGGGAGCAAAGTTCGAGAGCAGCCATGTGTAGAGACCATGAGGGACCTGGTGTTGCATGGACGGGTCCGGCCAGAAATCCCTGACACTTGGAGAAGACACCCGGTGAGTTAATGCAATTGTGAGGCTGGAGCTGACCCAAGTGCATCTGCTTATAAATTCTAATAAGGGAACTTAATCTATTAAATTCCCTCTCTTGCTAGGAAATCCCATAATCTGACTGCCCTTACAGTAAAGAACCCTCTTTCTATGCTGATGTTGATATCATTTTCCGTCCCCACCAATGAATCATTCATTCCCCCTCTCTTGATAGTGAATCCCATAACCTGACTGCCTTTATGGAAAAGAAACCCTACCTATGCTAATAGTTATAACAAAGGAGGGGCCACACTCAAGGGAATCACAGTTAGTAGACAAATATATGTACCTGCCGTAATTGTATATATAACAATAAAGGCTAATTTATTTAGAGGTTTTTTTTAATAACAGTGAGTTTCAGCCTCTTTCCCCATCAGACTATTTAAAACCATGTTCCTCTTCCAGTTTGTGATCGGAACCCCAGGACTAGATTTAAAAAAAAAAGATTTTGTGCCCCTAGGTTGCTCACACACTACTCTCTCCCAATTCACACTCCACTTGCACCTTACCCCCAGACACATAACACATTTTATGTATGCACCTTTTATTCATGCCCCTAGGGACTGGATATCCTGTGCGATACAATCACAGAGTGCTGGGACCATGACCCAGAGGCCCGTCTTACTGCCCACTGCGTGGCTGAACGCTTTAAACTAATGGCCCAAATGGATTGTGATACCATGAACCATCAAGCAGCTGACTGAGGAGCATCCCCAGAACGCAATGGCTTCTTCTTGGATCTAATGTCTCTTTTCTAACAGTGTTATAGACCATTTCTATTGCTGGAGCTAGCTACAGAGACTGGAAGAGACTATAACAAACAATGGAAAGTTATGCCACCAATTTTTAAAAACTTTGAATGGGGGTGCAATGAGGTTGTGACCACAAAATTCACATAAACAAATACAAGAGGTCTTCTGCACTCAACTCATTATCAATATATCAAGAACATTGCAACATTTTGTGCCTTAAGTTACTAAAAATTCCTTATCCATTAAACAAAAGAGGGATTGTTTGTCCATATATTGCAATATATTTAAGCTGGCCAACTACGTCAGTATCCTTGGAAGAGACCCCTTTCTGCACATGTACAGCAGGACAGCCAGTGCCTCTATACTGCATATAGCAAAAAGAGTAACCAAAGAAATGTTATAATCTGGCAGCTCATAACCATGCAATGGAAAAAATGTATTCCATACCTAACACACTGATTGGATTGTTATAGAACCTGCCCTGGGGGAGTCTGGGTAGGAGAATGCAAATACCCACAGTATATTAAAAACGAGAGTATAGGTTGATTTTTCCTCGTTGACAATCCAGCCAAGATACTGAATGATCTTCAATGACCTCTCTCGATGTTTGAGAAGGAGGGAGGTTGACACTGCCCAGAACAACCAATCTTCTAGGAAAGGTATCCCATGAATACCTTTTTGATGCAACTACGTTTGAGAACATCCTTGGAGCAGATGTAATACCAAAGAGCAGGAAATTTCTGTGAGCAGGAAAAATAAGCGTTTGGAGATAGGTGTTTTTCTGATCCAAGGTCGCAAGGTAGTCCCCCAGCTATATCATTTGCAGAGTCAATCTTACTGTTTCCATCATCATTGAAATCTATTTCTCAAAAGAACAAACAGATTTTTTTAGATTTCATGGGGCTAGACACATTGTAAATTTCCCAGCTGCCCCAAGTCATGTGACTTGTGCTCTGATAAACGTCAATCACTCTTTACTGCAAGTTGGAGTGATATCACCCCCTCCCCCCTCAGCCTAACAAGAGAACAATGGGAAGGTAACCAGATAACAGATCCCTAACACAATATAACAGCTGCCTGGTAGATCTAAGAACAGCACTCAAAAGTAAAAACCCATGTCCCACTGTGTTCCATTCAGTTCCATTGAGAAGGAAAAGCAACAGCCTGCCAGAAAAGAGGTTCCTCCTAAAGTGCTGGCACAAGTCACATGACCAGGGGCAGCTGGGAAATTGACAAAATGTCTAGCCACATGTCAGATTTCAAAACTGAATATAAAAAAAAATTGTTTACTCTTTTGAGAAATGGATTTCATTGCAGAAGTCTGCTGGAGCAGCACTATTAACCGATGTGTTTTGAAAAAAAACATGTTTTCCCATGACAGTATCCCTTTAAACTCCATAAAGGTTTGCTGCAACAATTCCTTAAACCAGCCCATTGAGGGCTCAGGTTGAGGAGAAGGAGTGGTGTCCTTAAGACAGGCAGTCTTCACAACATCCTCTGGAATAGCCATCAGGAAGAGGGGTTTGACGTTCCCTACAGACAAGATGCCTAGTCTTAGAGGTCTTTTTCACTTCATCTGTGGAAAACAACATACAGAGAAAAAAACATACAGTAGGGAGAAGAGGGAGCAAAATAGTTTAGTAAAGGCTACTATTAGTAATGATTTGCAGGCAGCTACAGCCCTAGAGAGCAGAATGCCAAGTCTGCGGGCTAGGGCAGCATATAAGGAAGCAGCAATACATTCTTGGTCCGTGATGTCATCTTTCTACTCCCCAGGCCGAGACGCTTCCATTGTGCACGCACCAGCCATGCTGTCTGCCTTTTGTAGCCACAACCTGCAGGGAAGGTGGGGCGACTACTATTTTCAGAAGTCCCTCAAACAGTAAAGGTAGGATGAAAAAAGCAAATCATTATATGGGGGAGGCAGGGGTATTATAATCTGCTTAATTAAATCTCACTCGTCCTACCTGACAGGAGGGCATTTAGCCCCATATGAGTTGCAGTATAGGATGTGAAGGAAACTTTGATTGATCAGGTTAGTGATGTTGGATTGCTATTACTCTGAACACAACTGTACATGCCTAGCGGAGTAACATTCTGTTCCATGGAATAGTGTATTTTCACGGAAAATTAAACAAATGTAAAGTCTATTTCTTCTGCGGGAATGAACGAATCACACAGTGATATGCACCATCAGTTCTCCTCTCCTACATGGGTTAAAGGAAAATGGTTATGGGGAAATGACAGATGTATCATGGGAATTGTAGCAGATGAGACAAAAGACACACAAACAGCAGTGTCCATTATGGATAAATATATTTAGCAGGAATCTGCTCTCAGTGCAGGTCACAAAAAGGTAAAGGTGTGCATGGGGCAGATAGGCCCTCCTACCTTATTAACATTATCCCTGGCCCTTACACATACACACAGCTCCACACCACCATTTATAAAAAGTTACGTTCATAGCAGGACACAACCTGTATCATGTCTGTTATTACAATGAGAAATGGGGGTCCAGGGGGAAGAGATGGAGTTGCTGCATTTGGACACACTGCTTGGAAGACAACACAGAGAAGAGGAGAGAGTAAGGCACCACTCTTAGTAATGTACATCTTAATGTACAGCAGGGGGTAGATTCTCTACAACATGCCCGTCATTGCCAGCAATCCTAAAAGGCTCATCATGTAGAAACTGTGCAGAAAAAGGACATGGTTGGTTTTACCTGAACTTTTTTTGGGTGGGGTCCACGGTTTACTTGCTGTGGAACATCTGGTTTACAGAATTGCAGATTGAAAGAAGTTGCCATATGGCATTGTGCTGGATTATCAGTTGTGTGAAAAAGTCGGATTGCTTACACTGCATTTCCTATTGCTGAACTGCACTACAGGCATCAAACAGCAACCCCACCCCCTCCATCAAAACCATTATAAACACATTCTTATTTGTCTCCTCTCTGATTTCCGCTCCCCTCTGCCCAGACTGGTTCATTCCTCCAACAACAGCCATCTTAACCTACTGCCTATTTGCTTATTAAAGTGATGGGCCCCTAAGGCCATAGCTTTCCTGTCATGGAGTACGATGTCATTTTTTTATTATGACATCACTTTTACTTTGTTCTCATTTTGTTCTCTCCCCATGTTTGGGACTGAAACCTCTATTTGGGTGCACAGAATGTGAATTAAAGAAACTGGCAAGCCAAGGTTTCTTGGTTTTAGACTTTTCTCCTATTCACTGTCTATATCTGTAATGTCCTTATGTCCTGCTTCAGCAGATATCTCCTTGCACGAAACCCTGGGAGTTCACCTCAACTCAAATGAGCCTGGCATGTTAGTGGTATGTAAGACACTGGCTCCGGCTCCAAAATCATGGGTGAATGCAGTATCATCTTCATTTCTTTCACATGCCATGGGCAGCACCACTG
>CM044448.1:44583914-44605599 GCA_024363595.1 Xenopus borealis
TAAGCATACAGCATGAATATGAGAATACTGCATGACGTTCATATGTTCATGTATGATGAATACTGCATGAAGTTCTGGCACAGCCAGTAATGAAACAGTCATTAGAAGATGTATTACTGCAAGAGAAGGGCAGGAATTGCTTGCAGAGTCCTGAGTGAATTGAGGGAGTTTCAGGGGTTTGTAGAGGAGTTCCAGAGTGGGGCAGAGAAGACAAGTAACACTGATCAGAGATTTCGCCTGACTCCCAGAAGCTGATTTGTTCCCCAGTTTGCTGATGAACACCCTCAGGGAAATCTCCATATCCTGGCTTGTCAGGGGACTGGTACAATCATCTAGCAATGGCATGAAAAGCCTTTATTGTCCAGAGTCTGCGCTTTTCCACAGGGGCTGGTTGTAGAACCATCCCTCTCCCTGCAAGAGAACAGAAGAGAGACATATTCTCATGTATATTCTATACAGTAGTTAGAGCTGCATATGCTTCATCTGGAACAGTAAATCTCATCAGCTGAATGATCATGGCAGCTCACATTCCCCAACAATACCATTAACCAGGTTCCATGTGCAGTATATCCATACACTGTAATTAGTAAATGCCCTGTAGCATATGTGGTGCAACACTATTGCAACTCTCAGAAAAAGCATTAACCACTAAACACAACCCTGTAGGGAATTCTTACAGATGCTAATGCACCATCATACTTTTTGAAAAGGGCCCTAATCAAGGAGATTACCTCTTGTTTGAAGTATTTTGTGATCCGTGGAGTCTCGGTCTCTGCCCGGAGTCGCTCTTCTGCTCTCTGTCTCTCCTCCAGGGCTTGCTTGTGCTCTGTTGCAGTTTCTATATCCTTTGCACTCAAAGACTCTGTGACATTTTTCCACAGACGCCTGCAGTAAGAAGGAACCATAAGACACCAATCACCCAGTAGAACCTGGAATTATTGTTATTCAGGAGCTTTATATGGTAATGCTAGATTTGTATAAAACACAGGAAAACCAGAGCAACTGATTATCAGGGCACCTTGGGCTTATGCTGCCAAGAAGGCATATCAGTGTGCATGTGAATTTTGCTCACCTGGACTCGAATGGGCCCTGCTTCTCTACAGGACGCACCAATTTCCTCGTAATGGGCAATTTGGTCAGGTCAATAGATTTGGTTTCTCCGCTGCTGTATGTGAATTCCAGAACACTGTTCCACTCACCCTGGATTTTACACACTACACTGTTACTGGCATTGTGCTTCACTTCTCCGGTAACCCTGTGCAAATAATCACAGTAATAATAATATAACATTTACAAAAAGCTTATGTCTCCCTTTATGTTATCCAATGGGATTTTTAGTCCCGTCTGATCGACATCTGGCCAACTATAGATCGGGTAAGCCCGTTGGAGGACCCCACGCAGAGGCCGATTAGCTGCCGACTCAGTCTGTCAGCAGCTTTTATTGGCCAGTGTATGGCCACCTTAATACAGAGAAACCATAACAGATGAATATTGCTGGGCCATAAGCATTGTCCAGCATATGTACGTAACCAATGCTACAGAAAAGTGAAAAGCTTTTCACAGTAATTACCCGATGGTACAATTTATTGAATTTAATATATTCACATATACCTACACATATGGCCCGTGCAAATTCTGTTCACGTCCCAGTGATTACAGGCTTTCATACAGCAATCAAGACATTTGCACGCATGGAGGGTCACAGAAATGACCTTACCTGTGCAACTTGCCCCCATAGAAAGGCTTGGTATGGAAGGTGATGGCTGCAGAGTAACCAGACTTAGCACAGTTCACGTTGACCTTCCCACCCAGTTCCACCCACGGCACGGTTAGAATGGAACGAGCGTATGCACAAGGTAAGGTGAATGTGTACTCTTCCCCATGCTCCAACAAGTATAGGACTCCTACAAGATAAAAAAGGGGGGTTGCCCTACAGTGCAATTCCAGATACACACCCTAAAACCCACTTACATGCCTATAATTATATCCATGTTGGGAGATATACCCACTTCACCTACCCAGAATTATTTTGCTATTATGAAATACACCCAGAATGAGATCCCTAGTGGTAGATACACACTGAATCACACACCCAAAAGGGTATCCCTAGTAGAAGATGTACTAACATCCAAAGTGATAATTAGAAGGGAACAATAAACTAATTTAAATCTTCAGAATTATATCACTACTACCTTCTCCAATCATGGTCACTCCAATGGACATCCCCATGAATTTGCTCTTTGTCCAGATGTGGGTGTTGACACACATTCGGCGCTCTGGACATTCGGCATAGAAGCCCGAGACCGGAGGGTGATGGGAGACCTGCTCAGCCACAAACCTAATGGTGTAACAATCTGGTTTATTAGAGTCTTCTGGATGTGGGGCCTTATCCTGTGTATTTGGGGGCTTCTCTGAGGAACTGGAAAGCTGCAGAGAATCTTTGGGTACCCTCCAGGAGCAGTGAAATGTCTCCCCAATGATGGGGTTGTATGGCTTTTTGGCCAGTGCCCCCTTGCGTCCTTCATGGAAGGAGGTCAGGTAATACTCCACAAATCTCACCATGCGCTCCTCGGGAGCGAGGCCACCGCTGATGGACAGGAAGAGATCTGGGTGAGAAAGGAAGTCAGCATACATCTCTAGCAAGGAACGTTTCTCCAGGATGAATGTGGGGAGGACCACCTAGGAAAAGAAAAGTCATTGGGGTCATTCTCTGGGTGTGTGAGAAAACTGTTGGAAACTCTGCAGAAGTTTGTGGTGGTGGAGAGGAAAGATCGGTCCTGAGTGTAGGAAGACAAGGAACCATTTGCAGCAGTTCAACAAAAAAAAGAGTAGCAGGTTGGGTTCTGTTTTATGTTGCAACACACTCTGCCACAAAAGCGCACAAGTTTATGGGCACAAGCAAACAACCATGCAGGAGAACTTCCTTACCCGGGTCAGGTCCATGCCCAATTTGAGCTGGGATAAGAGATGCAAAATGACACTTCTCTGTTCCTCCACGGCCCCCAAGTCATCTTCTTTGAGATCACACCTGTCCACCACCTCATCCTCTGGGTTTATGTCTTCAAGTTCCTATGGAATAAAATGGGACAATGAGAGAGAAATCCAAGGCAGCCTACAGATACTAACCTTCTATCTGTTTTCCTTTTTTTCACTCAAATGAGAACTAAACACAAAAAATCAACTGCACCTCTGATCACTGCAATTTGAGGCCCTGGTCATAGCAGCTCTTGAAGTACTGCCAATCAAAGCAACCCATGTGTTTGTCACACCAGCAAAGAAAAACTACCACTTTCATTTCATTGCACACACAGATGTATCTCATTCCCCATCCTACCCTGCAGCACTTACCCCAGAAGCCAGGGCACTATCAGATAAGACCTGTGTCTCTCTCAGAAGATCTTGCTCTTTGCTTTCCTGCACTGCAAGACCGGGCTCTTCACCATTCTTCAGATGATTAGGGATAGGGATTTTTGCTTCCAGCCAATTGTTTGTTGTACCTGAAGTGAAAGGAAGTTTGCTCATAATCCACAATAAGAACAGTGCTCCGTGCAATGTAGCCACAATTTGGGGATAGAGGTTCTCATTGGCAACCTATATGATCCAGATGCGGAGGACATGAGCAGGCACCACTATCTGACAGGTAACTGGTTTCTAACTGTACAGCTGCATCTCCAAAAGGCAGCACCTTTCCCATTCATTAGCATACTGCTATATAATTGGCTGGAGAATGTCACCAGAATCTGCCTGCAGAGTCTTGGAATCTGATACAGAAAGGTGTAAAGCACATGGTACTGAGGAACCCCAATGGCTCAGCACTAGATCCAAGAAAAGATTGAGAAGCACAAGTTGAGCCCAGGCCACACTGAAAAGAGCCTAACCATCCACCCCTTGTGTCCTCCCTATGTGAAGAGAAATTATAGGGAACCAGCCCAGGGCACTTTTACCTGTGACCCCTCCTGAGAGAGACTTAGAGCTCCTGTTACTGCCTGTCTAATGTCAATTGCATTAATTATTAACTTGTTCCATGAAAAGAGAGGCTGTACCTCTGCTCTCCTAAGCAACAGGTTTAATGTTTAATGGCACTTACAGAAAGTCACTTGGTTGCTTTTTTCACATGGAAAAGACACAATGTACAGCATTCTGACTCTCCCTCTTTCATTATTATTATTTTCTTATCACCTATGCCACTGACCAGTTTCACTGTGTCACTAAACATGAGAGAGAGACTAGAAGGTTGACAAGTGAGGTTGGGTAAAGGTTGTGGTACAATAACAGTGTCAGGACTGATGGTGTGCTTCCTTAATTTGGACCTCATCACATACAGCTGAGCAGGGTTGGCTGTCCTATAGATTCAGTATGTAAAAGCACTGCCTCTGTGCCAAGACAAACGAGAGAGCGGCCACGGAAATAATTGCTGAAGGGGAGACACCGGTGGTGCATTCCCATGTGCCAAAATTTGACCTAATCTTGCATTGACATCTGTCATTCTGCATTGCTGGGTGCTGTGGGATTTACACCTTCACAACACTAGCTATTCTGTATTCCATTAGGCAGTGGTATGTCTCGGGTAATTGAAGGAAAACTATACCCCCCGGACAATGTAGGTCTCTATAAAAAGATATTGCATAAAACAACTCATATGTAAAACCCTGCTTCATGTAAATAAACCATTTTCATAATAATATACTTTTTTAGTAGTATGTGCCATTGGGTAATCATAAATAGAAAATATCCATTTTAAAAAATAAGGACAGCCTCCTGGGATCCTAGGATCCAACGGTGCACACAAACATACCAAACAAACTATAAAGTTAGGTCACACGAGCCAATTAACAGACAGAGTTGTGTCTTTTGCTTCAACACTTCTTCCTGTTACAGTTGAAATATTTCTGATCAGGTGATCTCTGAGGCAGCACACAGACCATCATGAAATGGTGGTTCAAGGCAAGAGATGTAAAAGGGCAATATTTACTTAAATATATATACCAGGTAGGTAAGATTCTTTAATATGTCACTTAATTTGATATAAACTATCTGTTGCTCAAAAATTCATTTTCGGGGTATAGTTTTCCTTTAATGTTTTTAAATTGTCATGGTATATGTGGATGTGGTTGGGCGATCAAAATTTTCCCTCTGCAATGTCTGCCAAGGTAGGGGCACCCTATAACAACAGAGCCACCATGCCTGAGAAATACATTACTGTCCATTAAAAATAATCTTAACATGGCTTTTGGAAGCCTTTGGTTTTTATGGGCATTACTTATCAATACAACTAGGTAGGTAAATAGTGCTTTGTGCCAAGCAATATATGCCTATATGGGTTTATTTTAAGAAAGTCACCTTCACAGTTTTATTACTGAATGGCAGTTTTATGAACCTTTTCCTTTTTTTAATCATTTCCCTACCACTTTATCATTTCTGCTTTTTAATTTATATCTTTTTATTCAGGCCCTCTCCTATTCATCTCCCACTTTCTCATTCACACCACTTCCTGGTTGATTGAGCTGCCAATGCTAAAAAAATAAAACAGCAAAATAATCCCATAAAAATGTACAACTGTACAAATGATAAATCACCCTGTAATATAAATGTAATGCCCCAGAGACACATAAGAGTGGAGCTATCTCCTTGGTTAGGGCTGCATGTGGTTAGGGCAGGTTAAACATCTGTGGGGCTCTCCTTTTGGGAAGGATTAGCTATGGGTGAGGCTCACCTGTGGCAGGAATGTGCCTCTGCAGGGCTATATGTTGCTGGTGTAACATCTGGAAACAGTCATTCAGGCAGCTGAGTGTGGCCATAGATGTCGCTTTCAACATGAGAAGATCCTGATCCAGGGAACCTAGGTGCCCAGCAGTAGGGAGACCCTCAATGCTGCGCATCAGATCCCTTTGCTGAACCTCAGCTTTGCTCATCATCTGGGGTGGAAGATAGAGAGAGAGAGAGAAGGAGAGAGACAGAGAAGGGAGCTTTGAAAAGCATGTCTTACCAGTCTACTAGAGTAAGAACACTAAAAGTCTGGCAAATTCTCAAGACTCCCCCAACCACAAAAATTGTTAGAGAAATAAGTTAATTTTCCATGTTAGCTTGCCCTTTAACATAAAAAATGAAGGCTAGGTGAATGGAAGGTGTTCCCAGCAATTCCAAAGAGAAACAAAAAACAAAATTTTCAAAACACGCAATAAATATTTTCAGAGTGGCTCTGTGGCCCCATTATAGGCCAGTACAGTATTTTCTTTCAGGCATCACTGTTCATTTTAGCTTAGAATCAGAAGCATCTCCATTACATTTTCCATAGCCAGCAGCACAGTGCTACAGGAAGATATAGTTTCCTTCAAAATAAATAACAGGAGCAAAATCCTCACACTGCTCTCACTCATCTTTGGGTGACACTACTACAATGATATGTATACAACAGGGTCTCTACCTCTGAGTAACATAAGCAGCCTACAACTCTTAATTAAGCTCTGGTGCCCCCAGGTAGGCTAGCTCCCCATCTCTGACCTCTCGCACATCGCCTAAGTGGTCTGGTTGCTGCAGCAGAGCTCTTCTGTTGGCTGGCACCATCTTGTGATGGCCAAGGTTGAAGAAAGAGGCAGCATTTTGGCTGGGCCGGCGCTGGGACCCAGGAGAGTTTCCACTACCCTGAGAAGCCAGCGAGAAACTTCTGGATTTCAGAGGGGGGTTGTTCTGTGGGGACAACAAGGGACACTGGTTAGTGACAAACAAGTCAGAGTGGGTGCCTATGGGCTGACACTGCTCAGTGTTGCACTGTGGGAAGGACAGAGGATTTGGAACAGGCACTGCTCAGGTTTGCATTGTGGGAGGGACAGAAGATTTGAGCATAACCATGCTCAGTATTGAACTGTGGGATTTGGGAGTGATTTTACTCAGGTGTCCTTACCATGCCAATGGCTTCTGTGTGGTGCTGGGTGCAGATCTGTAGTCGACTCACCCAGTGCTGGCGTTCTTTGGCATCAGTTGCTGTTGGTAAGAAGAAAAACTAATTGGAAAATGGAAATAAAAATGACAGGGCCTCCCATAGACCAATTTTACTCTACTTGTTACCAAGGCCTTACTCAAGCTGTGGACTTCTAATGAAGTAGTATGGCCTTTTTTAGTACAGAAGCTGACGGTAGCAGCAACCCAGATTGTCCGCCACTCCCAGTAAACATAATAAAGGGGACATGATACTTGGGACATTCAAAGTAAATGAGGCATATTGCAGTAATTTGCTCCAAAAATGTTGAATAAATGGGAAGCCCCAAAATATACGTAGATAACAGCCAACCACTTTACACATTGGTCAGAGGTCATTGGGTATATATTTGAGAGCCTGTATGGAGTAAAGTACACTCTATTCAAAAACTTTACTTGTATACATCTGTCTCTTATTGATGTATCTACCCTCATCTCTTCTTCCAGCCTAGAATATCCCTGTCCCATTTTTCTCTCACTTTTACCAATGGGCCAGGACAGGCCTGCCTTAATATAGTATAAAATCAGGTTGTTGGTTTGCCATGATCTTTTTCTACGCAGGTACATCTCAAGGGTGGACTCGACTAATTCAGTGGGTCTAGTGGGGAATTGGGTCCTAAAGGCGTCTTAATTGGAGGTACCTAAAAAACATGGAATGAGGCAAATGAAACTGCTTAATATCCCCATTCTCTACAAGAAGGATCACCAACCTTTTTTTACCCATGAGCCACATTCAAATATAAATAAAAGTTGGAGAGCAACACAATCATTCAAAAAGTTCCTGGGGGTTGCCAGTTGTGAACTTTGACTATTGGTAGCTCCTATATGGACTGGCAGCCTACAGAAGGCTCTGTTTGGCAGTGCGCATGGTTTTTATGCAACCAATATTGTAATAGTTACACTGCACACCCGGAATTTTACTCACTTTCGCTGCAGTAGTGGTGCTGGTTATCCATCGACCCGGTGAGGCCCCTTAGCAACAGCAATTCTATAATCATGGATCCGCACACACTGGTTTTTCTGCAGTGGGGAACCCCTTTCTTTTTATTTATATTTACCACCAATATCAACGTTTCAGGGGTACAGGATATCCTGATGAAGGGAGGTTGTACCCCCCGAAACTTTGATATTGGTGGTAAATATAAATAAAAAGAAAGGGGTTTCCCCACTGCAGAAAAACCAGTGTGTGCAGATCCATGATTATAGAATTGCTGTTTTATGCAACCAAAACTTGCCATCATGCCAAGAATTCCAAAATAAGCACCTGCTTTGATGCCACTGGGAGCAACATCCAAAGGGTTGATGAGCAACATGTTGCTCATGAGTCACTGGCTGGGGACCACTGCTCTGCAATATAGTGTAGGTTTTGACTCCTCGACTTGCCTAACAATTAATGTCTGGTAAAGCATTGAAATAAGCCAGAAATCAGTTTCCCCACAGAGCCGATCAGTGGGATGACACAGGTCTCTTTTAATGGACATGTGTAAGTTTGGCCACGGCTTCCCAAGATATATGTTAATTGGCTAGCTAGAAAATGCAATTTAGGATCCGGGAGGGTGTGTGAATTTTGTAAAACCCATTCGTGAATGTTCTCCTGCCAAATACATATTATGGCATCTACATGTTTAAACCATTGACTTCAATGTACTATAGGGGAGTTGAGCAGAGTGTACAAAATTTAGGGAGGAACACCATTTTAAATAAATTCATACACCCCAGGACGGAGAGAGGTAAATGCTGCAATGTTGTAAAAGTTGGGAATAAGTTACATACCTCAGTCTTTTTCCAATCTAAGTGTATTATAATCCCTGGGGACATGAAGGTTTGCACTTCTTGTAGAAGGACAAACTGCGGTGGCAATCCCAGAAGAAATTAGTCCATTGGGAAAATTAGTGATTTGGTCTGATTAATGTGTAATTCATATAATTTTACAAATTCCTCTATTGCCAAGTATAAGAGCATATCATCCACATATAGGGATGCCGACTCAACAACTCTGCCAATTACAAGCCCCTCAATCTCCTTGGAGTCCCAGCCAAAGGCTCTATAGCCAGGGCTAACAGCAATGAGGAGAGGGGGCAGTCCTGTTTTGTTCCTCTACCCAGCTGTATAACATTTCAAAAGCAGGCCATTAACTAGGACCCTTGCCTTGGGGTTATGTTACATGGTTATGGTATCCATCTGAGGAACTTTGGCCCAAACCCAAATGTGTTCAGGATCTCCAATAGGTAAATCCAAGATACCAAATCAAAGGCTTTTGCAGTATCTAATGACATCATTATTCTGTTACCACTATTATTATGATTTAGGGCAAAGTTATTATATTATTTCTGAATATTGATGTCCGTGGCTTTATTTGGCAGGAAGTCAGTTTGATCGGGATATACAAGTTCTGTTATAACCCTTTTAACCCTGTTTGCCAATACCTTTGCAAATATTTTAACGTCACAATTTAACAGGGAAATGGGACTGTATGATTCTCAGAAGTCGGGTTGCTTCCACTCTTCAGTAGAACGGCCTACCGGCATATCACTTATGACATCTATCTCCTCAGTAGTCATGTCAGTCTCTAGCCTGTCTCATGGGTCATGAACGGCATGGGAGTTCTGTGTGTTAGGCGTGTTATGGGGGATGAGGGAAGTGCTGCAGAAGTCTTTTGGAAATATTGCATAAACCTGTCAACCATCTCTGTTTTCCTGTCCTTCTGCATGGCAGTGGGCCAATGAGGGGTTAAATCCCCTGCTGGAAGGCAGCACAGGAATTACAATAAAAGTTCTTCCGGGTCCCCCTGAACCATCTCATTTCTCCTGTCGAAGAATACCCCCTATACCAGAGGTGCTGCTCTCTCCCTCTGAAGCGCCTGGGGCCGAGGTCCTTACCTTTTGAGAGCTCCAGGGGAAGCCGGTGGGCTTCAGGCCTTTTGTTGCCTACGGTGCAGTCAGTCGCAACGCTGCCTTATTCGGAGGTAGCACATGCGTGATAAGACGTTGAGCGCTCATGTATCTAATGGCGCCTCTGGATTTCAAAGGATGTGCGTATATTTAAAAGGACGCACGCCTGAAAGGGTTAGTCTCTCTCGGACTTCAGACACACAGGTTGGCGTTCTATTCTCTGGCTAGAAAGCATCAGGAGGAAGAGGACTCTGTGTGCCCCTGAATACTAAACTGGTCCCAGGTGTATCTGGAAATCAAAAATGGAGCACTCACTATTTTCTGTTTCTGAAAGGGAATTATCTCTATCAGATCAAGAAGAACAACAGATAGCATACATCTGTTCCTTTAACCTAGAATACTTGGAACCACTCATCAAAGCGATGCAATCTTCCCTTGAACTCAACAAAACAGGGGATACATCCAAACACAATAAGATATTTAGATCAGTGGTCAAAAAAGGGGAAAAATTCCCAGTCCACCGGGTACTTAGAGATACCATTCTGGAAGAATGGTAGATGCCGGATAAAAATTACTCTAGAACAGTGATCCCCAACCAGTAGCTCGCGAGCAACAGGTTGCTCTCCAACCCCTTGGATGTTGCTCGCAGTGGCCTCAAAGCAGGTGCTTATTTTTTAATTAATGGCTTAGAGGCAAGTTTTGGTTGCATAAAAAAACAGATGTCCTGCCAAACATTCTCACCTGTAGGCTGCCAGTCCATATAGGGGTTACCAAAAAGCCAATCAGAGCTCTTATTTGACATCTCCATTGACTTTTTCATGCTCTCCAACTCTTTTTTAAATTTAAATGTGGCTCACAAACAAAAAAGGTTGGGGACCCCTGCTCTAGAAGGATCAAAAAGATGTACCCGTTTGAGGAAGAGGACTCAAAATTCTGGCAAGCCTTCCCAAAGGTTGATGCAGCATCACTAAAGTGGCTCGACGTACCACCCTGCCAGTGGATGGAGGGGTCTCGCTAAAAGATGCCATGAAAAGAAGGAAAGACACGACTCTCAAAAAATCTTGCTTTACATGCAGAATGTCTAACCAAGCTTCCATATCCATTACCACCCTAGCTAGAGAATCACGTTTGGATAGAAAAATTGGAACATGCGGTCAAATCTGGAACAGACAGAAAGAAACTTGTTGAAATGGTTCAAGATGTTAAAACCACAAATGAATAAACCACAGAAGCTTTCATGGATTTAGTTAGATTTTTGGCTAAACCATGGGTCTTAGCATGGAGCCCACTGGCTGCTCCACTCGCATGCCAACCCTCAAAGCAAACACACCCTCTATTCCCTCCGCTTCAAAGCATCACTACTGTTGCACGAGCGACTAGACAAAATCATCTCTAAAGCCTGGAGAGCTAGAGCCAAGGGGCACACAGAAGAAGAGACTACAAACAAGATAAGATATTGGCATGAGGGTGTGCATGAGCCCCTCTGTCTTCCCTTGGAGGAAGACTTCAGACCTTCAGGACAGTGTAGGCTCAACACATATCAGATCAGTGGGTTCTAAAAACCCTACGTTAGGAATTATGCTTTGGACTTTCAAAAATTTCTGACTTACCAGTTTGTGTCATCAGAAAAACAAAGATCACCAGAGGCGGCCTTAACCTTAAAGAGGATCCTTTTGGACCTCTTAGACAGAAGGCTCATCATAGAAGTCCCCAAAAGAGAACACTTCAGAGGCATTTACTCTCACCTTTTCTTAAGAAGAAAGAAGAATGGGACATTCAGAGTAAAACTGAACCAATGCCATCTGAACAAATTGCTCAAGAAAAAAAGTTCAAGATGGAGACCCTCAGGTCCATATGCCAGTTCATAAGCCATGGAGACTGGATGCTAAAAATAGATATTCAATATGCATATCAGCATGTTCCAGTGTGGGAATCCCACAAAACATTCTTAAGGTTCCTGATCTTTGGAAAGCACTATCAATACCAAGCCCTTCCGTTTGGACTAACATAAGCCCCAAGGCTCTTCACCAAGGTGCTAGCCCCTATGATGGCCTTCTTAAGGCTCAAGGGTATCCAGATCTTCACATATCTAGCCGATATACTGGTAAAAGCACCGTCCATAAAACTCCTTTTCACAACACCTAAGAATAGTCCTAAATACTCTGGAAGAATGGGGATGGCTTGTCAATCGGGAAAAAAAAGTTGGAGCCAACACAACAAATTCAAGTTCTCAGAGTAATAATCAACTCCAAAAAACCTCAGGTAAGCCTTACCGGGGAAAGGTTTCTAGATATCCAACATCAAGCAAAATACCGATCCCGTCACCCGACCTCATGTCCACCATAGATGTGGTAAAATGGGCCCGAATCCATGCAAGGCCTCTCCAGACAGAATTCCAAGAACAATGGAACAGGAATCACCAGGAAAGCTCTCAGTTGATACACATATCTCCAACCACTACATCTCATCTTTCATGGTGGCTCAGGAAAGAGAACTTAGAAGTCCCAGTATCCATCGCCTCCCTAGTATGGGAAGCACACTTCAAACAATTCCAAATACAAGGGAAGTGGACACCCCTGGAAAGCAAAAAATCCTCCAACTGGAGGTACTAAAGGCAGTTCTACTAGTAATCCTGCACTTCCAGAAACACCTCAGGAAAAAAAAAATCTATCCTGATAAATTCAGACAACTTTTCCACAGTAAGTTACATAAACAGGGAGGAACCAGATCAAAACAATTGATCTTGACCACAACTATTTTCGATTGGGCACAGAACAACGTGGACAACATCAGAGCTTCCTACATCCTAGGTCACTCAAACCCCCTAGCGCAGGGCTGTCCAACTGTGTAAGATTTAAATGGTATCACTACAGAGATTAACTGGCCCCTGGATTGTTTAAACCTCAAATTCAGAATAATCCCCTGTATTGTTCACACCTGTGATCCCCCTGCATTGTTCACACTTGTAACACCTCTATTGTTTACACCCTAAAGCCCTGTACTGTTCACACCTGGGCTGAAACTGCCCACATTGTGCACCAGCACTGTGTCACTGTATGTGGTACATCTTAGAATGGTCCTGATAGAGTTCGATGTCTCCTGCCATGGTCTGCCTTCCCCTGCTCTGCCTGTGGGTGCCCTGCTCTGCCTGTGGGTGCCCTGCTCTGCCTGTGGGTGCCCTGCTCTTCCTGTGGGTGCCCTGCTCTTCCTGTGGGTGCCCTGCTCTAAATGAATAATAAATACATTGTTAGGAGCCCCTAAGGTGTTTAATCATGTGCTTGGGATGCTGTGTTATCCACAGGGGAAGAGGAAGCATATGGATTTAAGGGCATGACGACTAATCTGCCTAATATGGGGTCGTAAGTCAATAGACCTGATGGCGACATTTCAGAACAAGAAAAATCCAGGAGGACAAAGCCAAGGTTATCCTCATAGTGCCTGGTGGCCAGGGAGACATTGGTTCCCACTCTTCCTCCAGATGTCTCAAGAGGTGCCCTACAGACTCCCAGTAACGCAAAACCTGTTACACCAGGGATCACTACTGCACCCAGACCCAGGTTACTGCGCCCTGACTGCGTGGAAATTGAAAGGATAAAACTCAGGAAAAAAAAGACAGAGGGAGCAATTAACACACGGATATCATGTAGAAAGATGTTCACCTCTTCCAAATACAAGATTTGGGGGAAAATTTCCAGTTGGGGGACTGAGATGTTCAGATCTCTTTTTTCCATATCAGAGGTTACTCCAATCAGGACTGGAGGCAGGCCTCAGCCCCTCCACTCTGAAAGGTCAGATTTCAGCTATATCTTACAAAGATATACAGTGGTCATCTTCTCCCCTGATCAAGAAATTCTTCAATTCTCTTATCAGAATTTGTCCTCCAGTAAAAGACACAGTGCCTCCTCTTGGGACCTCTCCCTAGTGTTGGATGCACCAACTAAAGCTCCCTTTGAACCTTTAGAGGACATCCCTCTTAAAATCCTAATGTTAAAGACGGGTTTTCAATGTGCCATATCCTCAGCAAAAAGAGTAGAAGAACTACATGCTCTCTCATCTAAAGAAAGCAAAATCAAATTCCTCCATTATAATTTCATACCCAAAGTAGCCACTAAATTTCATGTCTCAAGACATAGTGTTACCTTCCTTCTTTGAGGATCCCAAGAATGAAGAAGAGAAAAACTCCATAGCCTTGACATGGTGCGATGCCTAAAGTTCTCCAAAAGGTGTCAAGTTTCAGGAAATCTGAAAATCTTCTCCTCTTCGGGGGGAAAAAGTGATCTCTTCATGGATTAGAGCAGGGGTGTCGAACTCAATCAGAGAAGGGGCCGAAATCTAAAACCCAGCCTAAATCGCGGGCCGAATGGTTTACTGAACAGTCATAAACTGTTGGGATGAACACTTACAGTACTTACTGATTGATTTACAGTGTAAATCAATCAGTAAGTACTGTAAGTGTTCATCCCAATCTGCTTTCCCGCCTGCAGCACAGTCAGACTGTATGTATTAATGCTGCTGTAAATAAGATATACACAGTATATGCCTTTCACAGCAGATGACTTTGAATGGAGAACTTTTGTACAGCTTTTTCCCTTGAGGATATTCATTGTTTCCACCTGGTTCAGAGCCAGTTTTGCCCCAAAGCCATGCTGTTACTTTCCTGCAAAGCCTGGGACATCTGCTAATGCTAAAGCGGCTGTACATTGCTATCATATATACATCGCTCCCTGACACAGCAGACGTCTGACTGCTACAAACATTAATAGCAAAGGTTCTCTACCTGAGCCAGCTACTTGTTAACGTATGCTTAGGAGCTGAGAAACCTTGACAGTGCATGTGTGCCTGTGTTTTACACATGATACCAGTCTTCCAGCTGCTTGCACTGAATCTCGCGTGACTTGTTACCTATGCGCATGTGCAATAGATAGCAAGTACGGCCGGCGAGATCACAAGCCTCGCATGTCACCCTGATCTGGAACGCAGCGGCGTGCAGTGATGACAGAGCGGTGCGGGCCACATTGCAAGGCTTCGTGGGCCGGATTTGGCCCGCGGGCCTTGTGTTTGACATGTGTGGATTAGAGAATACATCCAAATGGCCTATTCCTCTCAGACAGTACCTGGGCCATCATCAGTTAAAACACATTCCACCAAAGGTATAGCCATGTCTTGGGCCTTCCATGCCCAGATGAAATCTGCAAAGCAGCTACCTGGAAAAACCTTCACACATTTTCAAAAAACTACTGTTTTGATGTCTGCTCTAAAAACCTAGCAGGATTTGGGCATAGGGTCCTTTCAGCAGCTACAATAAAAGTTTCTCAGTAATCCCTCCCTTTGTGTATTGCTTTTTACATCCCTTCATTGGCCCACTGCCATGCAGAAGGACAAGAAAAAGGAAAATCTTAACATACTTACCGTGATTTTCATTTCCTGGACTGGAGCATGGCAGTGGGCAGGGGCTTCCCTCCCTATTAGGGGGTATTGTCTCCAGACGTTGAGATGGGTGCGGGGGGACCCGGAAGAACTTTTATTGTAATTCCTCGCCACATTGTCTACTTAAATAAACTAGCATTGGAGAGAAAAAAAAAAAAAGTTTTGTCCGCATTTTCTTTCCCCACAAATATCTTGATGACTTTGCCCCATGTCTATGCACAAGGAATTGTGAGGCTTTCCCTATACAGAGGCACAGACTGTTGTAAAGTACAGTAGCAATGTTGTTGCAGTTCACCCCATATACTGTACTAAGCCCCCCACACACACACACAACTGTCATTAGCTCTTCCTAAAACATATTCTCCTACCTCTTAGCTTGTACAATTCCCCACTGGCAGCATTAACAGTGAAGGTGTGGGAATCTTCATCACTGGGGGAGATAACTGCTCCGGCAAGTTGTACCGTTCCTCTAGGCTTCTGATTCCTGGACTGCTCATTAACAAAATATTCTAACAGTCCAGCTTCATTATTCAGCACAAAATAGCTGTCAACCCAGAGGGAAAAAGCTCAGTTAGACAAGATGACAAGCCATAAATAACTGGGCCTTCGTGCCCAGGAAACATTGCCCTCCAATAAATTATCAGAGTTCCATAGTATGCGCTCAGACACCACAGCGCCACCTGGTGGCACATCCACAAAATATCATTCTGCAAGCATAAACTAGAACTGTTGCAATTCACAAATACTCAAGCATCTAGTAGAAAACAGTGCCCGGCTGGCAGCAGCTAGAACCAACACCTAGTAATACAAAAACCCTTTAATCTAGCAGAACCTAGTACACAATGTTGTGATACACACAAATCCTCTCAGTTATCAGCCAGCACCTAGAGCGCAGCCTAGTAATACATGTGATCAACTAGCAGCATCTAGAACCGACTGCATTAGCAGCTGCATATGAGTTTTCACCTTTAAATTAACTTTTAGTATGATGTAGTGATATTCTGAGACAATTTGCCACTGTTTTTCTTTATACATTATTTGTGGTTTTTGAGTTATTTAGCTTTTTATTCAACAGCTCTCCAGTTTGCAATTTCAACAATCTGGTTGCTATTGTCCAAATTACCCTAGCACTCATGCACAGATTTAAATGACCAGAATATGAATAGGAAAGGGCCTGAATAGAAAGAGGGCAATAAAAAGTAGCAATAATAATTAATGTATAACCTTACAAAGCATTTGTTTTTAGATGAGGTCAGTAATCCTCATTTGAAAGCTGTAAAAAGTCAGAAGATGGAGAAATTTATGAAAAATTAAGGCCATTTGAAAAGTTGCTTAGAATTATCCATTGCTTACCAAACCAAATGGTAACTGGAAAGCAACACCAAAACAGTCAATACGATTTAACATAATTAAAATATAAAATGTACTACTGCCCTGCACTATACTAGTGTTTTTGAACACACCTGTTTTACCATTGTAGGGCAACAGTAGCTTATATTCTAATTACTTTAAAAACACTTAAGTTTTTACAGACGGTATTCTATGAAGATAAATGGAACATACCGGAACTGCCAACCAGTGACCAGGTTAGTGTACTTCATCAGGTAGCCACTTATATTCTCCATGTGATCACTGAAATAAAATTATCGAGTGGGTCAGTAAGTGTGTGACACCCTTCCCACAGTGTGCCTCTTATGTAATGTTTTCATGTTTCATATTTTACAGAGATTCCGGACAGCAAATCTGGAAGAAGAATAAGCCCACATGGAAGTGATTAGTGCAAGGAATCAGTGCCTCACCCTCGGGTGCCAAGGAGACTGTTAAACAGTAACATCATTTACAGCAAAGGGCATGGGTCTCTCTCCCTCACAAGTTCGCAGGGCCAAAACACATTTTGCAGCATAAAATTAATAAATAAATCCAAACATTATGTGATGGTTCAGGCCCTATCTAAAACACACCTGTATGCCTGTGGGGTAGTTAGTAGACAGACTTGCTGGGCTGCACTGACAAGCTCACAATGTGCAGGTTATTCTAGCAATGTGTGTATCACATGCTGTTTGATGCATTTCACCCCTACCCTTTAAAAGGAATCAATGGTCAAAAATTGAAATTCCCCTTTGGCTTTGGGGAGTTAATATAAGCGTTTTTGCAATAGCGATTAATGGGAATTTAATTTTAACCATAGATCCCCTTTAAAAACACCTCATAATATGTTCTGCAGCTGATCATATCTCACCTGGATAGTGCTGGCTCATTAATTACCCCTCTGTGTTTTTTGCAGCAATGTCAGCATGTAGTGTATAGAGTATAAAGGAAAATCAATTCATACTCAGAGATTTTCTTTTCCTGGACTGAAGCATGGCAGGGGGCACTAATGGGTTAATCCCTCTTGACACTTGAACGACATGAAATGAGTTAATAAATGTTATGCCTCTCCCCTCACCTCCATTCTATACACTGTACACTGAGACAAAGCTCCCCAATTGTTTAGGGAGGGAAGCATGTGCCCCCTGCCATGCTTCATTCCAGAAAAATAAAATCTCTGAGTATGAATTGACTTTCCTTTTTCCTGTACTTCACATGGCAGTGGGCACTAATGGGAAATACCACGCAAAGACAAAAAGGGAGGGCAATGAAAAAAACTTTATTTAAGCAGCAAAGCAGCCTGAAGATCAGAACTTCCAAAAGCAGAATGTAAATCAACCTGGTAATTTTTGACAAAACTGTTGGCAGAAGACCAAACAGCCGCTCTGCAGATCTCCACCATTGATGTCTGGGCTTGGCATGCCCAAGACGCAGCAATAGTCTTGGTAGAGTGAGCCTTAATTGATTGAGGCCAAGGAACTGCACGGACCCTGTAGGCCTCTGAAACACAGTATTTCATCCAAGATGAAACTGTAGATTTAGCTACGTGAGAACATATTCTATTCTATTTTCTTATAGATTCAGTCCTCTCTAGGTAGATTTTTACACAGCAATTGACATCTAGAGTATGCCATGTTCTTTCTTCCTCTAAAATAGGATTCAGATAGAAAGCAGGTAAAGCAATCACTTGATTGATATGAAATTCAGACTTCTCGGGCGAAAATCTTGAGGAATCGAAGTATCAATTTATCTTGACAAAAAACATACAACTTTGGTTAATCTTCAGAGCTTGGATTTCTCCTACTCTGCGGACTGATCTGATAGCTAACAAAAATGCAATTTTCCAAGAATGGAATTTGAAAGAAATAGATTGTAAAGGTTCAAAGGGAGGCTTGGTAAGGGCAAGCAATACCAAATTAAGATCCCATGGAGGGGCTCTTGACTTGAATCTAGGTTTCAACTTCTTCAATGCCAGAAAAAATCTTGCCACCAATGGAAAGGATGCCAAAGCAACTCCCGAAATGGCAGAAATGCAGAAACTTGTTTTTTCAAAGTTGCTGGATTGAGCTCCTTCTCAAATCCAGCTTGCAAAAATTCAACAATATGTTCTTCTGTAATAACTTCTGATGATGTTAGATAGAGTACACAGTTCTAAAAATTGATTCCAATACTCTTGAGTATTTCAAAGAAGTAGCAGGCTTCCTTGAAGCTAGGAGTGTTTGAACAGTATTAGATGAAAGACCTCTTCCCATCATCCTCCGCCTTTTTTAACTTCCAAACAGTCAATCTGAAGTGGCCAGGGTCTGGATGAAACAGACAATCCTGCCTCAGAAGTTGACGATGGATTATTCCACGGCCATCTGGAATAACTGAGGAAACCAAAACCTCCTGGTCCACCATGGTAAGATTATCAGGACAGATGACTTTTCTTCCCTGATCTTCATCAGACACCTGGCGATTAGGGGAAAAGGTGGAAAAAGGTAAGCCAATTTGAATTTCCATGGGATACTGTCTGCTAGAGGGTCCTGGCTCCTGGTACAAAATCCCAGTAACTTCCGATTATATCTCGTAGCCATGAGATACATCTGTGGAATCCAGAATTTCTTCACAATTAATTTGTGTCTGTATTTAATTCCCATTCTCCTGGGTGAGGCTGGAGTCTGCTCAAATGATCTGCCAGAACATTCATCGCTCCTGGCACATGAACTGCAGTCAAATTGTACAGATTTTCTTCTGCCCATACAAGAATCTCCTCCGTCAACCTCATGAGCTTTAAACTCCTTGTTCCCCCTTGCTTCCTTATGTATTTGACATCAGAATATTCTTGAGAGCAAGCAGAGGTCATTCTCTTAGATATAAAAAATCTTTTATTAGGAACATCCCAACATCATGAATATGAAAGACACTGTTCTTCTTTAGAAGATTTAAACACAAGGGCTGTTTGGGTAGAAGGTTCACAAGGAATATCCAGATTCAGAGTTTTCCTCATGGCCAGGATCAAAAGTTCTATGAAATATGTGTTAAACAGCTCATCATCAGATTCAACCTCTCCTCTTGCTCTTGAGATTCAGAGGAGACACTTTCATCAGAGATGTGAAGAGCTTGATCTGCTGTAGCATATGAAGTGGATGGTTGATTAATAGAGACCTTAGAACATTATCTGTAACTTTTTCAACCATATCAGACATGGATTTGTTAAAGGAGTCCTTCATCCATGACATGAAATTATTAAATTGCTCAGAAGACTGGGAGTTATTACTTTGACACACTTTCTTATCCTGAAGTGCAGGTAATGAACAAAAAATACATTCCTAAAACTCATGGGTCAGCTAAAACATAAGCCAAATGAAGCCATCAGTAAAGGTAATACATACCAAACATCCCCAGCAGGCAGGTTACTTACTGCAGTTGTGGAGGTAAATAACAGCAGGCTCACGGCATAAACAGCCAAACAGCGTCTGGTAGAACAGGCAGCAAGATGGGAACGAAGACGCTGATTTAAAACAGTTGTGCATAATGACATCACTGACGCGTATCGAAGCAACGCATCATGGATAGCGCACTGCAACCTACTTACTGTGCATGCGCGTCATACTGCGGCTATAGACAATGAAAGTCCATCATCTCCTAAAGGAGATTTCTCCTAAGACACAAGCTCCGGAGTCGAGGCAAAAACTCCTCTGGTGCCAGTAAAAATGGTGAGACAAACTTTTCTTCTCTTCCTTCATCAAGGACAGGAAAAAGAATGGAGGTGGGGGGGGGTTGTAAGGCATAAAATTTAATAGCTAATTTCCAGTCATTCAAATGTCGAGAGGGATTAACCCATTAGTGCCCACTGTCATGTGAAGTACAGGAAAATAAAAACCACATTACAGGAAGTGACTCTATTCTGACTCTACTCTCTATTTCTCATTCTCAGACGGGCTACGCCCCTGATCTGTGCCCAGATGTGATGCCCTGTACTTTCACTACAACTCCCACAATCCCCAGGTACTAATCACAACAGGCAGTCCCTCTATATTGGATCATGGGTATGGACACTGGCCAATTACTCACTAAACAGGAACCTGTAAAATCCATGGATGCTGCTTTAGAAATGTCCCATTGTCAGTTACATTCATATTTTCCCCAGTAATAACTATGGTACTTACTATATATCAGCTGATACATTGTTAGCTCCCTGGCTGTTAGGGCATGGGATTGTAGGTGAGAAGGGAACTAACAGGCATGCAGTCCAATAACTGGGAAGCTGTGACTCAAGATTGACAACTATAGTGTGTCAGTCTAATGGTACCTTAGCTCTCACCCAACCTTGCTGCCCGACGGCCAGACTTACCTGTATTGCCAGGCTTTGCTACTCCCACCTTCTCTACTGGAAGGCCGATGATTGAGAGGACTTGGAGTGGCGTCTGTCTTGCCCTCGCTGTCAGACACCTTCATGGTGGGCACTTCCCCCTGCATTTTGGGGGCGTGCAGGGTCCTTTGACGCCTGTCAGTCAGTCACACAGGTTCTCTCATGGGTTCAGCCTCTTCCGGTCCCAGCAACCAGGAGAAGGTGGGCGTCTCGCAGCACTGCCTAGAGGCAAAACCCCAGTCCCTGAGGAGAGAGTGAGGGTTATGGATGTGACTCCTAGAAGTATATGACCTGGGGCTGAGTAGGGAACCAATAATTGGTGTGCCTGTGGGCATTGCCGCCCACCAGTCTCGCAGTCATAACAAAGCCCGCAGCCCCGGACAGCTGTTTAAATGCCACTGAAATGTCTATTGTCACTGCTCCTGCCGGCCTTACACCCTGGAGTCACAAGTCACTCATCTCGCGGGATCGATATAACGTCGCGACTACAACGTATAATTGTCGTGACGCGGTACGTAAATGTCTAAGGGAGTGACGCTCAAGAACTTGGTATATCCGTGTTACAAATAATGGTTACTACTAGCAACAGTCAGTAGCGCTAGTGTTTCTGTGCTCACTCTCACCACGGCTCCTCCTAATTGTACTAGGCTGTAGAGCAGTGATCCCCAAC
>CM044448.1:44644886-44656965 GCA_024363595.1 Xenopus borealis
TTTAGTAAACGGACCCCTTATTGCAGAAGAAGGATTTCCCACCATCCTATTTCCTGTGCTTTTTGCCCTTGGCTGCAGGTTCCTGGTACTTCCAGAAATCTATCTCCCTCAGTCCCCAGTATTTTCCATGTTCAGATCCGCAGTTCCTAGAAATGTTGGTTTTGGGTCCCTTAGACTTTTTGTTTGATTTGGGGATGTAAACCAAAAAATAAAATTATGGTAGAAAATGCAATTCTGAACAAATTCCCAATTTGGCCGAATCCAAGTCCCTGGCCGAACAGAATCTGAATTAAATAAAATCATGTGACTTTTTGTTGCACAAACGTGCAAGATTCTTTATCACCCTCGGTTTCCTAATTTGCATATGCAATTTGGGGTTCTGCGTTGGTTCAGTATTCGCCCAAATCTTTCACAATGAATTCAGGGTTTGGTTGAATCCTGAAATAGTGGATTTGGTGTACTGATGCCTCTTACTTTAGGAACAATGTAGCAGAAGTCAGCTGATTAACAGCCCTGAAGGAGAACTGACTCCTTCAACACTGTTTTAAGAGTCACAACCAGAGAATTGAAAGAAGCAGACAACAGTAATGGTTTACTTTCGATAGCAATGACATTTGCACGTAACTACAGGGCCGCTCCGACCATGAGGCAAGGTGAGAACCTTGCCTCAGGCGGTACGGAGCGGCCAGTTACCAGGGGCGGCAAAAAGCCACCACTGGTAAATTTAAATTGGAAATTCGTCTCTTCTAGTGCAGCGAGCGCCTCCTCCACCCGCTCCAACGCTACAAGTTAGAAGAGCGGAGGGGGGCGGCAGGGGCGTTTCAAGCGGCAGCAGCCCCTGAAATGCCCCTGGGTAACTATAAACACACTGAAATTGAGGAATGGATGGATATATGTAGTATATTTTCAGAAGTTGGAATCAACACTGCAGCAAGGGACACACTGACAAATAATAACAATGACAATTACACATAACTATAAACACAGTAAGATTGAGGAATGAATGGATATTGGAAATTTGCTAAGAATTATATAAGTATATATATTTTCTTTCAGTAGGCAAAATATTTTTTTTTTGTGTTTACATCCCCTTTAAGCACCTCAAGCTTGCAACTGTGCATCGGACAATGGTGAGACCTATATTTGAAACTTAAAGAAACCTGGCTTTATTAGCTACAGACTCAGTGTAGGGCTCATCTTGTACAGTGCAGCCAAATAGTCCAAAGAAAACATATTCTACTTCCATATACTGGAGTGTTAAAATGTAAGCTCTCTAGACCAGGCCTGGAATTGTAAAGAGGCCATGATGCACCCCAGTGCTCCGGTGTTCCTGCGCTCACTAGAGCGGTGTAGGCAGTGGGCAATAGGAATGCAAGGCCTAGGGGCGCCCACCGTTGAAATACGACCCTGCATTTTACATGTGCACAGCTAATAACACACATGCTTTATTTCTGGTTGCTCTGCAGGATCGGATTGGATGGAGGAAAGAGGCATCTCACCTACTTGTAATCACCACTGACGACGTTCCACATGTTGCGCTGGATGGAAAACTGGCTGGTGTGGTGCAGCCTCATGATGGGCAATGCCACCTTAATGAAAATAATGAGTACAGCGCTTCTGATAAGCTGGTAGGTGCTCACCATTTGCCCTGTGCTACTGCTCCATTGGCAGAACACATAATATTTTCACATTTTTGTGAGCTTGGAGTTTCCTTCAGTTGTTCATCATCATCATTTATTTATATAGCTCCAACAAGTTAAGCATTGCTTTACATTAGTTTATCACAAACAGGGAATGAATGGGGAAAACAAACTAGGTTTTACAGAGTACAATAGAATTAGTGGGTCCTAAGCTCATCAGTTTGCAAACTAAAGGTTAGGGTACAATTGAGACATTAGGATATCAGGAACACATTTGTGATTTATGATACTGCAATGATTGATTAATTAAGGTACATGGAATAAGCTTCCCAGGAAGGAGGGTCTTTAGGGAGAGTTTGATACTTTGGAAGGAAGGAGAAAGTCTGACAGCTCAAGGCAGAGGGTTCCAGAGAAAAGCAGAAGAGAGAAATCTTGTGGATGAGAATGGGTTAAAGTGATGAGAGAAGAAGAGAGGTGATGGTCAGAAGCAGAGCGAAGTTTGTGCAAATGAGTGTTTTTTGAGATCAGAGATGAAAAATAGGGAGGGGCTTCATTATTAAGGGCTTTGAATGTCAGTGTCGGTTCGAGATGAGATTGGGAGCCATCGAATGGATATTTATAGAGGAGATGATGTTGAGTGTTGAGATAGATGAATGAGTCTAGCAGCCGCATTTAGAAAAGATTGGAGTTGTGAAAGGAGACTTGTAGGAATACCTGCAAGGAAAATGTTGCAGTAGTCAAGGCGGGAGATAAGTATTTTGGTTGTGTTTGAACTGAGATACAGTCATTTTAGGGTAATGTTGCACAGCTGAATACGATAAGTATTTGGATGTGTGGTGAAAAGGACAGACATGAGTTTCAGTTGTGTGTGTTGGGCGGAAGCCAGATTGCAGGGGGTTGAGAAGGGAGAAGTGAATGAGATGCTGGATCAGGCATTTGTAAAGAAGCCTTTTTAGCAATTTGTATGTGAATGGAAGATGGGAAACCTGACTACCGTTGATGGCAGAGCGGGGTCTTTTTTTCTCTGAGACATCCTTGTGTGTTCATGTCACAATGTTTCTATGAGCATCCTGTTGTCTCCCATTATAAAGGCTTGGGACATATAGGCCTTCGTGCCCAACTGTATGGACCTGCGTGGCTACCTTGAAGGGCATTATTGGCAAAGAATCCTGCAGAGATCAGTAGAGTGGCACCTAAGCAGCCATAGTGGAAGCAGAAAGTAGCTTCAACTCTTTACACCATTCAGGAACTAAATCTCACATCATAGGTTACAGTGCAGTTTTTCTTTGCTCTAACGCATTGTCTGTCCCTCCGTTCCCATTGCTTGTGCTCTAGTATGCCCCCTACTTGCTATTTACTTTTTTCCTACATTCTCCATGCTCACTATATAATTTCTCCCTAAATGCCCCCTGCACTCCCTACATACCCCACTCACAATGAACTAGCACCCTACATTCCTCCTCATTGCTATCTAACTTCTCCCATTGCACCCACCTGTCCTTTTTTTTGCGGAACAGTCCTGATTTTGTCAGCTTAGCCCACAGTCCCTGGTTTTTTACTGAGATGTGCTGAATTTCTCTTTGATCTCCTGCAGTTAACAGTCAAAAAGATATTAAGTACCTAAAACGTAATAAGCTTTTGGCAGAGAGCCCAAAATATGTGTCAGGTGCACTTAGATACTTTTGTAACAATTTAAGATAAGCAGGTCTCTTGGGGAAACTGTTATTTGCCGCTTAAAGGTGAATTCACCTACATTAACAAATCTGTAATAAAGCATAAAAAAAACATACATATGTTCAAACTTTGGTAACCTGCCAAATTTTGTAAATTGGACATGGTAATTAGGGGGTGTGACCACAGAAATGTGAGTGTTCAAAAATCTTTTTGTCCCTCTGTTTATTTCCAAAATGTTGGGAGGTATGTTCTCCTTACTTGCCAGATTGAACCCAACCTTGTAAGAATGTTTAAGCAATCACAAAAAACAAGATTGAAGAAAAATATAAATTTTAATCAATCAAAAATAACAGAAATTGAAGCCTATTAGTATTAGCCCTAGTTAAAGGGTGAAATATTTCAGCTTCATGTTAGATATGGAAACCACATAAAATATTCCAAACCAGTAATTTATAAAAGTAAACAATATGTTTTATTAGAACATAAAAATAGGACCTATGTGTCACCTGCTTACTACCTACCTTCGCACTATTGATGCTCTGCTAACTATGTACCTTCTTCCTTACCTATCTACTATTTATTTGTTTTCTCACTATCTGCTCTCTGCTTTCTCAGTGCATCAGTGCATGCTCAGTTCCTCCTGTATCGTGCATTCTTGCCTTTACTATCTTCATGTAGGTATATTGGTCTAACCAGAAAAAATAACATTACTGTACAAATTTGGACATTTATAGATAAAGGGGGAGAACACTGGCACAGACCTTACAGCTATGGGGTGCGGTTGAAGAGGATGTAGTCATCAATGAATTTTGCGTGGGTTGATGCCACAAGCTTTTGGCAGGCACTGGCTTGGCTGAAAGTAGAGCAAGTGGCTATGGAAGGATTTTCATCACAGCAGAGGGATGTGTTACTGGCAGACTCAGAGGCTGGTTTTGTACAGGATTGAGGGCAGCGGATAAATATCCTGGATGACACCAGAGTTACAATGTGGTTCTCAGTCTGGCTCACAGTTTTTGACCAGTTGTTTCCAAACTATTTGCTCTGTTTCCCTTCCCTCTGCTCTTCCTCAAACACAAAGCTTGTGTCAGTGCTACAAGCTATGATAGCACCTGGTGTTATGAATTCCTTCCCCATTCAACCTACAGGTCAGCTGGTGTTGTGTATGCAAGGCTGGGAGTCCTAGAGCATGTGGAAATAATCCTGGAATTCTGTGTTATTTTTCAGACTTAATAAGAATCCATTCACCCTCCAACAGTGGCTGGGGCTTCTGCCTTCTTATGTATATTTCTATGCCCCAAGGCAGGTTGGGTCAATATCTGTATTTAAAGTAAATTCTAGTTCTGGTTCTACACAAGGGGCATAATGAAAACCCATATGATAAGTACTGTCCATCTGTCTGTCAACAAAGAGAAGAAAGCGCGAGTGTGTGTGAATGGAATTGAAATGGTTATTAAAGAAAACCTGTACTCGGAAATGAATACTTGAGCAACAGACAGTTTTTATCAAATTAAGTGGCATATTAAAGAATCTTACCAAACTGGTATATATATTTAAGTAAATATTGCTCTTTTACATACATATTTCAACTCTAACTGAAGTGTGGAAGCAAAAGACACAACTGTCTTTTAATTGGCTCATGTGACCTAACTTTATAGTTTGTTTGGTATGTTTGTGTGCACCGTTGGATCCTAGGATCCCAGGAGGCTGTCCTTATTTTATAAAATGACAATTTTCTATTTATGATTACCCAATGGCACATACTACTAAAAAAAGTATATTATTATGAAAATGGTTAATTACATGAAGCAAGGTTTTACATATGAGTTGTTTTATGCAATATCTTTTTATAGAGACCTACATTGTTCGGGGGGTATAGTTTTCCTTTAAGATGATGGGAAATTTGCTTTATTTGTCCAGGATTATCCATCACTTGCGCTGCTTGGGGACAAACTGTCTGAGAACAACATTAACCTCATATTTGCCGTCACCAAAAGCCATTATGTACTGTACAAGGTAGGTGTGTGTGTGCCCTGTGAGCACATGAATATCATCCAGGTACTTCACTGCTATGACTAATGTACGTGTGCTTAACACAAGGTGTGACAAACTGTGCCACAATTACAGATATAGATTCACTCCCAAATGGAACAATATAACAATCTAAGCTTTTATGTTACTTTCCCTTTAACAAAGTCCCTGGTCTGTTTTTACTGCGCAGTGAGAAAGCATCACTGCCTCATTGCTGGCAGGTTATGTGCCACAGAACCCAATAAAAGTGACTGGGCATGTCCTACTAAATGGCATACATCTGGGGCTGCTGTATGCCAGCCAAAACACACAGTCTGTGTCCAGCTCACTCCAGCTTTGTGACTGCTAAGAGACTGTGCTCACCTAATCCCAGCTGTGTGTGAGTGACTCCAGCTGTGGTGCGGCCCATCTACTTCAGCTGTCACATCCTGAAATTTGTGCCCATCTAACTGCATACGTGTCACTGCCCAAAGTCTGTGCCCGTCTTACCCCTTGCTTTATCATAGTCCTTTACCAATCTCACCCCAAACTGTGTCATTGCTGAGAGTTTGTGCCTTTCGCCCCCCCAGCTCAGAGTCTGTGCCCATTTCTGGCCCAGCTCAGAGGATGTCAAGGTGATGCAGTTGGTTGCCCGTGCATGTATAGACAGTCACTTAGTTGTGGCCTTAAAATAGATTTGTGAATAAACCTTTAAAGTGTATATGGAGCTGTTTTAGAATATTTAGACATGCACACTGTTGCACAGTCACAATGTAGGGGGGAAAAACAAGGTACTGGGGAAAGGCCCATGTCAAGACATTATTGCACATAACAGTTAAGAGGCACAGAGATAAGCCTGTAGGCTTTGGATTAATTTAATATATATGTTAATAATATATTGTTTTAATCCACTGGAGCCAGAGATGGGCAGGGCTGTAGGCCGTATTTGCAAATGTACATTAGTGTGTAACCCAGGGTATAATTCCCTTATTCTGGGATGGGACTTTTCTTTAGTCTCTGTCCTTCAGAAAAGATTGGAGATTTTCTAGGCTTTAGGTTAAACTTCTCATCCAAATGCAATGTGTACTGCCCAGCCTAAGAGGGTCCAGTTCCTTCTGGGTCTATAACATTAGGAGCTGTGCATATATCAGTTGCTACCTATACCTTTTACCCACTGAATATCACTGCTTCCAATATACAGGCCTGTATACAGGGAATAACACTGCTCCCTAGGTACAAGCACATACCCAGGGGGATAACACTCCTCTTTATGTACAGGCTTGTACTCCGGGGATAAAACAGCTTCCTATGCACTGGCTTGTATCCAGTTGATTTCACTGCTCCCAATATACAGGCTCATAGACAACACTGCCCAAAATACAGGCTTTTAACCAGGGGTGATATTGCTTCCAATATACAGGCTCTTTTCCTTGGGTTTGCACTGCTCCCAATATGCAGGCCTGTATACAAGGGGGTAGCACTACTCTCAATATAAAGGCTCTTACCAAGGGGGGATAGCACTGCTCCAAAAATACATGCCTGTACATCGGGGGATAATACTACAGTACACAAACTTACCCAGATGAATTACCTTGCCCCTATTGCTGCTCCCACAAGTTTTGGAAATATGTTTATTTATCCAGTTTTGTTCTTTTTCAGAACTTCACTGCACTGATTCCTGGTACCACAGCTGAGATCCTAGACCAGGATTCCCAGAACATCATCCAGCTAATTGTCAGTGCATATAATGTAAGTACCCACAATGCTCTGCTGCAGGGGTGCCCTTAAATTCCCCATAATGCTCTCTCCTGTGGCCACTCATAAACCCCCAAAATGTTTCCTTCTATGGGCACTCATAAATCCCCCATAATTTATCACATTAGGGTTACAACCTATTTGGGAAAACATACTGACCTGCCTATCGCCGTTATCTCTCTTCCCTATTAATAACATTGGTATCAAGTATCATTACTTCCTATGCCAATAATTAATCATATACATGACATCCTTGTATGTCATAAGTCAATGTGGGCAACAGTAGACTCCCAATAATGCTCTTTACTATGGACACAAATAGGCTCCCAAATGCTCTGTGCTATAGGCATCAATAGAATTGAAATAATGCTTTCTTCTATGGGCACCGATAATCTCCTCATAATGCTGTCTCTCTACTAGTGGAAGCATTATGTAAGTTGTTACTGGTTTACTTGTGCCTGTTCCAGATATGGGGGGCTAGACTGATACAAGGCAGTTGTCAGACTGCATGTTTAACACTGGAGCAGGAATAGTTTGTAAGGGGTTAATCCTGGCTCAGTGCAAAGAGAGAGCTGAGCTCATGATCCCAAATATCTCCCTTAGCCCTGGAGCTAGAGTCTGGATGACGGTCAACCTTGCATTGAAATATGTGCTTGTCAGATGCCATATGAGATTTTCCTGCCTTAGTTGGGCTTCAGTTGCTCTAATGGAGAATCAACTGGAAAAATACTGGGACAGGGCAGGGAAAGGACCACATTTATTAAATCCCTACATGCAGTGTCCCTTTGCACTAAACATCTGCCCCATGCAGCCACTTCCCAAGGAGATGAGGCAGGGGTAGAGTGAAGCTGTCAGCATGAATCACTGAATGAATCCAGTAAGTGTCCAGGGCTGAGCGTCTCCTGATGGAGACAATGTTCTGTTTGTCTGTGCCCCTGCCCTACTTTGGAGATTTGTTGTAACTTGTGTTCCTTACTGGGATAAAAGTCTTTAAGGATCTAAACCTTCTGTCCATTTGGTGCCATTTTCCAAATCTCGTCCTGTGAAATTTCCCTGTGCAGAATCAAGCCCCTCCATCTTGCCTGTGCTTTGACCCACTTACTGCTTCCTGGTTGGGTTATGGCTGTTCACTTACCCCACTGAGTAGGAAGGTGAGGCCATTTATTGAAATTATAATTTATCGATTTGTATTTCTTATAATTGTATAAACGCTTTCTCTATAAAACAGAGATATTTCTACTTTAATCAGCCATAATCGACTCCAACCACAGAACTGCAAATATAAACAATAAAGGGTAACTGGTCCTGTTGTTGAGACCCCGAGGGTAATATCTGGGTATCCTTACCCAGAACATTATTTCCAAAACCTATAGTATTCCTTTAACAAGGTGAGTACTTATGGTTGGGGATCAAGTCTCTGCTACCTAGTGCTCTATGTCATGGCAACATGGAGGGGGTGGACAAAAAGCATTGGGACATCCCCAAAACCATTTCCCTGGGTTTCCAGACAGACACTGAGAGAAATTCAGGTTTATTTTAATTATCGATGCGGATAATGAAGTGACTCTCTCCTGCTGTAGAACATCCGCTCTAAGGTGGAACTGATGGTGTCTGAGAGCCCTGAGGACCTCGGCCTGAGTTTTACTGCCACATGTCAGGACGGTGTATCGTACCCAGGGGTCAAGAAGTGCGGAGGCCTAAAAATTGGTGACACTGTAAGTTTCCTTATTAAAGCTTAATGTTCCTGAGGGCTGCCTTTTCCCTAACACTTGCTCATTTTGGGGAAGTCCAGATGCATATTATGGATGTATTTGTTATAATCGCAAACAATAACATCAGGTTTTATTGTATTTAAGGGTAGCAGAAGGAGTCTATATTTCTACATTGAATGACATCACTTTATGGGTGCATATATAAATATTTGGCAGCATATATAAATAAAATATATGAACTGGGTTGTCTGGGTTTGATGTTCTGCTGCAAACAACTCACACCAGACTGGGAGCAAAGCACGACTGGTTGTTGGGGTGCTCCATAATCAAATACTGTATCCCTGATAATATTTACTCTTTAAGGGATTGAGTGAGTTAATTTGGCTTGGAGTTCTGTGTGTATGTGTTGGGGGGTTGATTAGACAAACTGATCTCACTGTAGATTTAACATTGGAAGAATCAGATTCGGAAGTGGAGGATATGTTCAGCTTCCAAGTTACTTTATCTATATGCTGGATTAAATGTGCTGCAGATAAATCATACGGTGCATGATCCCTGTGAGAGAATTCAACCTCCCCTGCTGTAAATAACCCCCCTCCCCTGCATCCCTGCTGAGTCAGCGGTTATGTCGCTTCTGGTTATTAAAATCTCCCCTGGCTGCTGCTGCCAAGTTTCTGTTACAATCCGTAAGAGGCAGGAGGTCGGTTATGTGACGGGACATGGTTTATCTGAGTATGAAGGCGCAGCAGAGCCAGTCCAGGATGCATGGGAACAGAACATGCCTATAAGATTCCCTTGCAGGTTCCAGCTCTCACTTGAGGCTTCCCAGCCAAAAGTTTCTTGATTGTGTGTAATAGTACAGTGATGGCTGGGACACAGCTTGACTCTAAATGCTTGTGCATGATTGGACTTGTAGTTAAGTTTGGGGTAAGATAGATTTGTTTACAGATATAACCAGCATTGGCCCCAGTTCTAGCCACCAGGTTACCCTTCTCAATCCAGAGAGTTAGCTCAGTCAGTGTATTGGTACCTGGACTGTGATGCACATCCATGTGTTATATTTCTATTATCAGGGATGCCATCAGGAGGCATCAATTACTTAACTACTGGTCGCCTGGGCCCCATAAGTGGTGGGCTCTGCCAACAAGTAAAATGGGAAAAATGCCTCTAGCATGGTAGCAGCACCCATGATCCACAAACTTCTTCAAAAGACCTACCGCTTTCATGGCCTGCAAAACACACTGTTCAGTCTTGCTGCTTTCCTCTGCCACAGGTCCCCTGACTGCAGTACCTGCTCTACCCCCAGATTGCTGCCCGGTTTATTATAATGAATCAGCCCTTTTGAATACAGTGATACGACTTGTGCATCCAGGGGTACTAATGGCTCTGTAAGGGATGAATTGTAATGCTGTAAGTGATTGCATGTACACTAGTCCTGTAAGAGATGGGTATAGTGGGAGCAGAAATAGAAGTTAACAGATTCTTGTGTCCACAATGGAACCTTCTCTTAGCTGAGGAATTTTTGTAGCGTCATTAAGAACATGATGTATTATTGCCCTGTGAGCTGCCCCCCCCCCTCCACTTCCTTGTTTATCTGCCAGTCCCTTCCTCCTGTTTATTTGCTCTCACGGACTGGTTTTCCAGATTTGGCCAATGGAGCACACACCCGTGGAAAAATAAACTGGGATAAATGATGCCCCTATCATAGTTTCTTGTTTAAAAGTCGTTGCCCCTTTAAGGATATTTATCTATTTCTTTTTCTTTCTTCCAGCAGAATCAGTTAAAGGCCTTTCCAGGCAGTCAGGCTTTCCTGGGCACTAGAAAATATTCCTCCCACTCATGGAATCATAACCTGTGCCCATATCATGTAGGAGGATAGTAGGAGCCAGTGCCATTTTCACATTGTGGGGCATATTTATTCACATTTGAGACAAACCTCACCGGTGAAGTTGTTCTTAGCAACCAATCAGATCTTTGCTTCTTTTCTAACTTTTATGTGACCGTTCCAATCTAATTGTTAATTGGTTGCTATAGGCAACATCATCGGTGATGTTTGTCTCCAGTGTTAATGCATGTGCAATGCTATGATAGGTTATGTTTACTAGAGTGAGCTATAGCCCCTGCTCTTTCATTTCACATCCCTCTGCTCTTCCTGCAGGTGTCATTTGAGGTGTCAGTTGAGGCCAGAACCTGCCACCCCCCTGGCACAGAGCACACATTCACAATCAAGCCTGTGGGATTCCGTGACACGCTGGAGGTGACAGTGACCTATAACTGCAGTTGCAGTTGCTCCCAACAGGTGGAGACAGCGAGCAGCAAATGCAGCAGCAATGGGACCTACACTTGTGGCGTTTGTGACTGTGACCCTGGCTTCCTTGGGGCCCGGTGTGAGTGTGGAGAGGAAGAAATCAGCAGTGACGTGTCCCAGAATACTTGCAGGGAGGCCGAGGGGAAGACCGTGTGCAATGGCCGTGGCAGGTGCCTGTGTGGCTTGTGTGTGTGCTACGAGAGTGAATTTGGCATCATTAGTGGCTCCTTCTGTCAATGTGACGACTTCTCTTGCGCCAGGTACAAGGGCATCCTGTGCTCAGGTAAGTCACTGTCTCCCCACAGTATGGCAGCTCCCAGCCATATGTATAAGTACAGATACTGTATACAGAGTTGAAATGTTTGTGTTTAATGGCAACAGACTGACCAATGTGAAGCTGAACTCCTTTGTTTGGATCTGTGAGGAGCTATTTGTAGGCTGTCCCCCCCCCCCAATTACATTCCTGGAATTTGGCAGCCATGGACAGTTCATAGTGGGTGACTGGTTCAGCTCAGTTTGTTGTTATTCTCATGAAACAAAACAACTTTACTTAACCGCAGTCAGCTTGGATTCCTCTGGTGGGAGCTGCCTAATGGCCATGGTATGTGGATCTCACAAAAGGCCCTAACAAGATCAAATGCATATTGTAACCCCAGTGCCAGTAGATAGGGATAGTGTGGGCGACTCTGGACCAATGAATACCGCTAAACACACAAGCAAAAGCCTAAAGTGTTTTCATTTGGAGCCTCTGTCAGTCATTGCAGCTATTGGTTGCCTTAGCACTTGCATCTGTTAGCTTATCAAGCTGTTCTAGATTCAGCGCCTGATGTGAGAACAGACAGCAGGAACAAATTTGGGTCCCTGACCCCATTAATAAAGGTCTGATTGAGCACATGATCCTTTCAGATATAGATTATAGTAGGGTTTCTGAAGCAACCACATCAGTTTTACCAGTGCAGGGCAACACTATATTATATTGTCAT
>CM044448.1:44715883-44727269 GCA_024363595.1 Xenopus borealis
GATTGAGGTTAATCGGTTGTAGACTAAGCACTCTAGTAGTTTAGGGAATCTGTATGCCAACTCCTTGCCAAATATATAGTGAAGATATTTGTATGCTCAGTTGTATCCTCTTAGTGTACAATCTCACTAAAACAGTAAATCAGCTTGTACCCATATCTATAACAGAAATAAACAGAGGTGAAACCTTCTGTTGGTACAATAAGCTATGAACTTATACTATACGAATTTTAAGCAAACTATGTTCCTTCTGTAATCTAGAAACAAAATAAGGATGTTTTGTTTAAACCTATATCATACTGTACTGCGGAATATGTACAGAAAATGTTCTCTTTACTATGTAAGCTGTATCATACTGTAATGTACATGGGCTACTCAACAGTGTTGGTCTCATACAAATTACAAAAACAATATGTCACAGTAAAAAAAGATGCTCTTCCTTTTAATTCCACGAAAAAATTGTAACAAAGATACAGAGCTCTGGCATGGGGACAAAGGAAAGGAATGAGAAATTAATTTAACTTCCATTCACAGTCAGGGACTGCAGTAAAGAATATGCTTTTCCCAACACAATTCGATCTCTGAGCAGCTTGAAGAAAGCATAGTAATTACTGAAAAGGATGAGAGCTAGGGAGATTGTGTAGTGCCACTTCTCTGAAGAAACAAGTGAATACAGCTGGTAAAAGATTAGAACTCCTTCCAACATAGTGAGAATGTTCAAGACATGCAATAGGTTACTGAAAAAGAACTATGGTGAGAGAAAGAACTTTTAGCCACTGAAATTAATACCGTCAAAAAATATTTTACATTAATAAAAGTACTGCGCCAGAGTAATTTCTCAATAGTAGGCAATGTGTATGACAAGGAAAGCAAAATATTAAATTAAATCAATTTTTATATATATTAAATATCACTGAATGCACCTACTTATGTGGTTCTTTGATGTTTGTGTTCATATCGCTCACACACACACACACATACCCTCTGTCTTATAGGTAGGTCAGTCTTCAGAAATAGTGCATAGGTCCATAAATTACCTCCCTCACATAGTTAAGGTTTCTTTCCAAATGTGGTTTCCGTAATTGGAAGGAAAGGGAAAAATGGGTAAGAAAGGACAAAACTTTCAAAAGGGATTTTTGGACTTAAAAATATAGTAGTTCTGGATTGTGAAATGGTGCCCTGAAACAGGAATACCATTATCCAGAAAGCTCTGAATTAGAGAAAGGCCATCTCCCATAGACTCAATTTTGACCAAATAATCCAAACTTTTAAAAAGGATTACTTGTTTCTCTGTGGTAATGAAACAACACTTTGCAGTTGAGTCTAACGAAGATATAATTAATGCTTATTGGAAGCAAAACCAGCCTATTGGGTTTATTTAACGTTTACATGATTTTCTAGTAGGGTTAAGGTATGAAGATCCAAATTACAGAAATATCCTTTATCTGGAAACCATCAGGCCCAGAGCATTATGGATAACATGTCCCATACCTGTACTAAAATATGTCTCACAATCTCTTCTGATGAAATCCACTCTAGTGTGTGTGAGAGGTAAAAAAATAGAATTAGAAGCTCACTGGAATACGGTGTCAAGGAGTAAATAGTTGATTCAATGATTATGAATACTATTGTGTCTGGAGCCACAGAATGTTTAGGAGCCCCAAACTGTGCCCCAACTGCCCTTCATATTTTGCAGAGAATTAAATGCAAAGCGTAATTACATGAATGCGGAAGTGAGACACATCTGAGTGGATGGCTACATTGTAGTGTCCTACAGCTTTGTAGACATTTTTGTCATGTTTAACCAGAACCCCCTGCGGCCACATGCACTCCTCCATCCACCTGCAAAATCATTGACATTACATAATAAAAGGACCAGTAACATCAAAAAATGTAATTGTTTTAAAGCAATAAAAATATAATGCAGTGTTGCCCTGCACTAGTACAGCTGCTGTATTTGCTTCAGAAACACTTCTATTGTTTATATAAATAAGCTGCTGTGTAGCCATGGGGGCAGCCATTCAAAGGAGAAAAGGCTCAAGTTACACAGCAGCTAGCAGATAAGCTCTGTAGAAAATAATGTTATCTGTTATCCATTACTTAGCCTGTGCCATTTAGCCATTTTTCAATTTCCGCCATTGCTACTTAGCAGCTTGATTATATGAACTATAGTAGTGTTTCTGAAGCAAACAGATCAGTTTTAACAGTGCAGGGCAACACTACATGATATTTTCTTTAATTTAAAACACTTTCATTTTTTGGTGTTACTGTTCCTTTAACAGAATAGCTGGCTTCCCAACTATAAAATGTGTCTTAGAAGCAATATCAGGCAACAATTTGTACTTTATTCTGCAGTAAAAAGTAATACTCCATCACGCATGTGGTGTGTGTCAAAAGAATCACCAATGCATCAGTGGGATATTAAAACATCGACCCATATAAACTGGACAGCTGCAAGGTGGCTAGTTTGAACTTCGTCCTCCTAGCCCAAATCTAGTACAGTATTTTCCAGTCTCCTGTCAGGAGTTAGACATATCCCATTTCTGGAACAGAAGTCACAGTTTGTGTCTTTTGTATTGTTAGATTAAGGGCTGAAATGTATAGCTTCATATCAGTCCAGTTTAGGCTTAACAGTGCTTTCAGCTTTCTTTATAGGTTTTGCCTATCTATGGCAAGGGATATCTTTAATATACTTAGCAGGGACAGTATAATTGCTTTTGCATGAAATCCAGATATTGTCTAGATGCATTCCTAAAGGGGCACCTTCATGGGGCCCCTACATTTTACCATTGGGTTTCTGGAAGTAGCAGCAGGGGGGTCTGTTCCAAGACTAAATTCTATGATACTTCATACATTTGATATAGTTTCTCAGCAACTATCATGAGTCTTCTTTTGGAGCTCCCAAACTATAAGGATATGAAATTGCAGTTATCAACCATCAGTGAAGACTGTATAACAGACATGTCAGTTAAACCCAGGAAGGATGATATTTGGTCATCACAAAATTCTGGTTCACAGATCAGCCAATAGAACAAACTGCTATTAAACTAAAGGGGTTGTTCACCTTTAATTTAACTTTTAAAATGATGTAGATAGTGATATTTTGAGACCATTTGCAATTTCGTTTCATTTTTTATTATCTGCAGTTTTTTTATAGCTTTTTATTCAGCAGCTCTCCGTTTGCATTTTCAGCAATCCGTTTATGTCCAAATTACCCTAGCAACCATGCTTTTATATGAATAAGAGACTGGAATATGAATAGGAGAGGGGCTGAATAGAACGATGAGTTATAAAAGTAGCAATAAAAATAAAAAGTTTTACTTGCGAATCTGCAATACTTTTCACTCCCCACCCTCAAGAATTACTGCTGTCACATCTGATTATGAATCACTTTCAGTTGCCTGCCCACCTCTACCTGTTGCGATTGGTGTGGTCTTTTAACTTTGATGTGGAGTGGACGGGATCAGGGGTGGGGCTTGGGTGCCAGGGTGGGTGGGGGCCCCAAATATTTTGTTGTGCAGGACCCCATGATTTCTAATGGCGGCCCTGGGGAGCCCTGACCATCAGTATGTGTGGGGGTTATTTTTTTAGCGATGTGTGTGTGTGTGGTCTTTTAACTCTGATGTTGAGTGTGTGGTATCAGGGGTGGGGCTTGGGTGCCAGGGTGGGCTGGGGCCCCAAAAATGTTGTTGTACAGGGCCCAATTTCTAATGGCGGCCCTGTGTGTTTATGTGGAAGCTGATCAGATAGTATGGCACATAAATACAGAAGCGAATTTGTCATTTCTCCCCCTCTGGCCTAGTCTGTCCATTTGAGCACCGTAACAATGGCATTGGGTCAGACTAACGGGCACTCGGGCAGTCGGAACCCGGAGAAATGAAAGAGGCCGGGAGAGAAATAGTCAGTGGCTGGTGCAGGACAGGCAGTGGATAGTGCACGGAAGGGGCGAGGGGAGGAGCTGGGGGAGGGGCTCGACTCAGCATCTTTTTCAATGCAAAGAGGGAGACTGCGGAGAAGCACACAAAGGGGAAAGCTGCGAGCTGCCACATACTACCTGCAGGGGTTACATATGACATGCAGGGGACACACTGCTGCAGGGAACACACTGACACACACTGCTGCAGGGAACACACAGTGACACAAATAAGCTGACAGGGGCACACACACCCACTTCCAACCTCAGTGATGACAGACATTTGCATTCAGGGGGCACAGACACACAAACAGTGCCACAGAGACACCTACCAGCTCACACCCACATTTCTACCCTGACTGCCTCCAGTACAGCTGCCTCTACCAGTCCTCAATGCACATCTTCATGAGGGACACTATATATACACAAAGACCCCACTCAGTACAACTCCCAGCACCCTTCACAGAGGGAAATAGACTGAAGGACCTGCTGCTGGGAATGGATATTTGATGGTGCACCTTGATGCTTCCTGGACTAACCAGTGACAGGATAAGGAGACCCCTGTCTGTGAGGATGGTAAGTGACTGTCTCTTAGCTGGGGTAGCAGGCTGCATGCTGACTGGGGGGAATGAGCTGGGCTGCATTAATGACAAAGGTAGATCAAGTATGTCACTAAAACCCTTTAATACCCAATTGCCCCACCCCCAGAATATTCCTCAAACACTGAGACAGACTGACTGCTTAGCCCTGCAAGCATAAACTCTCTACTAGAACAGGGAATGATGCTAGGGGCAGTCCATGCTGGATAGCAAAGGGTTGATTAACCCTGCTACTTCTCCCAAATATGATGTTCTCTAGTGAAGCTGCATTCATATCCCAGAGTGTATTTCCTGGAGAAGTGTGTGGAAACCTGGCTATATTTGCAGAAATATAATAAAAATATTTATTGCAAATCCCCTTTAGTCTGCAAAATGTTTGAATTTGTGTTTCAGTAAAATCTGCATTTTTTGCTTGGCTGATTTGAGGACAGGTACTGGGTCCTGAGTAATTTCTATGTGATTCAGTGATAGATTGGATACAACAGCGATTGCATGGAAAGATTGCAGGGAACCCCTCATATGGATTAAAGGTGTTTAATGGGGGATTATCTGGTTGAGGCCTGCAAATTGCCGACTTGATGTGACATATTACAAAGTAGTGGATTGGGTTGTCTGGCAGATGGGGCCCATGGAGGGCCACAATTGGCAGCCAGTCACGTGGAACAGAGATGAAGGTATTTTTTACAGGAAAGGATCCAGTTCTATGTCTTGCTTCTGGTACTGATCAGAGGGACTGTTTCAACGGTACAACATATGGGCATGTGCATTAACATTTAGTTCAGGGGTTTAAAGGGAAAGTAATACTAAAGTAAATAGTACATTTACATTTGCCTTTTTTTAATTTTCTTTTTGCATGTAAATGTTTTAATTATATTACCATTCTAATTTCATTTTTGTTTCATTGTTGCTGTTTCAATCGAATATGGCAAACAGAAAGGATTCACATAATTGAAGATCATATAAATGTATACCTATATCCCACCTAGGTGCCAGCCCTTTTGTTTTGGTCACATGTTGTGGCTAAATGCACTAGATTTATTGCACCTGCATTGTATGGTACAAAGCTTTGTGCTGGTTTGAAACAACCACAGTTTTACTAGACTTCTGGCAAATGTTGCACTGTGGGCTGAAAATGTGGTGGGCTGCTCTCAGCACTTTACATTTACACAATTAGTAGATGAGATGAGTTGTAGTTCAGCAACAGCTGGAGGGGGCTGCTTTAGGAGATCAGACCCTTACAAATATGCTCACTAACGTCATGGTTTTAATTGGATTTGCTGAGATTTAACCTGTGACATTCACTCTCTTTTCTGACTTCTGCTGTTCAGAGAAGGCATAATAATTTGTATATTCGTATATTGTATATTCATAGCACTCTATGTGGCCTGAACTACAACTCCCACCCAGCATGCACTATTAGACACATAGATGGTAGGTTAGACATGCTTCCACCATACTGTGAAATTACTCTTTATCCCGTACAAACTGTATCCATGTCTAACAACAAGAACTATATCATCTCTAATGCACAATATAAACTGTGCTGTGTCCTGAGCAAGTTATTCAAGCCTACAACTTCCAGCATGTCTCCAGCTGTCAGAGGGTGACTGAGGGTTCAGAGTTTACTAGTTATGTTTAAGAGTTACTAGTTATATCAAGTGATAACATCTGGCTCTATGAAGTGTACAGAACTACTAGGTAAACGAAATTAAATTAAATAGCTGATAAATTCAAGACTTTTGAGTGTAAGCTCTGGGGGGTGGTTACCTCCCTCCACCTTAAAGGTCTTGCCCACATCTGAGTTAACCTTTAGTATTATATAGAAAGTGAAATTCTGAGACAAATTGCAGTTAGTCTTCATGTTTTATTATTTGAGTTATTTAGCTTTTTATTCAGCAGCTCTCTCTGGTTTGCAGTTTTAGCAACCTGGTTGCAAGGGTTCAAATTACCTTAGCAACCATGCATTATCCTGAATAAAAACTGGAATATGAACAGTAACGTAACTGGAGGGGGCGGGCCCGGGCACACCGCCCCCCTCCATGTGAGATTCTCATCCCGGAAATCTGCCTCTGCTGCCAGAAAACGGCCGCGGCAGACTCAAATCGACAATGCGCGAGCTGCCAGGGGACCCTGAGTTGGTGCTGGCCCTTGCCCAATTGCACCCCCTGCTTCCCCGGTAGTTCCACAACTGAATATGAATAGGAGAGGGTCTGCATAGAAAGATGAGTAATAAAAAGTATTCGAGAGCTGGAAAGGATCAGCAGAAGACAGCAAATCATTCAAAAACTATATAAAATAAATAATGAAGACTGATTGAAAAGTTGCCTGGGATTGGTCATTATATAAAATATTAAAAGTTTGTTGAACGATGACCCTCAGTCTTTCATGTAACTTCCAGTATGTATAGAAATAGTTTGAAAGATTTATTTGTATTTGCTCAAAGTTTTCCCTCCCATCTGTAGATTTCATGTAGAATTCCATAAGAGAATAGTGCAGTGTTGTATACATAGTGTAAATAACGCTATATAAATGCATGGTTCAATAAATGGATTTTTTGTAGCGATGCATTGAATCCGCTTTTTGGGATTCGGCTGAATCCCCAAATCTGTTGTGAAAGATTAGGCTTGAATACCAATTTGCATATGCAAATTAGGGGAGGGAAAGGAAAAGGTGGGAAATAATTTTGTACTTGCTTTTTTTGTGACGAAAAGTCACGTGATTTCCCTTTCCACACCTAATTTACATATGCAAATTAGCATTCGGATTTGGGTTTGGCCATGCACAAGGATTAGGCAGAATCCTGTCTCAATCCCAAACTGAAACCTGGATTTGTTGCATCTGTAATTATTTATTCATAACTAAAGACCTGTCAGTATGGTGTTATATAATGTTTTATCAGTTCCAGATTCCTGCACCCAAGTATGTAACCTAATTAAATGGAGGGCACACTTTTGACTGTTATTATACTTAGCGATGCACCACATCCAAGATTCAGTTTGGGATTCGGCCTTTTTCAGCACGATTCAGATTTGGCCCAATCCTTCTACCCGGCCAACCGAATCCAAATCCTAATTTGGAGGGAAATTGCGCGACTTTTTGTCACAAAACAAAGAAGTGGAAATATTTTCCCCTTCCCACCTGTAATTTGCATATGCAAATTAGGACCCGGATTCGGTTCAGTATTTGGCGAATCATTATAATTATAATATATACTACTACCTAATTATACTATATAAATACAAATATACACATGTACAGTAAAATAGATGTAGGGGGTGTGACATGAACAAGAAGCAGATATTAGTGTATTTGAATGACGCAAGTGGTAACAAAGAGAAAAATCCCAAAAGAAATACAGTTCGATCAGCTGGTTCTTTTTTTGTCTTCGTGTCTGAGCTGGGTCTGTGAATGGGACGGCTGCTGTGGTTCACTGGATTTACGTGAATGGAGAGCGCCTGTCAGTGACTGCGATTCTCACGTTACATGGAAACAGAGGGTAACGTTACCCTGGGCAGGGAGAGAGCAGGCAGAAGCTCAGCAGGGGAGACGGTTTCATGGCAGCAGCCCAGACAATGCACGTTTCCTTTATAAGCCCAATATGTCAATATTCCTGCAGCTGAGTGGGACAAAGCGGGGCTAAGGGGTTTTTAAAGGTTATTATAGTGTCTAGCAACACAGCAGTATAATCAGAGCTGAACATAATTGTCCCACAATAGCTCTTGGAATTGGCTATCCTGTGGCCCTACAGATATTGCTGAAATACGGCTCCCAGTATCCTCCAGTAGCCAGAGTCCAAGCGATGGTAATGCTGAAAACATCTAATAATTGGTATGAATGATTATATATACAGTTCTATTCATTATTACATTTAGATATTTATAGCGGACCTCATATCCTCTCTGCCGTTCACTACTCTCAGCTCTTGTATCTTGTTTTTCTGTGAATTCTGTGAAAAAGAGATTTAGAACCGCAAGTCAGTTTGTTCTGCACGACCGATAGGGAGCAAGAAATTCTGGATATGTGTCTATGTTTAGCTGCTATTGGGATCCACTAATGCAGAACATGCCCCATGGGGCCTGGAAATGTCTTGCTGTGACCTTTCTGGGGACAAACCTTGGTTGTCCCAAGGAATGCACATATGCAAGAACTTTTTCAGCTACTTACCTGCATTGTGTGGTGTTCGTCCCATAGTTGCAGTGCATTCACTGAGTAATTACTGGACAAAGAAGTGACAATTTGTCTTTGCTCTATGTGTCACATCTTGTTATTTGTGTTAACATTCTATTATCTACTCACAAGGTTTATCTACCCTTTATATAAATAGACAGTGCTGTATATGTCTCTAGTATATATGTGTCTTAATATATTTGGATACACTATTGTTTCAGTACTGTGTTGTTTCCATCCTGTTTCCTATAATGCTACCTATACCTACAATATTTAATGCCCCCCCCCCACCACACACACAATACGTTCTTGTTGGCTGACTTGTCCCTGGAATTTTATTTTGGGACAAAGCACAGGAATAATATCAGATATTTCATTTTCTGATAGCTTGAGAACATATGCTGGTGTCGGATGCCCTGTTATATGATTAATTACCTTTCTGAAGAATTTACAAGGGGAAAATCCTAGGATATAAATCATAGGCTTGTGGACATCTGTCCATGGCTATTTCTGCCCTCAATATACTAGTAATAAAGAGATGAGTTATTCAAGGAAAGACAAAATATGAAATTAAAAACAGGGTTGTGATTGTGTAGCATTCATTAATCACTGATCGCTAAATATCACTAAGGGATAATGTACCCCTACCTTACCTTATAACAGGGGTCCCCAACTGCTGGGCCGCAATCCTAGTGCCGAATTAACGAGGCGCATCAAAATGGACTCCGGCGCACCGAATTGGATGCCGACATGCCAAAATTGGACGCCGACCGCCTCTCAACCTCCTCCGACCCCCCCTAATAATATTACAGAAGGGTTGAACTTGATTTATGTGAATGTTTTTGTCCCTCAGTTACTATGTTGTACTGTCTTACCTAGGCAGTTTGTGTTTCTGAAGTTGTTCCATTGTTACTTACAAAGTTGCAAGGAGTTTGCAGTAAAGACTTGGCACAGGGCTCCTCTTTTATTACATAATCAGTGATCCGAGCAGCATTTGATTTCTGCTCTCACATTGCGATGGGAAAGATACTGATCTGGTGTTTTACAGTTTATTAATGAGAAGCAAAACAATGTGTATGTGTGTGTGGTGGGGAGTTGATTCTCGCTTTCCACTTTGTTTGTATATCTCTGTGCTTTCTTTGTGTCCCCCCTCACTTCATGGGTCAAATGATCATATTTATCAGCTTTTAGTTGTGGGGCACATTTAATTTGGCTTATGCTGGCCTGCCACATTCACATGCACTAGGTTTGGTAATTGATAGTTTGGTATTGGAAATATATTTAGGGGTCACAAATAGAGGTTGACCCAACTATTAGTTTTAGATCAAAAAAGTACAGGGTAGAAGATGTATTAGGGCAAAATAGTGAAATTGGACCAGGGGACAACTATTCAATATAGAGTCAGTGGGCAAGAAGTGTCCAGTAGGGCAAAATAGAAATGATGGGGTTAGTGGGGAAAAAGGAGACAGCTGGGCAAGCAATAGAGGGGCAAGATGGATGGAGTTAATGGGAAAAAAGGAGACAGCCGGGCAAGATAGCAATAGAGGGGCAAGATGGAGACAGCAAGTAATTTCCAATATTAACAAATTGTAGAGCAGAACCAGCAGTAAGAGACCAGGGGTGCTGTCCCAATGAGGCAAGTTAAAAAAACTCACATCAGGCAGCTCCTGCCTCAGAATTGCCCTTGTAGGAGACATCCTATAATATTCAATCCATGAATAATGCAATCCTGGTTCTGATTAATATTCCTGCTTGCTGTCTGGGATTGCGGCTCAGTTACTCCCTGTAATAATATAACGCAAAATAAATTGGAAACTGAGCCCATTGAGTTGGTTTAATTAGAGGTTGAGTGCTCTCTGATCTGAGAGTGAAACAAAATGTACCCAGCACTGTGATTCCCCAGTAATTTATAGTACACAGATTCAATCACCCTATTTATTTGGGCTTCTATTGTAACTAATGATATATGATGGATATAAATATATAGGAAGGCCGGTATTTTTTTCAGGAAAAGGTGGCAACCCTATATGTCATTTGAAGTAGATATTCACCCATATTTTTTCATAAAAGAATGTGGGATTCTGAGCAACTTCCCAAGAAACAATTATTAATAATGTCCCATGACTACAGACACAATGTATTATCAATCAGCTCTCCTCCAGCCAAGACTCTGTATTCCCACACTGCCATGCAGGCAAACATTATTTTACTTCACCTCAGGTCAGAACATGCAGGCCATTGTCGCAGTCTTGGCTGGACTACTAACATGGTGTTAAAATGATATGAGTGGTTAGGGCCAGTACTGCAGAGAACAACGTTCATTTTTATTTCATATATATATATATAAATTTGGCTGGAGGAATGATTCCGGATCAGAGTGCGGCTGCATTAGACAGACTATATATATATATATTGAAAGGGGAACTCCAGCTTCCAAAATTTGATAAAGAGGCCCACATAACACAGAAACCCATAATATACCCATCACCAGGTCTGGACTGGAAGTCAAAATAGGCCCTGGCAATTCAGGTGCACAAAGGCCCAGATAGCTGCCCATAAGCCCACTAAATAGTGACTGTCTATGGCATCTTACAGCAGCCCTTCTGGCATTTGCCAGAACCCACAGCCAGTCCGGGTCTGCCCATCACCATTACCTGTTTCTTCAAAAAGTATGAATAAATGCCATTTTCTATGCTGAAATCCAGCTGTT
>CM044448.1:44729483-44742854 GCA_024363595.1 Xenopus borealis
TAGCGCTGATGTCTGTGTGGTCTTTTAACTTTGATGTGGAGTGGGCAGGGATTAACGGCGGGGTTTGGGTGCTAGGGTGGGCAGGGGCCCCCCAAAATTTTGTTGTGCGGGGCCCCATGATTTCTAATGGCGGCCCTGTAGGGGTCTGTCAGAAACCATTAAAAATCATGAAAAGTCTGCATATTTTTTTAATTAATGTATATTGCAAAGTTGCTTTAAATTATGTTTACTTTTTAAAAGGAACAGAGGGTGCTGGTTCTGGGTCTTTTGTGACCTAATAGGATTTAGGAATTTGTAAGCCGGAATGTGGACTCAGCAGGGAGAGGGGTAATTAACATGTCAGCCTTTAATGAAGGTGCCACCACCTCCTGGGCACAAGTACTGCAATATGTATAAATCAGCCTCTCTCCCTGCTCTTGACACGTGTCACATGGGAGGGCGCAGCTGGGGCTGTTAAATGAGCATGTCAGGGGCCCGTTGTGATCCCTGTCATATGTGTCTGTTTCTGGTGAGTGAGAACAAGGCAGGTGCCAAGTAAATAACAGAACACATCCAGGGCTGGAGAAGGATTGAGCTTGCTACTAATGAAATGGGCTAGCATATTTCTGGAACAGTGCCAGAACCAGAATTAAAACAAGCACTGAGGAGAATCTGCTCAAAGCACAAAAAACCCCACTCCCCAAAACTCTGTTTCCGTTAATGTGGGTCCCAGGGAACATCCTCTATGGTTTTCAGACTAATTGGGAGTCAATGGCCTGTCCCCCGTTTTCACTTGCACATTTGGTCAGAGCATCCCCAGCAAGGTTAGTTACTGGATACATTGTAGTACAAATAATTAACCTCTCACCATTCAGATTACACCTAGGGCTGCACAAGTGTCTATCCCAGTATTCCTCCATGTCACTCCTTGGGCTGGGCTTCCAGGGAGCACCCAGTTCTCACCGTCACCCATTGTTTTGGACTTCACAGCAGGCAACACTGTATTTTTTTAGTGGTTATAATTGCAGCCTTGCAGCGCTGGTGTCCTAGGATTAATCTTAGCCAGGGCATCATCTGAAGCCTGTCATCATTGAATGCTCCAAAAAAGATGAAGGACCCATTTTCCTGAATATGTAAATGATGAGCTCACCTAAGCCACCTCCTTTTATGCTCTAATATTGATCAACAAAGGAAAGTGTGTGGGGAGGGGAAGGGACCTGATTTGGGCAGTTAACAATTACAGCCATTTAATGCTCATCCTAGGGGGCAATGTGGGACTAAATAGGGCTGTTAGTGCTGAATTTAGGTAATCTCAGGGGGTAATTCCCTGACCTCTGATCTGAATTACCAGTAAAAAGCAGCTACAGTATGTTTAACGTGCTGTTGTTGAACTGCATCAGCCAACTCTTTGCTACACAGTACCCTTCTGATTTCAGTGATTACATTGCTCCCCAAATTTCAGTTTCCCAATGTCACCAGTTAGCGTAGAAAGCTCCAAGCCAAGGACAGCGGCGGGCAGAATATATAGGTGCCCACATACATGAAATTTCCCCCAGGATCTGGTGTTGTAAGGACAAGACTTCAGAATTATATGTTATGACTACTTAGCAACAGCAAACTTTGTCCATGGATCCGCACACACACAATTTTTAAAAATAAATAAAGTCCAGTAAGTATAGTGCAATGTCCATTTTTGATCCAATGTCCACAAAGTTCATATTCCCAAAGACATCTTCCAAAACATAATGGAAAATAGAAAAATCTTGCAAAAGACAAATAGTAACATATAGCAGAAAAATAATTACATACATTTAGAAAAACTGATTACATCTGGTAGAAAAATGTAATTAAAATTACTCACAGCCCGCGGGGTTGTTATTACTACCTTAACTAATTTGTTATCCTCATTTCTTATCTGTGAAGAAAAAGGGGAGAAAAAGGGATGAAGGGAGAAAATGGGATGAAGGGAGGGTGTGCCCTCCCGCTCCCGAAACGTTGATACTGTGGTAAGAGAAATAAGTAAGCTCCCCAACTGCAGAAAATTGTGTATGTGTGGCTCTGTGAATACATTTTGCTGTTGGAAGGACAAGGACAGTGTGACTGATACATTTGTCTATTAATATCTGAAGGTGATCCGATAAACTTCTCGCTCCCTGGGATTTCATTGCCAGGCTGCAGGCGACAAATCTCCTGAAAATGCCTCTCCACTGCCAATTGCTGCAATGGATACCTAAATTGCCCTAAGTTTCCTCTGGAGGCATCTTCGGGTGATTTAGCAATCAGTTGGGCATACCAACTTGTTTATCTCTGGCCCAGGAGACAGACTTCATATCTTCACAAGACAAATTCTAAGCCTGAGCAGAGAGGCAGGCCTGGACTGTCAAACTGTGGGTTCTGGCAAATGCCAGAGGGGCTGCTATAAGCTGCCATAGAAAGTCAGTAATTAGTAGGCTAGTGGGGCTGTTTGGGCCTGTGTGGGCTGTTTGGGCTTCTGTGTACCTGAAATAGCAGTCCAGACCTGCAGGGAGGCAGCAGTGTGCCATCCACATGGCCTGATTTTGTTCACTAGATCAGGTCTGGACTGAGATTCAAAATAGGCATTTCAGGAACAGAGGCCCAAACAGCCCCCACCAGCTCATTATATAGTGACTGTCTATGGCCAGGGTTGACCCGGTGGGCACCGGCCCTCATGGGCCCCCGCCGGGCCAGACCCCCTCTCACGATCTCCTGGCCTACAAAAAAAAAAAAACAACTTGCGGGTCTTATTGGGTCCGGGGGGGGGGCGCCTGGACGGAAGTGCCGGTGGGCCCCGGGCCCCCCAGTCCAACCCTGTCTATGGCAACTTACAGAAGCCCCTCTTGCATTTGCCAGAATCCACAAATCAGACCAGTTCGGGCCTGCTCCAGATAATTCCCATTTCACATGTAGGCGCCTTAGCAACCCACCAAACTCAAACACTGGGCAAAATCAGCTGATGGAGATGAACCTTCGTTCTGCGTTGTCCCCAGGAACAGCAAGAGACACTGGGAGTTACGCAGGGAGTCTTATTTAATGTAGAGAAAGGTTATGCACAGCTGCCATTAGCCTCACACATGCGGCTCTATAATAAGAGTGACCTTTACCAGCCGTCCAAGCAAAAGGAATAAATGAGAGATCTTTTATTCTCTGGCATTGGTGGGGCAGATATAATGGGTCTGATTCTAGTCTTTATTTGCTTTAAAGTGCAACTCTCCTCACATAATAACCCCCTTCTCTTTAGTTGTGCTGTTATTTTCTGAGACAGGAGAGGAGATTGTATAGGGGAGGATTGTATAGATTTATGCAGGTTAGTGGTTTTGTTTGCTCTGCTCCAGCTAAGCTTTTTTATATCTCCCACTCCCCTAACTAAACCAGTTCAAGGTCTTGGAGCCTTTCAGGCAAAACATCATTGATCTTGCTTCGGCCAGAACAAATGATTCAATGTCGGGCCCTATTATTTGTAATCAAGCGTATAGTACAGAAGCTGGAATCATCCCTTCTCCCGGGATAGTGAGGCAGACCCTGCAGCTTTGCTGGTGGGAGGCAAAGAGATGCCAGGTTGTGGTGCCTCTATCATTTAATTTTACTTACATTACATGATCATTGCTCCTTGGGGTACAATAAATAAAGCCCTGGGCAGCCCCATCACTGCTGCTTCAGCCTCTTTCATTTCATGCTCACAACTGCCTCCCAATACATGTGCTGGGGCTAAGTGACTCAATTACTGAGCAGTAATGACAGAAAACAATATAATCACATCACTAAATGCCTGGAAGACCCTATTTAAAGTGTTGGCGCTGCAACAAGCATCCTGGTGCACTAGGAATTAATAGACAGTATTATCTGAAAATGTTATAGGGAAGGACAGAGACTGCACTTGCATCTAACATGCCTTCAGAGAACGTCACAATTGCTCCATTACTGGACCTATGCAGGAAATAACCATAGTGTCATTTAAAGGGTTATTGTCTTATTTCTTTCCGATTGTAAACATAACAGAGTGAGAAATCATATGGGGGGGGGGGGAATGAACAGATTTTAATGAAAGCTTTTCCTATAACTAGGGCAGGAACTAGGGCATAACTCCCAACTGTCACATTTTTTATGGGACAGTCCCGATTTTGACAGCTCAACCCGTAGTCCTGGATTGTTACTGAAATGTCCCGATTTTCTCTTTGATCTCCTGCACTGAACAGCCAAAAAAAGATACAACGTTTACAAACTTAATTGGCTTTTGGCAGAGAGCACAGAATAGATACTTAGATACTTTTGTAACAAGATAAGCAGGTCTGTTGGGAAAACTGTGACTGGAAGGATTCTCCTGAGATGCCAGGTGCCTGCCAAAAAACCTTAGACCATGGTGCCTCTTTCTAAACTATTATTCCCCCTCTCCTCACTCAACCTCTTTATTATCCTAGTCTTTTATCACTACATACTGTACTCAATTCTTCGATTATTAAGCCCCTTAAAGAAACTGGGGATGACTAGGAAATAGGCCAAAAGCTTAGGAGCAAGAGGGGCCCGGTGGGCCAGTCCAGCACTGCTCCTACCATCAGTGCTTCAGCCCCCAGTCCTTTATCTTATTGGTCTCCTAGTGCAGTGATATCTGAGCTTGGATCCTTCTAAGAAACCCACATGGCTGAATTAATTATTTAAAGGGACAGCAACACATTCTGAGTTTAGCCTGGAAACATTCAGAGTGAACGAAAATATTTTAGCTTTAACTGGGTATATTTCCTAATACTCTCAAGTCTTCCTGCTGCCTCTTCAAGGGCTTGTTTTCACAAGGAAAGTGGGTAGGGTTGCCACCTTTTCTGGAAAAAAATACCTATATATTTATCTTTTTTCCCTACTAATAAGATTGGGCTCAACCATCATTTTCCTCGGCCAGGCTGGTAAAATACTGGCCTAATCCTGAGATTAACTTTCCCATTAAACCCTCACAATAATGGGAGAATGAGTGTGTGAGCACTGGTGCATAGGAGAGTATCAGGTTTATTTACATGGGATTCCTATCATGCACAAACACGCTTAAAGCAACAGTTTAATGTAAAAATAAAAACTGGATAAATAGATTGGCTTACAAAATAAAAATTGTTTCTAATAAAGTTGGTTAGCCACAAATGTAATGTATAGATTCTGAAGTGACTGGATGTCTAATATAATAACCAGAATCCAACTTCCTGCTTTTCTGCTCATTAACTTTGAGTTAGTCAGTGACTTGAAGGGGGTCACATGGGACATAAATGTTCAGTGAGTTTGCAATTGATCCTCAGCATTCAGCTCAGATTCAAAAGCAACACTTATGACCCATGTGGCCTCCCCTCAAGTCACTGATTGGTTACTGCCTGGTCACCAGGGTAACCAGTCAGTGGAAAACAAGAGAGCTGAATAGCTGGTAGTGTTAGACATCCAGTCACTCCAGTCTTTATAAATTACATTTTTGGCTAACTAACTATATTAGAAACATTTTTTTTATTTTGCACAGCCTATATATTTACCCAGTTTTTATTTTTATACTGAACAATTCCTTTAAGGCCCCCAGATAGGGTTGCCACCTTTTCTGGGAAAAAATACCGGCCTTCCTATATATTTATCTCTTTTCCCTATTAATAACATTGGGCTCAACCATCATTTTTACCGGCCAGGCCGGTAAAATACCGGCCAGGTGGCAACCCTGTCTATAAAAGCTGCTGACAGACTGTCACCGAGTTGATGCGACTGATCCGACTGCCCGTATTGCCAGAATTATGATCTGATTGTTGGGTCCTAGGGCCCACGATTCAATCATCTCGATATCACCCACCCCAATGTGGGCATATTGGTGGAGAGAATGACACAAGGGCACAAGTTGAACTCAGATATATGTCATTTGCAGCGTGATCATCAGTTACTGCTCATGTCCCATGTAATCATGTAAGTTTCAGCGCAACACTGGAGGGTGCTGGGACTCAAAGGATTGGGTGCAGCCAGTGATTTATCTTTCCATTTCCTGTACACACAATGTGCTGCGCTTGCACCTCTCCTTCCTAATGCACTAATGTTTTACAGAGCGGGGGCAGGAGGGGAGTATGAGGGCTGCACTTCTCTTCTCTCTAGGCCCCATGGCTCTGTGCAATTGGTTAGACTTCTGGCTTCTCTGCAGTATGTGTTAGAGTTAGAGAGTGGGATGTTGGGGTGTCAGAATGGGTGACTGCTTTGCGTATTTGTGATTTAAGAGCACTGCAAAGCAGCAGCTTTAGGAAGTGAGATGGTAAATTTACAGAATTATGGACACAGGGAGAACTCAGGTGGCATGATGAAAATATGGTGGATAAATGGGTTGGATATCAGTTTTCCAGGGTTCCTAAGGGCCCTTACACACGGGCATTTTGGACCTGCGCTCCCCTGCGTTGCGTTTGGCTGCGTTCAGCCGCAGGGGAGGGCAGGTAAAAACTCCCGTGTGTAAGGGCCCTAAATGTGCCCAGTTACTCAGTGTCAGGATACAATTAGTTATAATTGAAAGATTTTAACAAAATAAATCCCAATATCATGAAAGTGAATTATTGTTTTATTTCACACTTAGGAGTTAATTAACCCTTGAATTTGACTGTCAAATTTTTATTGAATTAAAACCCCTCGAATTCTAATTTCGAATTCCAGGGGTTTTAATGCAATTCAATTTATCGAACGATCGAATATGAAAAATTCGATAAAATCGTTCAGATCAATCGATTTTAACTATTCGATCTAATTTTTCATATACGATCAAAAAAACTTGGGAAAATCCTTTGGGAGCATCCAATAGGGTTATATAGCAATTCAGTAGGTTTAATCTGTCGAATTGTTGTATCGAAATTTTTTTATAGGGCCAGTACTTTGACAATCAAATTCAAATTTGGCCAATTCGAATTTAGGGCTATTCAAATTTTGCAAATTCGATGGTCGACGTAGCCCAAAAAATTTTTCCATTCGAATCCCTCACACGCATTTACTAAATCTGCCCCTTACTGTTGCTATTCATAGACACAGACATCATAAAGGTGGCTTAACAATAACAGATCCACTAGAAATTGGATTGATCCAATCATGGGCACTGTAGGCAGTTGAACCGAGGGCTGCATCGACTAACCAATATGGTCCTTTATCTGCCTGACAGCTGGCTAATTTTCAGCCAGGTATTGAAGCCTGTCAGAAAGCCCTATTCATTGTTCAATAAGCTACCAACTTTTTCTGTTGGCAGCTTTTCCCGACCTGGATATGGTCAGCTTTAGGCTAGTTCACACAGATATTTACTTGAAGACAGGCAGCACAGAAGCTCATATTACAGAGAAAGGTATATGCTTTTTGTATCGACTGTAGCGCTTCATCCACATGAGCAGATTCAGGGCAACAATTTCCCTGAACTGCCTTCTCCCTGCCCTCTGCCGGCTCTAACGAAAGTGGCCTGCGGCAATTCACACGCGGCGCTTCATTTTCTGAAGTCGCCTGAAAGTTGCCTCACGAGGAAACTTCCGGCGACTTCAGAAAACAAAATGCTGCATGTGAATTGCCTCAGGCGATTTTCATGTTAGCCAGTGGAGGGCAGGGAGAAGGCAGTTTGGGGAAATTGTCGCCCTAAAGAAGAGGCGATTTGTTGCTGGGGTGACTAATCTCCCCAAATCTGCTCATGTGGATGAAGACTAAAGCTTAGCACACTTATCTGTCCTTGGCCTGATACTACAAATTCTATTGGGAAGGTGGATATTGTTATCTGTCTTTGCATTGACTCTATAGATGTATTGGGGAAGGCAGAGCTCATTATCTCTCCTTGCACTGACTCTATTTAATGGGGAAGGTGGAGCTTATTATCTCTTCTTGTACTGATGCTATAGATTCACTGGAGATAGCAGAGCTCATTTCTTGTCTTTCCACTAAGGGCAGAGACACACAAGCACAATCGGGGAGATTAGTTGCCTGGTGACAAATCTCCTCTTCTTCGGGGCGACTAATCTCCCCAAACTGCCTCCCCTGCCGGTTAGAATGAAAATCGCTGGTGGGATGGCACTCGGAGTGCTTTGATTTCCAAAGTCGCCCGAAGTTGCCTCACGAGGAAACTTCGGGCAACTTTGAAAAACAAAGTGCTCTGAGTTCCATCCCGCCGGAGATTTTCATTCTAGTCGGCAGGAAGATTAGTCGCCCCGAAGAAGATGAGATTTGTTGCTGGGCGAATAATCACCCCAAATCTACTCATGTGTCTCTGCCCTAACAGTACAGATATTATTGGGAGGGTCACACACTATCTGTCCTTGCATATACTATATAAATATAATGGGGAAGATGAAGCTCCATATCTCCTTGCAGATTACAAATTAAGAGAGGAGGCAGGCCCAGATTTGTGACGAGGTTTATAGAACCGGATGACTGGACCGCTCGGCCTAGGGGTGCCCGCCACAGAATTCCGGCCCTGGGAGGCGGTGCTCATTAAAATGAGTTCAGCTCAGTATCTCTATTCGCACTGATTTTCTGACATATGTCTTAGAGTGAGACAGTTGTTTAGATGAATATTGTCAAAGCCTAACTAAAGAAGTAGCTAGAAATGTTGTACATTGTATTTTGGGCTTCTGTATCATCCCATGGTAATCACACTCCAAGATAGTGACCCCCTGAGACAGGTTTGAAATCCTGGATCATTGCTGCTGTTGACAAGCTGAAACTTAAGGCTGGGGCAAAAGGTCATTACATAAAATATGGCATATTTAGCCCTATTCATTTTAAGGGTTTAGTTTTCCTTTAAAACAAAGATAACTTTACAATGTTGAATTCCAAATATATTGAGTTTTCCATTTAAATTCATATAAACATCATATTTCCTGCCAGGCAATAGATCTTCTGCCCCCTTAAATCTGTTATTTATGGAATGGACTTTGTGGCTGTTAAAATAACATCTCTCTCTTCTCTCATAGGATGTGCTTCATAACTGGTCCCCCAGCCACTTCCCCCCAGGCACTCCAGTAAAGCTCTCCACATAAGAGAATTCATGTGAGTACTAGTCGGACACGTTGCCACCCAAGGTATGGACTCTAAGCACTGTCAAACAGTTCCTTGGATCTCTCCTCCAGCATCTGCCTGCAAATTCCTCATGCCCATCTGCTATGACATACATCCCTGCTGCTGAACATCCCCGGCCCATTGCTCGGCTCTGCTTCAAACATGGCTTAAAGGAGTTCTCATCCTTCAGCATGGACCCATTAAAGGGCACAGAAACTCATGTCATGGGAGGGGAGTTCCACCTCATGCAGACATGCTACACAGGCAACACATCAGTAACCAAGCTGTATCGGAGCCTGGAGAATCTACACTGGACTTCCATTTCTGATGCAGCTGTTTACAGTCACTGTAGAAGTAGGGACAATGATTTTATTCTGCACTGCAGACAACCCACGTCAGGAGGGAGTACATTAGCCCAAAGCATGGCAGAGATAAGTGAAAGCACCATGGAGAGGGCCACAGTACACAAGGACCTGACTGGGCCTCCAATCTGCAAAGTGCAACAGTGGCTGTTACCTACGGGAGAGGACAAGGTCTCATCTGAAGGTGCTAAAAGAGATCTGAAGGAGAAGCTTAGAAATCACAGCTCCAAAATGGCAGAACCAGACAGGCCAGTGCGACCACTTACTTGCCTATCTAGTCACACAGAAGAGCAGGGGCCACTCCAGCTGCACATAAGCAGTGGCACGGCACTCACTAACAGCACAATGCCATTCACAAGGCAATGCACAAGTACCTTTCACTACAGAACAAGCCATGAATACATCAAACAAGAGGCCTTCAGAAGGCTTCAACTCCGGAGGCAAAACAGCTCTCCCAACCTGACCCTCCATCAGAGAAAGAAGGAGAACCGGGGAATGGTGAAGTCAAAGACATCTGAGTCTTTCAGGGAACAAAAACACTGTACTGAGAAGGAATGGGAATGGGGGGTGCAGGAAAGAAAGCACAGCAGGTTGTATATACCAACCTTTGAAGAATTTAAAAAGATGCGCAACAAGGATAAAGGTCATCCTTCTGAAACTGATACTAAGTATCCTTCAAATGAAAAAACTATAGATGGCTCCCTGCTCATTAATAAAGACCCACCAGTACAAAGACTAGATATCTGGCCAAGACACCCTGGGTTCTGCACAATTGCACAACAGATACCTTCAGTTTCCCATAGGAATTGTGGCCCTGTGGGAGTAGTACATTTTAACCAGTTGTCCAAGAATAAGTGTGTCTCTAAGGTTATGCAAAACTCAAATAGTTTGTCCACTGGTGACTTCTATTCTGTGGTTATACAGAAGTCTGCAGATTTGTCAACCAGGAACTGTAACCCTTCTGGTTTGACAAACAGAAATGATGCCTCAGACGCTCAAAGTTCTTCCGGCTTCTCAACGGGCAACAAAGTCTTTTCCTCTACTGGGAACCAAGACTTTGTGGTAGCACAAAGATCTACAAATGTGTCCCCTGGGGACTTTTATTCTATAGTTGTACAAAAGTCAGCTGATTTGTCCACCAGGAACCATATGAAAAATTCCACTGGTTTATCAACAGGAGGCCTATCTGCTGGTAACCATTATGCTACAGTAGCACACAAATCTACTGGATTCTGCTCTGGGAACAGTGACTCTATGGTAATGCATAAATGTACTGGTTTGTCCACTAGGGACTGTCTTTCTACTGGTGTGCAAAATTCCTCTGGTTTGTTCACCGGAAACCATGTTTCTAAGGAAGTGCAAAGCTCTACTGGTTTATCCACTAAAGACTGTGACTCTGGAATGTTGCAAAATGCTACTGATAATCATGACTCTTTAGTGGTAGAAAATTCAACGAATTTGTTCACTATGAACCATGAGTCTGTGGTTGTGCCGAACACTACTGATCAATCCTCTGCCAATGATGACTCTGTGGTAGGGCAAAATCTTACTGGTTTGTCTTCTGAGAGCCATGACTCTACTGGTTTGTCCACTGGTAATGAGGACTCTATGGCAGTGCAAAACCTTACAGGGTTGTCTACTGGAAGCCATGACTTTGTGGTAATGCAAAACTCTACTGGTTTGTTCATGGGTAACAGTGGCTCTGTGGTCGAACAAAACTCTACTCGTCTGTCTACTGGGAACCATAACTCTACTGACTGCTTGACTACAACCGTATGTCATGATCTTTCCCATTGTCACAATGGCTCAATCCAAGATACAATGCCTGTGCTTTCAGTAATGAATGTAGATCTTCACCAGATCAAACTCCCTTCAGGGGAGAGTAATAATTCCAGCAGAAACCCAATTATAGCTCAGCATGATTCATTAGAAGCCAACGGTCACCCAGCTACATACAGCTCTGCATTCCCAGCTCCCATTTGTTCCAGCCCCTCTCCAAGGTTTCCCTTGCAGTCTGTGACCCTACCCAGTCATAAAGGGGAGCTTATGGGATGTGAACCTCTTGTGTCCAATGACAGTAGCTCTAGTGGATTCCCAAACATTGCTGATCAGTGTGTAACCTCTGAGCCTCCATCTTGCTGTCCGTCTTTGCTTTTAGAAGCAACTGATCTATCTGGGTACACTGCAAAGCTGCAGAAAATGAAGGATGGACTCATAGGATCGGCTCTAGACCTCATAAAGAAAAGGTAATGTTAATTCTTTAAAGGAAAACTATACTCCCAAAATGAAAACATAAAGGAGAACTAACCCCCCCCCAAAAAAGCCCCTATCCACAGCCATCAAATGTGCCCCTCTTTGCAGAGTCTATTTTTAATAAACTCATAGTAAAGCTGACCTATATAAGCAGGGGAGCTAGCAGTCACCATCTTCTGAATCTTAGTGTTCTTTTCCAATCAGTTAGTTGAATTACCTTCAACTGTGCATGTGCCAGCAAGCTCTGTGCCACCAAACTGATCATGATATCAGAGGGGGGTTACAGATACATTTAAGTCAAATTTTCCTTTGAACCCCCATTTTATGATATTCTCTGTCCTGCTACAGAGATCACCTGACCAGAAATGCTGGTCAGGTGATCTCTGTAGCAGGACAGAGAATATCATAAATAGCTATAATCTTTTGTGTGGAAGCAAAAGACAGAATTTTGTCCATTAATTGGCTCATGTGACCGTGTGATTTGTTTGTGTGCACCGTGAATCGTAGGATCCCAGGGGGCGGCCCATATTCTTTACAATGGCAATTTTCTATTCAGGATTACCCAATGGCACATGCTACTAAAAATTATATTATTATAAAGATGTTTTTTTTCATACAAAGCAGAGTTACACATATGAGCTGTTTTATGCAATATATTTTATAGACCTACATTGTTCTGGGGTGTAATATTCCCTTAATGAAATAGAGCAAATACATCAAAAGTATTTTCTATTTAACGCCTTGTATTCTCTGTGGGAGCCAGACTAATGTGACAGGGTTCCCCTGTGTATTAATAAATAATAGAGAGTGATACTCTTATTGACCTTTTCTGTGACCCTCAAGCTGTTGTCAAACTCAAACTTCCTGTGATGTTAGGTGGTAATGGGCATGGCTAAAAGCCTGTAGGCTGATGGAAATTTCCCTCTGCATGTGGGTAAGATTCTGTTTATAGGTTGGTGATTACTGTTTTGGTTTTGTGGTTCCTCTGCTCCCTTATTAATAGCTCAACCTACCCCAGTTGCAGTGTTGAATCTACTGTTGAGTCTCCAACCAAGGTATCATGTGACCTGCCGAAAACTGATCTCACCTCCCCAGAGAAAAGCAATAGATCTTCTCCTGACACCATGGCAACGCCAAGTTCCGCAACTGTGGACAGCAATGAGATTGGAGCTGACACGAAAATGAGTGTGAGTGGGGAGGGGGGGATCAGCTGGGACATAACAGGGAACTATTTACATCCTGTAAATGACTCCCTCCTATGTCAGAATGGGGGAGCAAACACAAAAGGCCATAGATAATAATAATTATAAATATTCAGGTTGGCCCATCGCTTTGCTTTTTGGGGACACTTACCCTTGCAATCAGACACAATGCTCAATTCCAGATTTGAGAGGCAAAACAATTACCTGAGTGAGAATAACTCAAGCACAGAAATAATACAGTATATCTACACTTCCTGCAACCTCCCAGACACACTAACCTGTAACTAACTTGTCACTAACCCATCCCGAGACTGTATCTGCCCCGCAGACATCTGCACAGAACAAAAAACATGTAACAATGTAATGCCTACAACAATACAGGCTTTCCCCAATCTGCAGCCTCTGACTGGAATATCCATCCCTGTCACTGGTATCTGATCTGTTTCTGTACCTGGGTCTGGTTCAGGGGTGGCCTGAGAATTCAACTGCCCCTGTGTATTCACATTTCATTGGCTCAACCCCTCAACAATGGCTTTGACACACACACA
>CM044448.1:44745117-44757414 GCA_024363595.1 Xenopus borealis
AGCCTCATTGCACCCCCGCCTAATGGTTTTAAAAATGAATGGTGAGCACAACTTTCCCTTGTTTGTTACACTATAAGCTGTACCATACTGTACTATAATGGAAACAATATAGCAGCTCTGAATCACACATATAGATATCTAATGGATTGTTTTATTGTTTAGCTCTGTGGTTCTGCTTGCCGGAGGTCCAGCTCTGATATGACTCATGAAACTGTAGAAACAGGAAAGACCCCACGGGGGTGCCGCCTGCGTCCGCATTTCAGCGATCCCATGCCCACTGATGCAGTGAAGAGGAGGCAGCTGGAACTGAAAATTGCAGCAGCTGCCTGGCACCATGCACAGAGGAGGAGACAAGACAAAGATAATGGTGAGTAGAATTCAGTGGTGCCCCCTGAGGACACAATAAATGTACAATCACCAAATATTTAGTACCCATAGCTTCCTGTGGTTATGTGCATAGTCACATAGTAGTTGAGCTTGAAAAAACCTGCATCCATCAAGTTTAGTTTATTGTTCAGGGAAAACATGTCTTAGCAGCCAGCTGAACCAGAGAAAGTTGCATCTACATTGAGTAATTGCTGTTCTGTGGTTGCCCAGGCCCAGTTCTAATGAAGGCCAACACTACAACATCCTGTATCTCTGAGAAGGAAACCAGCTTAAATGCTGGACAGCGCCACCGATCCCGACACCGCTGGAGCAACATCAGCAGCCTGAGTACTGACAGTGGGATTGTGGGAGTTAATGATGAGAAGGAAGAAGGTGAATCGAGCATGGGAAGGGCCACAAAACCAGCAGAGGTGGAAAGGGTGGACAGTGGGATAGGAGATGCCTTTTCCAGGAGGTGTAGAAGTCGAGTAGCAAAAGGCTCAGCTTCTTTGGAGGCATGGGAGGCCCATCGCCCTTGTACAGACTGTGGGGCGACGGACCTGCTAGTGGATACAGAGAACAGGGGCAAACGAAGGGAAACATTGTGCACCAAATGCGTGATGCACAGGATGGAGCGGAAAGAGGCCATTATGGAGTTTGTGAACACAGAGGCTAGTTATGGTGAGGACCTGAAGATCATTAAAGAGGAGTTTTATATCCCCATGCAGAGTGCAGGGCTCCTCACCCACGAGCAGCTCCTCGTGATCTTCACCAATGTCCAGGAGCTTATAGTCCTCAACGAAAAGTTTCTGGAGGTTCTGCAGGAGGAGATCGACCAGGCGTTTGATCAGGTAACAAAACACTAATGAAATTCAATAAATGATGAGCTCCATTTTTGTATACATCCCTCTTTTTAGCAGGTATGAATACATTATTAACCAATCCAGTTCAACCCCCTCCCATCTGCTTAGTGGGCAGAACTTTCACTTTACCGCTGTCCTGTAAATGAGATGAATCTCTGTCCTTTGATGATTAATGGGCCTTTGGAGCTTTTACATTGTTATGTGTTGTATTGTGCCCAGTAAGCAGCAGCAGTAGGAACATGAATGATTTATATCTGCCCTCTCAGTATACTGCGGCACTGCTGTTCCTTTACAGGCAGATGCAACGGTAATGCTGAGTAAGTGACTGAATCCCCTTTGGAGCTGTGCTCTTATTATCGCTCCACTTAACGGCCACACAATATGTCCAATGGTTCTGATGCAGCACTGCCCCCAAGGCACAATAACAGTTTATGGAAACTGTGTTATCCTTTTGTGGATACAGACATGGTGCAGTCTTCTCCTTTCACAGTATATAACTAATTACAGGGTGGTGCTGTCCTATTAGAGCCTTACGGGCTTCAATGAGCAGTGGCTGCAAATGGTATTTCATCTAAGTACAGTATCTATAACCGGGTTTCCCAACCTTTTTTTTTTAACCTGTGAGCTACATAAAAAGATGGGTACACTAGTGATGGGCGAATCTGACCCATTTTACTTCACCAAAAATTAGCGAAACTGCAAAAAATTGAGGTCTATGGGCAACAAAATTTAGTTTGACACAACAAATTGCGCAAAAGTTTTCACCCATTAGAGTCGACGGTCATTGTTTTCACAGCGAAAAAATTTTGCTCATCACCTGTGCACAAAAGTATAAAATATCCCTAGGGGGTGCTAAATAAGGGTTCTTTGGTAGGCCCTATGTGAACTGACAGACTACAGGTGGGTCTGTTTGGCAGCATACATGGCCATTATGCCTGCAAAACATGTCTAAAAGTCAGGTATCCAAAAATGAGCATCTGATGTGAGGCTACTGGGAGCAACATCAAAGGCATTGGTGAGCAACATGATGCTTAAGAGCTACTGGTTGTTGTTCTGTAATTTATAAGTATTGTGAATTCTACAAATTAAATCAATTGGTAGAATCGCCAATCGTTCCCTCCATTTATTGTGTTTCTACCCTTTCCAGGAGGATGACGACCTGATAACTGTTTGCCTTGGGGAGGTGTTCCTGGAGTTTGTGAATATGCTTCCGGCCTTCCAGACTTACTGCCTCCAACATTCGGCCTCAGTCACGTTGCTCAACGCACTGGAAAAGGAGAAAGAGTTGCTACGGTGAGGCCTTGAACTATAGTCATAATACCAGTAACACTTCTTATAACCCTCCATTCATCCAGTGTTCCAGGGCTTGTACTCAGATTGTGATAGACCAAAGGCCCTGAAAATAACACATTTGTGTTACTCAGTCTCCCTCTAGTCACTTTCTGGTTGCCATCTTACTTGCATTAGCCTACAGCTTCTTCCTACAGGCAGCACTGTATTTAGGTTTGGTGACATCCTAGGAACTCAGCGCACACACACACACAGCTTGCATCACCCCATGAGATGGAACCAGCCAGGGCCCTATCTACCATATAGGAATTTGAGGCCTAAGGCACTGGACCTAACTACTGCCCTGGGACCAGCATGTCTGGGAAATACTGTAGATAGCAGAGTCCATACAAGAAGCTGCATAGGGCTGCTGTGCATCCCTATGCAGTAAGTCAAACATAACCAATAGAACTTTTAAACATTTCCATGCCATCAGGTTCGGCTCAATAAATGGCAATAGATGGTGGCCAGAGATTGGTGGTGGCAGTTGGTACTTCCATGGTAGTGGTGTATATTCTATGTTGTATGGCAGGAAAAGGGTAAACATTGCATATTAGAAAATAATTTACTCTTCCTCCTGCTACATTCCGAGAGTACAAGCAGTACACAATGGGTGTTAGACCAAGAATGCAATAATTGCGTGCCCCAGTTACCTAGGAGATGCTCACTATAATGTTTCCTCCCCCCCAGGATATTTCTGGATGTGTCGCAAAATGACAACACCGCTTTACGACGGATGAACCTGCGATCGTTCCTAATCTCTCCATTGCAGAGGGTCACTAAGTACCCGCTCCTCCTCAGCCGAATCCTAAAGAGCACCACCGAATTCCACCCAGACCACAGCAGCTTGTGGGAAGCCAAGAGTCGAATTGAATCACACCTAGAGCACATTAACATGAAGACCAAGCAAGAGGGAAACTCTTGGACAATCCGTTCTTTCCGCAGGGAGAGCAAGAAAACCAGGGAGGTAACAAATATCGAGATGAGAGAGTTAGCCATCAAGCAGGTGGGTTGGCCAAGAGAGGACACGCGCTTTATAAAAGAAGGGGTACTACAGCTGGCCCAACCTACTGATGGACAGTGGATTAAGAAAGGTTGCAAAACGCTAAAGTTCCAGAATGTCCAAGCTCTGCTCATGGTCAATAAGAGGAGGGTGTCTGTGTCGGATTCAAGTCTGGAAGCCAGCTCAGTCGAAAACCCAACTGTTAGGGACGCGGTGCTGGTTGTGATCAAAGATAGGAGTAACGGGAAGTTTGTGTTTTTCCGGGAGCCTCTGAAACTCAGCAACTGTGTGGTGTCAATTGACCCAGACCGTGACGATACCTTTGAACTACTGGAGAGACGACGAGAAGGATTAGTCTTCCGGGACAGAGATATCACACGGACTCATCACTGGTACCAGCAGCTCAAGATCTACTCTGGGTGGTTGGGAACATGGAAGAGACGTCGCAATGCTCTGCCCAACATTATGATTAGTACCACACAAAGCAGGTCATGAACAGTGGTCAGAAATCCATTACTGGTTCCTCTGCTAAAATCCCTTATGGGGCTGAACACCTCAATGGGTTGATCCTGGAAAGATAACAGTGTTTCTATTTTCTATCAGATCTACTTTTAGTTCTGTCACATTCCAGCAGGAGCCGCAGCACGGCACATTCATGGTTTCCATTCCACAGTGGAGGAACAGCCACAGGATTATGCTATTATCAGTTAAAAGATCAAATCTAATTGGGTTATGCTGAGCAAATTTGCACATAAACTACTGGAACAGATGCAAGCACTTGGTCAAGGGACCCACCGTGGGTTTGGTTACAAATAATCATTCAACAGAATAAGGGGTATTAGTTTTGCGGAGATATATAGTGATACGACTATAACCTCTGGGTGATATTGTCAAATAAGGAATCCATAGTTCAAGGGGAACTGCAATCAAACATTATCTCACTTTAACCCCAGTGATTAAAGGATAAGTAAACCTTTAAAATGAGTGAAGCAAAAAACATAGAAACTGCTCTCACATCTTTCCTAAGCAGCAGAAAATCAGAGCAGCCTCTTTCTTTTTCCTGATAAATCCTTTGATTATTTGGTGGTAAGAAACTGACCATCAGGTGGTGCTGTTCATGTTAACATGTATCCCTTAAAGGAAAACTAAACCCTAAAAATGAATAAGCTAAAAATGCCATGTTTTATATACTGAACTACTGCACCAGCCTAAAGTTTCAGCTTGTCAATAGCAGCAATGATCCAGGACTTCAAACTTGTCACAGGGGGTCACCATCTTGGAAAGTGTCTGCGACACTCACATGCTCAGTGGGCTCTGAGCAGCTGTTGAGAAGCTAAGCTTAGGGGTCGTCACTAATCATCAAGCAGAAAATGAGGTTGATCTGTAATATAAACTTATGCTACAGGGCTGATTATTAAAGGGCACCTATGGGGTGAAAAAATTCCCCAAACTGAAGCTGCAGGCTGATAGAGCCCGCATTCTGGTTTGGGGTTCTAGCAGTTTAAAAAAAAAAAAAATTGCCCCCTGCATGCGCTTGCTTACTCGCACCAGGAGGGAGCTCCCGGTGCGAGCCGCCGTGACAGTCCATGCGCAGTATGAAAAGCTGCCTTAAATTGTGGCAGCTTTTCATTCGGCTTATGCGCATGATGTCACATGCGCATGGACTGTCATGGCGGCTCGCACCGGGAGCTCCCTCCCGGGGCTAGTAAGCCAGCGCCTGCAGGGGGCAATTTTATTTTTTTTTTAAACTACTAGAACCCCAAACCGGAATGTGGGCTCTATCAGCCCGCACCTTTGGTTTGGGGAATTTTTTTCGCCCCATAGGTGCCCTTTAAATTCTGGTGGTAGTTGCACTGGTTTATGTGCTGCCATGTAGTAACTGTCCATATTAGGGTCAGTCTACACGAGCAGATTCGGGGAGGTTAGTCGCCCCAGCGACAAATGGCCTCTTCTTCGGGGCAACAATCCCGCCAAACTGCCTTCTCCCTGCCCGCTAAACTGAAAATCACCTGCAGCAATTCACACACGGCCATTAGTTTTCTGAAGTCGCCAGAAGTTTCCTCTTGAGGCAACTTCGGAAAATGAACAGCCGCAATTTTAGAGGGCGGCGGGCAGGGAGAAGGCAGTTCACCCTGATGAAGAGGCCATTTGTCGCTGGGGCGACTAATCTCCCTGAATCTGCTTATGTAGACTGACCCTTAATTATTAATCAGCTTTATACTGTGACATTTCTATTCTATGTGTACTGTATATTGTGAGTGGGTCCCTAAGCTCAGTAAGTGACAGCAGCACAGAGCATGTGAATCAGTGAATCAGCAGAAAAGAAGATGGGGAGCTACTGGGACATCTTTGGAGACACAGATCTTTACTGCTAAAGGGCTGTGGTTGCCTTGGGCTGGTACAGAAACAAAATATAATGTACATCATTCCTAGCTATTTTTTTAGTTAAGCTTTCCTTGTCCTTTAATATCTTGGAATAAAAACAAAATAAATAATGTACATTGCAACATTTCTCAGCACTCAATTTTGCATTCACTTGGTTTAAAGGTTTAATTATCATTTAAATAAACAAATGATTCAGGTGTACAGTAATTGTATAAATTGATTAGAAGCCCTAGTGTAATTTGCTAGCCAATCAGTGCCATGTCCTTCCAGATGACTCCAAGAGAGCCAGGCCAGGTACCCTCACAATACCAACAGTTAGTTGGATTTTGTGCAGAAAACCCCTGATTACCTTACGATGCCATTGGGCCACATGTGGAGCCCTATTTTTAATATAATAAGGGGTAGATATTATATTAAAATTAGGGGTCTACATGATTTAGAGAAATGTTACATTCAGGGTAAAGTGACCAATTTCAGGCAATAGAGAGTAGTCACGTCTTTATTCTGGTGATGACATATCTGGAGATACACAGCACACATTTAAGGTGAGGACAAGCATTATCTGCCAGTGGATGGGTCAGCAGGACTGTGTGTGGATCTGACAGATGAGACCTTTTCAGGTCTTTAGTCCAAGTGAAATTGTGACATCATTGTTTTAGACTGCATTTACTGGTCATATTTTATGGGAGGGACTTTTGCTTCAGTGCAATAGAAGCAAAATAAGTGCACTTCACTTAGCTACCCCTATCCCTATTTATGGCACATACTATCAGAGAGGCATCCCTAGCAGATTGTTATATCTGCTTGGATATTTTGGAAACCTTGGATATTTTACTGTTTCACAGGTTGTGGCAGCACGTGGCACAGCTAAATCAAAGGCCCTGGCAGGCAAAAGGTTAAAAAAAAAAAAACTACATGACTAAAGTTAAGAGGCACAGTGATAAATGATGGCAGTTCCCCTTAGATATGGAGCAGGGTTCTGGTTATTAGAATTACTGCGTGAATTATATTTATTTAAGCCTTGGAATTAAGTTGCGATGGATAGTGCAGAACAGGATTGTGAGCTGTGTGTGCAGCCTGCTGTGCTGGACTACAATTCCCAGCATGTAATTGACACACAGGTGAAGATAAACATTCTGCAAATAAACTGTTTTTAGCAGTCAGCGATGATTTTAAGGGTTAGACATGACATGAAGGGGTATATAAGTGCAGAGTGGAAATGGAGTCAAACACACAGCAGATTCTACATGAAACATCTCTGGGCTCCGGGGCCCTTGGCTCACAATGTGCCTTTGCTGCTCACGTGATGCAACTGCCTGAACTGGTTTTCTTTTTTTTTTAATAAATTGGAAATGCCATTGAGTCTCTGTCTGCTCTGTGATTAACCTGTTCAAAGCCAGATCCCCACCAGAGGTTCATTTTGACTCACAAATTTCCTGCAGCTGCCTCTCATGACTATTTTGATCCCACTAGGTGCTCTGGGACCACGTGCAGTTGGTTAGCCAGCTGTGTGTGCCTCAGAGAAGGGGTAGTGCCATTAGTGGTACCTGGAAATAGATAAGATGCTGTTAGTTAATTACATTATATTCATTACATTATATACTACAAATGGGGCTTCACGTTCACTTCTTACTAAAAATGGTTGGGGAGCCCTAGCATATGCCATCAGAAATCATAGGGCCCAGTACGGCAAACACTGACCCTACACACAAGAGGAAAAAAACACGAAGATGGGCACTAAAAACCCATTGGTGGCCAAGGCCCTCCCTACAAGTAAAAAAATGGTGCTTAAAAACTTTATAGGTGGTTAGAAAGTTAGAAAACCCATTATTGGCCCTGCCCCCCTCCCTACAAGGGAAAAAAAAACATTGGTGGCCAGTAGGGTTGCCACCGTTTGTAAAATTTTATACCGGACGGTGAGGGCGGGGTCAAAAACGGTGGGCATGACATAAAAAGTGGCAGGTGTGATGTAAAAAGGGGCGGAGCCACAGCGAGCAATCGGCTGAAGACGCGAGAAAGGTAGGGCAAGGGCCTTTTTTAAGGGGTATTACAAATTTACAGGCAGCTACATTGCCGGTAAATTTGTAATACCGGCCTTGGCTGGTGTTTTACCGGCTAGGCCGATAAAATACTGCCCGGGAATAATGTCCTGCAATTACGCCAATCTAGACTGTGGAAAGGGAAAAATAAGCCCTTGTTACATGAGAGACAGGCAAGATAGCAGCTTTCAGGATGTATTTAGGGGGAAGAGATTTTTCCTGTTCAGACATGACCAGAGCCTCATAGTGTATAATGCACATGATTTAGGGGAAAGGACAAAGGGCCACCATTAGAAATCACGGGGCCCCGCACAACAAATTTTCCTGGCCCCAGCCCACCCTGGCACCCAAGCCCCACCCCTGATCCAGCCCACTCCACATCAAAGTTAAAAGACCACACTGACATCAGCGCTAAAAAAGTAACCCCCCCCCACACACATTGATGGTCAGGGCTCCCTTATAAGTTAAAAAAAACACTGGCGCCAGGGCCCCCCATAAAAGTTTTTGTTTAAAAAAGCATTGGTGCCTGGACCCCTCCTACAAGTTAAAAAAAAATTGAGGCCCCAATAGAGTATTAAAATAAAACAATTGAACTCGTGGCTTCAGGACTTCAATGTCAGCTCCTTTCGTGACATCAGGTATTTTTGCCGCTTCAGGACCTCAGCGCCAGCTCCTTCGTGACTTTGGGTCTTTCTGCCGCTCCAGGACTTTGACTGTTCAGCAGTCAGCACTTCCGCATTCTGCTGCTGGGACATTGGAGGCACTCGCAAGGGGGGCCCGGCTCTTCGAAAAGTGTACTCTGTACTCTACTGCTGAAGAAAGTGAAATAACTTATTAAAGTAATCCCTGCACATGTGTGTGTCTTTTAAAAATTTCCCTTATTTTGAGTTTGTTTTCTCCAGTCTCTTGAAAAACATAAAAACTGGGTTCTACTATATCTTATCTAATCGGACTGAAGTGAGGAATAGTTAGTGTAGAAATGGCTAATACTATTTATTAGTTCATTCAGCTTGAAAGCTCATTGGATCATGCTAACAGGACATGCTGAGCTGTGTGTGGCCCCAGCAACAAAACAAAGGTGCAGGACCAATGAGACAGAGTGGGCTGATTATAGATTTAACAACTCACTGTCCTTGAATCTGGCCTCTTGGTGAACCCCCTGCAGCAGGATGAGAATCTCCCTGGCGGTTTTCTCCAAACCCTGCACTACTTTCCTAATTTCCTGGTGAAAAAGAGAGAATCAACCCCTATGGCACAGGAAGTACCTTCCTCAATATCACCGGCCTGGTACACCCCCCCAATGTCCTCTGGCTGAAACCCCCTCACCCAATCAATGTCGCCCCAACATCCCCTGCCTGACATTATCTCAAGATCTCCTGCCAGACACTGTGCTTCTACATAACCACAAACATTACTTACATGTACAGTTCTCCTCTACTCACCCCTTCCCCATGAAATACCCAGTCTCCATCCCAACGGGAAAGCCAGACTTTGATTTCCCTGCAAAGATAAAGATTTTCTGGTGCCCTCCTCCCTGAAAATGCTTCTCTCGGCACTCTCCAGTCTCTTCACACACGATTTATCATTCTCACGACTCCATCTCTCCCCTTAATAACTTCACCTCTTGGTTCCCCTCAGTCCCCAACCTCTTGAGCATCCTAGTCTGGGCTGAGACCATTTTGCAGCTCCTAGAACATATCACAGACATCGTGCCAGTGCTTCCGGTAATGACGTTTCCTCGGAGAAGGTGCCCTGGCCTATGTTGGATAGGAACTGGATCTTGGGTCTCTGGCCGCACCCCTGCAGTTCTATTTCTCTCAGTTGTCAGAGAAACAGCGCGCCATCTCTATTCACGCCACTTCCTGCCTTTAATAAGCTCACAGTGAGCCTAGGGTTGCCTCCTTTTCTTGAAAAAAATACCGACCTTCCTATATATTTATCTTTTTTTCCTATTACTATCATTGGGATCAACCATCAAAAATACCGACCAGGTGGCAACCCTAAGTGAGCCGGAAATTACGTTCTCTCTTTTGCACAGTGCTATAATGATACAAATAACAATAATTGATAATAATTCTAGTCACATGCCTCTTCCATTTGAAGGCCGCTTGGTAGAGATCCCCCCCCAAGGGGGGAGAGGATTCCTTACAGAGGAATTCAGGGATGGAATTCCAGAGGTAAGGAGCAGCAAGATAGAAGGGTCTGAGACGAGAGGTGACAGTGGATGTGGGTGTTATAAAGAGAAGGTGGCTCTGAGAAGAGCGGAGAAGACGACCAGGAACATTTAGCGAGACAAGAGAAGAGAGGAGTAAGGAGTAGAGGAGTGAAGGGCTTTGAATGTCAGTAGAAAGATTTTATATGCTATCCTTTGCTTAACAGGCAGCCATGCTAAGGATTTTAGTTGGGGTTGAGCAGATTCTCAAGATTCTGGTAGCAAAGGAGGGGAGAGATATGGGAGTCAGGAAGACCAGTTAGGAGGAGGTTGCAGAAGTCTAAGCGAGATAAGATAAGGTCATAGTGTTTGGCTGAAAGTGATGCCATGCCCACTGATAAAAATAATTTAATTGTACAAACGCCCGCTGACATCACTGTGAACATATGCACATTGAATTCATTGTAGAAACTGTAAAAACTGGACTTATGGAGATGGAAGCAAGCCCTGTCCCATTCTTGCCCACAAATTGTGATTTCTCATCTTGGGACCTCCCCCTCTACCTTGGAGTCCATCTTCAGCCCTCCCCCCAGGGAATGCATGGCACTACACTGTGATATTTACTGCATTATGCTCCATTGTTGTATTTGTTTGGTGCCAGTAAGTTATACAGCAAGTTGTAGCTATATATAGAGGAAGCAAAGCCTGCTGAGGGTTCCACAGAGTATATGAGATACAGTAGGACACATACTGATGAAGAGTATTGCTATCTGTATATGGAAAACCAGTTAACTGGCACAGCCCTTGTATCCAGGGAAATATAGAGGGATACAGCACTACTGGTCTATAAACAGAATGTGGCATTGTTGCTTTCACTGTGCTGCGTACGCCAACACTTAGGTTGCCATCTTATAGTTTTTACCAATAGGAAAGTCTGCCTTCTCATTCTCTGTCAGGATCAGTGGAACTCCCACAATCCTCTGCAAAACAGTTCAAAAGTCAAAGTCCAGCTCTTCATTCTGAGAGAGAGCAGGGTATAATTGCACACTAAATGCTCACACACCTCAGGTACCAAGACAACTGTTATGCGAATAGAGAGGAGCCAGCAAAACCTGGAAATGTATCCCAATAATCAACATAAGGGAAAACTCAATTATATTTAATTTAAAAGACGCCAGTCATCTTTTCCAAAACAGAAAGATATTTTCTATTATAGCTTGGAAAGGTGGGTACATACAATACCATTTAAGGTTTCAGCATATAGTAATCATCTGGAAACATTGTGAATCCCTTTAGTGAAGTCATGCAGGGCTGCCATCAGCGGGGGCACAGGGGGTACAGCTGTACCAGGCCTGTGCCTGAAGGGGTGCCTGGCTGTGTTGCACTTTTCAAATTAGCCAGGCCCCCATTAACAAAGTTCATGCCAAAGACCCGACATTAGGAAAAGATCCAAAGCTGAAGTCCTGAAGCCACAAAAAGACCAGAAGCTATGAAAAGATCCGAAGTTGGTGTCCTGAAGTCATGAAAAGACCCAAAGCTACGAAAGGGGTTGAAGGCAACCGAAGAAGCTGAAGAAGAACCTAAGGTATGTTCCACTGAACACTTTTTTTCTCTCTAAATATTCTAAGGGGCCCCTAACCACCAATATTATTGTGGTGTGGACGGGGTCTGGGGTGAGCAGGGAAGAGGGGTCCCAGAAAATTATGCTGTACGGGGCCCTGTGATTTCTGATGGCAACCCTGATGGGATGCCTCTTTTAGATACTCTAGATCATCTTTGGAGATCTGTGTTAATCTCCTCTTTAGCTTATTTTTCTCTTGAACTTTTTTGCTGTGTCTGCAGTAAGGCCGCTGCTAGTTATGCCACTGGAACTGAGAGAGGTTTTTTCAAGAAAAACTAAAGGGATCTACGGCATTTCCAGGCTGAGAGATAATTAATATCTCCTGTCACTTTTATAGGGTTTGTAAGCACCCAACCGTACAAACTATAAGGATGAAGACACACTCGTCACAGCTACAAAACAGACAATTGTAATAATTGGTTTTGCTAAGACAATACTTAACAATGTTTTAGCAGAGGCAATTCTCAGTATTGTCTACGGCAGGGCAGGCCTGGACTGGCAATCTGTGGGTTCTGGCAAATGCCAGAGGGGCTGCTATA
>CM044448.1:44771626-44783437 GCA_024363595.1 Xenopus borealis
GGTTGTGCTGAAGTTGCACCAGAAAAATGAAGCTGTGCTGAAGTTGCCACAGAAAGTCTCATCGGCTGCAAAGAGGCAGAAAATCTCCAAATCATAGAAGAAAAATAAAAAGAAGCTGAAATGTTACTGTGTAAATTCCCCATCCCCATCATAATGCAAGACATGACACACATGTATCACGTGCACTGGTTGCACCTGTCTGTCTGTCTGTCTGTCTGTCTTTGGCTCCTACTAATGTTGCCATTCCCCAGTGGACTGAAATTCTGGGGTATTTTCCGTTCAGGAGGCTGCAGCCCAGTATTCTATGGGAAGCCTGTATAATAACCGTTCTTTCCATTCTGTGCCCTCCGACAGTTTGGCAGTAAGGAGACTGTTCCTTGTTTGCTCCCTCCCAGACATTGGTGGGATCATTAGTGAGGGGCATAGTCGTGCTAATTGTTTTATAAAAACTCTGTTTCAGGCTTGTAGAGACCACTTATGCAGTCTTAGATTTACCAACTAAATAAATACCTGTTTGCACATTGTGTTTTTTTTTTGGCTGATGCAGTACACATTTACAATAGGATTTGGAATTGCATTTTACTATAAACGGCATGTTCAAGTATTTTGAGCAACAATAATATAAAGTTCCAAAAACACATTGTAGTGTCTTGTATGATTTCACACACTCTCTGCTCTTTGATTTAAAAGAGAAGGAAAGGTTCAAACTAAGTAAGCCTTATCAGAAAGGTCTATATAAATACCCAAGTAAACCATCAAAGTAATGCTGCTTTGAGTCCTCAGTCGTTCTATTGTGTACACATGGGCTTATGTATCAGAATTAATGTTTTCAGCTTAAACCTCATTGCCCCAGGTGTGTGCATGCTCAGTTTTCTCCTCTTCCCTCTCCTTCTCTGCTGTAATCTGAGGCCAGAGCCATGAGTGAGCAGGCAGGAAGTGATGTCACAGCAAGCTTATATGGCAGCTGCTATCCTAAACAAACAGAGAGCTTCTAGAGCTTTTTATTCGAGTATGGTAAAACATTCTACAGAGTAAATATAGCAGTCTAACTTGCACTATTGCAGCTAATCTATTGGCAATAAAATGCCTCTGTAGCTTTCCTTCTCCTTTAAAGGAGACATAGGTTTAAACTTTGTAGACCAGGATAAATAATACATAACTTTTCACGCTGAGCTAAAAATTATTGTGAACTAATGGACCTTTTATTGGAGCACATTTTTCTATATTTAGAGAAGTATAATACCCTGTCCCATTTATGTTTTCACACAATATAGACAGTCTCCTTTAAATTCCCAGTATTTAAAATGTGAATCCAATCTCTTGCAATAAAGCAGAAGACAGCTGATAATGGACCAAAAGGATCCTGTCAGTAGCTTTGAATTGAAAAAACCCAAAATGAAACCTATTGCATGGTACTATAACACAGGGTGGTCCCCAACTGCACTAATTGGACATGCAGCTGGTCCCGCCCTGACCCCCTTTTGAAATCCTTAAAGGGGTTGTTTGCCTTTAATATAACTTTTTATGTAGAGAGTGAAATTCTGAGACAATTTGCAGTTGGTTTTCACTTTTTTATTTGTGTTTTTTTTAGTGCTTTAGCTTTTTTTCAGCAGCTGTCCAGCTTGCTATTTCAGCAATCTGGTAGCTAGGTCCAAATTACCCTAGCAACCATGGTTTGACTTTGGTAAGAGACTGCAATATGTATAGAAGAGGCCAGACTATAAAGATGAGTAATAAAAAGCAATAACAATACAATTGTTGCCTTACAGAAGATTTGTTTTTTAGATGGGGTCAGGGACCCCCTTTGGAAAGAGTCAGAAAAAGAAGTCAAAGGATTCAAAAACTATAAAAAAAATTGAAGGCCAATTGAAATGTTACTTAGAATTAGCCATTCAATAACATACTAAAAGTTGCCTTAAATGGGTTGTTCACCGTTAACTTTTAGAATGATGTAGAGAGTGATATTCTGAGACAATTTGCAGTTGGTTTTCATTTTTATTATTTGTAGTTTTTGAAATATGTTTTTTAATTATTTGTGGTTTTTGCAATTGGTTTTTATTAGTGGGGGGTTTTTTTATAGCTTTTATTCAGCAGCTCTCCATTTTCTAATTTCGGCCATCTGGTTGCTAGGGTCCAAATTACCTTAGCAGATGTGTTGATTTAAATGAAAGACTGGAATATGAATAGTAGAATGCCTGAATATAAAGATGAGTAATAAAATGTAAATTGTTTACATTTGAATGTGGCTCCCCGGTAAAAAAAAAAATAAAGTTTGGGGACCCCTGTCTTAACTGGTTACTCTCTCCTGCTAATGCCGCAAGCTGTGTCTCTATATACCTCCCCAGGGTTGGACTTAGGGTCGCCACCTTTTCTTGAAAAAAAAATACAGGCCTTCCTATATATTTTATCATTTTTTCCTACTAATAACATTGGTATCAACTAGGGATGCACCGAATCCACTATTTTGGATTCGGCCGAACCCCCGAATCCTTCCCGAAAGATTTGGCCGAATACCGAACCGAATCCGAACCCTAATTTGCATATGCAAATTATGGGTGGGGAGGGGAAAACATTTTTTACTTCCTTGTTTTGTGCCAAAAAGTCACGTGATTTAGCTCCCTGGCCCTAATTTGCATATGCAAATTCGGATTCGGTTTGGCCAGGCAGAAGGATTCGGCCGAATCCGAATCCTGCTGATAAAGGCCGAATCCTGGCCGAATCCCGAACCGAATCCTGGATTCGGTGCATCCCTAATATCAACCATCAAAAATACCGGTCAGGCCGGTAAAATACCGGCCAGGTGGCAACCCTAGTTGGACTGGTATAGTAAAAGAATCAGAGGCTCTCCAGTGGGTCCCAGTTTAGGGCAGAGACACATGGTCAGATTCGGGGAGATTAATTGCCCGGTGACATATTTCCTTTTCTTCAGGGCAACCAAGCTCCCCGAACTGCCTTCCCACCAGCTAGAATGTAAATCGTCTCTGAGATGGCACTCGGAGTGCTTTGTTTTCTGATGTAGCCCAAAGTTGCCTCACGAGGAAAGAAGAAGAAGAGATTTGCTGCAAGACAACTAATCTCCCTGTATCTGACCGTCAGGTAGGGTTGTCACCTTTTCTGGAAAAATGTACCAGCCTTCATATATTCTTGCGTTTTTTTCCCTATTAATAACTTTGGCATCAAGCATTGTTTTTACCAGCCAGGTGGCTACCCTACCGTTGGGGTGACTAATCACCCCGAACTGCCTTCCTGCCGGCTAGAATGTAAATTGCCTGCGGGATGGCACTTTGTTTTTCGAAGTCGCCTCAAGTAGCCTCTTGAGTCCCATCCCGCTGGTGATTTACATTCTAACTGGCAGGAAGGCAGCTTGGGGAGATTAGTCACCCCAAAGAAGAGGACATTTGTTGCCTGGCGACTAATCTCCCCGTGTGACTCTTCCCTAAAGGTGTCTGTACACGGCGAGATCAGCTCCGGATCTCTCCCCGATATACCCACCTTGAGGTGGGCAATATAGGACTGATCAGATCTTGGGCCCTAGGGCCCAATGATTGGATCAGAATGGTGCAGATACAGGTGGTTGAATTGCAGGACCGCATCAACGAACAGATGATGCTGCCCGATCGATATCTGGCTGACTTTCCGCCAGATATCGATCAGGGAAGCCTGTCGGAGGGCCACACGCATGGGCCGATAAGCTGCCAGCTCAGTCTGTCTGCAGCTTTTATCTGCCCTTTAAGGTGGCCATATACAGGGAGATCTGCTCATTTGACGATATCGCCAAACGAGCAGATCTCTCCCCGATATGCCCACAATGAAGTGGGCGATATCGGGCTGATCCGATCGTAGGCCCTAGGGCCCTAACAATCTGATAAGAATAGAGGCAATACGGGTGGTCGGATCGCAAACCCACATACATGCACATACACGCAGCGATCCGACTAGGTTTTTTAACCTGCCCATCAGGCCTGGACTGGCAATCTGTGGGTTCGGGCAAATGCACAACGGGCTGCTTGCTTTAAAATGTAAATGGATGCTTACTTAATAATGCTAATTAGGTCTGTCTTTAATATGGAAATGAGCCAATCACTTTAGAAATGTAAATGAGCTGTCCATAATAGCCAGCCACAGCTAAGCCGATGCCTGCATTGGGTACTGAACGCCAGTACTGGCATATGGGTGGAACCAGGAATTCTGACCAACTTCAGTTAGTATTATTGGAGTTGCTTGCTGTATACCCAATACCTTATGCTTATGATAGGTATGTTGCCAACAGGAGGATCCATGCTCAGAACAATCACTTCAGCCTGTATATGTTACACTGTGATATGTAGCATTAATTGCATGAGACAGACTAGTCTCTTCAAGTATGACACATTTTGGCTCTGTGATACACATGGTATTAAAGTTCTTATCTGCCAGGGTTAGGGTTGCCACCTTTTATAGAAAAAAATACTGGCCTTCCTATATATTTAAGATTTTTCCCTATTTATAACATTGGGATCAACCATCAAAAATACCGGCCAGGCCGGTAAAATACCGGCCAGGTGGCAACCCTAGCCAGGGTGCATGGTCTAGCTGGGGGCACACAAAGGGAAATTTAGAATATAATGTAAGTATAGGGTCACTAATCCATCAGATAGAATAGTTGTGATAGAAACTAGGGTGAGATAATTGTTGCTAGGGCCAGTTTGCTGGGGATTATATGGTAATTGACTATTAAAATATCTATTAATAAACACTAGTTCTAGTTTACCTTGGGGTTGGAAATACATATCATGCTTTGGATGAGTGGGAATACATGGGCTGCTTTTATACTTTTGCCAGGGCTGCTTTTTCCTCCCAGTCCAGCCCTGCCCATCCAGATATCCATCGGGAAGCCTGTCAGATGGCCCCAGTATGGGACAATAAACTGCCCACCAAGTCGGCAGCTTTTATCAGCCTGTGTATGGGGGCCTTAAGAGCACTTCCCATCAGTTCACACGCTAATCTGCACTGTGGAGTCGAGAAAGCTATAATATTAAACACTGTGTATATTTAATAGCTGTGAGAATGGGCCCTGGATTCCAGGTTTTTTCAATGGACCCGGAGAACTTCAGTCCAAGTCCTCCTATTGGGAGTGTGACTGACAACAACAGATTGATGAGGGACTCTCTGATACACACGAGGTACGTGTGTGCGTACTGTACAATATTGTTGCCCTTATCGAAAATGGCTGACGCACTGGTTTCCGCCTCTGCCAACATGGCGTTGGTTTCCCTGGTGACCTCCCTCTCTTGCCTGCACTGCTCTCTATGGTGGGGGTTGGCGCATTTGCGCAGTGGCGGTTCTATTGAGCAGTAAGAGCAGCCGGGGCGGGGAGTCGGAGCCAGACGGGAGGGACAGGAGCGATGCGCCGGGGCCTGGAGCGGCGGAACAGCCGGCAGCCTTAGTGTAAGAAGCGGCTTCAACGGTAACCACACACCACAGCTTCCCCCAGGTATCCAGGGCCTAGCTGATAGGCCCGCCCTTTGTATTGCGGCCTCCCCACCGGGCCTGTGTGCGGGCTGTAGTAGTACTAGTGACAGGCAGAGCAAGGTGCCCCCCCTCCCGCCCCCCGGTGGTGCATCTGTCAGCTCTCTGTCCCACTGTCCTATATATATGTCTGCCTTCTGTACCAGGTGGGGTGTATCAGCACTGTCCGACCCCACTGGCTTCTCTACTATGGCCATTATCTGAGTTACTGGGCTGCACTTCTTCACTACGAGTATGAGGCTATTATCTGCGCCACTGGGGCTATGTATGCTTGTGATCTCCATTCATTAACTATCCCATTCCCATAGGGGGTCATAGATTCCACTGGGTTAACTATATAATCACTGTTTCATCTGGGGCAGCTTCTCCAAGGGGCTGTTTGCCTTTTAGGTAGGTGCTGTGGGAGTGGTTTGAGTAAATGGGTATTCCCTGTGGGGTATCTGGATCTTCCCTAATACCCATTGGGTAGTGTCTTATTCCCTATACTGCTTGGGGTATTTCTGTATTACCATTTGCTGAGGTACTTAGGCCGGTCCATGTGTTAGCTGCCCTGCTGAGGGATATGTGTTTTATGCCTCATTTGGGCAGTGGGTGATTGGGAAGTCCTTTTGTGTTTGTTAATAATATGTTCAAATGTCATTCCTTTACTGACCCCCAATAGGGTTGAGGTGGGGTCTTTATTATTGGCTGCTGCTGCATGGGTCCTGTCTGTCTATACACGTATTAATGTTCTGTTGTATGACTGCATGTGTTGCACACTCATTTCTTTCCTAAGCCACTTTGAGTTTATTATTATAGCCCCAGCAGAGGCTAGACATGCCCTAATTCTTGCAGCGCTGGGCTCTGTATGTGTTAGTAAGTGCCTCAAAATTCATTTTATAAGGCGTACTTTCCCTTTAAATCTTCCAAAGCTGTTGATATCATTCATAGAAAGATCTCTTTATATCCAGTTAGTTGTATCCACCGTTTGGCTACTTACAAGGCCAGAATATGGTACATTTTAGCGGATCCTGCTCTGTAAGTTCTGGCCTGTTCCTAAAATGTTTAGAATGTTGTTTTTATTGGCCTACAGACTTCCTGCTCTATTTTGCCATGCTGATGTCATGCTTTGTGTAGCCCTTCAAATATTGCCATCAATTATTTATCCATTTATGTGCAGCAACATTAGGACGATCCCTCCCTATCTGAGTGCCTAGAACTGCTTAATCCTTTCACTATTCTGCTCTGTTTAAAGGAATTCTGTTGCTGAATCCTGGGAATGGTTGCAGTTGAAATGCATTCGGATGGGAATTGAGTTGAGGTTAAATGCTTGGCACACTGGGGGGGGGGGGGTCGACTTCTACATAGAAACCATAGAATTATACCTGCATCTGACAGTTCAGCACTAACAGTGGCCAATGTTCAGGTGCCTTCAAAGGCACCCTATCAAAATTTTCCGTCCAGCCTGATCAATAAGCCGACCAATTTCGTAACCTTTATAACGGTCCACACGTCTCCAACATACATGCACTGAATATTGTACGGAAATTTGTTTCATACAATATTATCAGTGAGTCTATTAACACTTGTGATTTTACTTCCAGGGGTTCCTGCAAGACTTTGTGCCCCGTATGTAAAAGGGATTATGCATGAGCAACAAACCTGCTGGACGGGTAGGGACAGAGGGAAATTGAATTTAGAGACTGGCAAACCTTAGGGTTTTCTTCCTTATAATAATAAAGAATAATATCCTGAAGGGCAGTCTTACTGCTGTCTGCTTGCGCTTGTATTGATTGGTTGGGTTGATGTCATACACTTGGCTTCTGGCTGCTGTCTTTAGAATTGGGAGAGTGCCCAGACACGCCACTTCCTCCTCTTCTAGATATCAGAGATTTTTTAGAACTATTTTCTTTATTGGAGGCCAGGTCATTTATACAGTCTCTTATGGTGGTCTCCAGAATTATCCCTTTCTAGATTCAGTGTCTTGGTCTGTTTGTTTTTCTGCAGCAGCAACTGGAGGTGGGAGTAATGAACTTAAGGTGGCCATACATTGAGAGGTCTCTCCCCGATATGCCGACTTTCGGCCAGATATCGATTGGGAAATCCCGTCGGAGGGCCCCATACACGGGCCGATAAACTGCCGACTTGGTCTGTTAGCAGCTTTTATCGGCCCATGTATGGCTACCTTTAGAAGGGACTGTGGTATTGCAGGTATAGTAGGAGGAGATGGTGCTTATAGTATCAGTGGTGATAATATCCTCTGGGAAGGGACTGTGGCTGTGAGGTAGCAGGTATAGCAAGAGGAGATGAGATGATGCCTGTAGAAGCAGTGGTGATAATAGCCTCTGGGAAGGGACACTGGGTGAGGGATAGTTGGAAGAGATGTTGCCTATAGTAGCAGTGGTGATAATAGCCTCTTGTTATGAACTGTGACTGTGGGTTAGCAAGTATAATAGAGAAAGGTGGTGTCTTTAGTAGCAGTGGTATAATAGCCTTGGGGAAAGGACTGTGGCAGTGGGATAGCAGGTATAGTATGGAGAGATGGTACCTATAGTAGCTGAGGGGATAAAGGTCTCTGGGAAGGGATATTGATAACATGTATAGTATGCTGCCTATAGTTGTAGTAAGGATAGCAGCCTGTGACAGTGGCATAGCAGGTATAGTAGGGAGAGCTGGTGCCTTTTGTAGCAGTGGGATAATAGTCTCTGGGAAGGGACTGGGGCTGTGGGAGAGCAGGTATAGTAGGGAGAGATGGTGTCTATAGTAGCAGTGGGATAATAGTCTCTGGGAAGGGACTGAAGCTATTGGATAGCAGCTATAGTAGGGAGAGTTGGTACCTATAGTAGCAGTTGGATAATAGCCTCTGGGAAGGTGCTGTGGAATAGCAGGTATAGTAGGGAGAGCTGGTGCCGTTAGTAGCAGTGGGGATAATAGTCTCTGGGAAGGGACTGTGGATGTGAGATAGCAGGAATAGAAGGGGAGATGGTACCTAGTAGCAGTGGCTCTGGGGTAGGCATAGTAGAACAAGATGTATTGCTGTAGTACAACTTCCAGTATCCATGAACAGCTGATGGCAGAAAGCGGTCAGTTGCAGTGACCCCATTGTTCAAGGGCGCTAGATTGGACAGTCCTATTTTATAAATATCTGTACCCCACAACGTTTTGCTTTGAGACCAAGCTCCACCATAAGCACTTAGGGGGTACATTACAGCCTTTGTTATACCTGAAAGTGAAAGGCGCCTGTCATTATGTATGAAGCCTACAGGGGAGTTGCTTGCAGCCTCCCAGCACAAAAGCCTTTCCACATGAAAACATTCCTGCTTTGCAGCTGATTGTACGGTGCAGAGTTGTTACCTGGAGGCATCGAAGCTTTGCCAACGCTTAAAATACTTGAGTTGCATCTGTAAAGGATTCTATAATTAACTGACTGTTGTCGTGTTACACTTTCACCCTGGGCTCCCCCCGACTGCGCTTCCTCTCTTTGCTATCTCACTGGGAAGTTACTTTGTCAGACAAGCTGATTGACAAGATGTTGGGAGAAGCAGATTGGTTATTTAGTTATGCTTCATGTTGTTTTGCTGCTCTGGGGCAAGAGGGAGGATGATGGGGCAGATGCTGGAAACTTGTTGCCTGTTGTAGTGGTAGGGATGCACCGAATCCAGGATTTGGTTCGGGATTCGGCCAGGATTCAGCCTTTTTCCGCAGGATTCGGATTCGGCCAAATCCTTCTGCCCAGCTGAACCGAATCTGAACTCTAATTTGCATATGCAAGTTAGGGGCGGGGAGGGAAATTGCATGACTTTTCGTCACAGAACAAGGAAGTAAAAAATGTTTTCCCCTTCCCACCCCTAATTTGCATATGCAAATTAGGGGTTGAATTCGGTTCAGCATTCAGTCGAATCTTGAAGGATTCGGGGGTTCGGCCGAATCCAAAATAGTGGATTCGGTGCATCCCTAATTAGTAGTGATGGATGAATCTGCAAAAACCTGCGAAATGGTAAAAATTTGTGTACACTTTTACACATTGGACATCCTGTTTGTGGCGAAACTCAGCAAAAAAATGTCACTCATCACTATCTATTAGTGTATATCTGTAACATTCCATAGTGCAGCCTCAAGTTTATTTGTTATTACTCTGTATTTACAGAGCACCAATATATCCTACAGCACTTTATAGAGATTGTTCATCAGCCCCTGCCCCAGTGGAGCTTACAGTCTAAGGGCCCTATCACTTTCCCATTAGCCCCTGCCACACTGAGCTTAGGCTGACTGCACATCAATAACAGACTCTGCTTCTCTCCTCCTGCTATTTCCCTACCGCCAGAGAGAAGCTAATATACTCTCATCTGCTCAGATGATCCTCTGCACACAGCATTGACCTGCGTGCAGATACACTGACTTTGCTAAAATGCACAGTTTTGCTTTTTCATTCTGATAACCACTCAGTGGGGGCCCATTTATCAACACTGGGCAAAATTGCCCGTTGGCAGTTACCCATGACAACCATTGCTGCATTCATTGTTCTACATACAGCTTCCTGAAAAAAAGCCAAGCACTGATTGGTTGCTATGAGTTGCTGCTAACGGGCAAATTTGCCTTCTATTGATAAATGAGCCGCAATGTGTCTACACGTCGGCTATTCGTTGCCTATAGAGAAAACACATGCCTTTGGCCTTACAATCTAAAGTCCCTGTAATATTCCCACCGGTCCCTGCCCCAGTGGAGCTTACAATCTAAGGTTCCTATCACAAACTCTCCATTTTTTTTCACTTTGCGTTCCTAAATGTTGCTGGACGTTCTCTTCCAAAATGCTTGTGGGAGTTGTAGTCCAGCAGCATTTTCCCCCGAAGGTTGGAAAGCAATGGTATTCACCTGGCCATACGAAATGCCTGCAGGATTTAGTCACTACTCTTATTTGAGGACAGAATGAATGGTGTGCACAAAAGTATTTAATTTTTCCCCAGGTCCACACAGGGAGATTGCTCAAGGGTCCTACAGGATAGGGTAACTTCTAGTTGTGTGCTGTGTGTAATTAGAAAATTCAAAAAAGAAGAAGCAGGGCTGTCTGGCACTGAAATGGATCCACAGGACCAAAATATTTTAGTTAATAAAATATATATCTTTATTAGTCAAAGTAAAAAAAAAGTATACTTGCATCTTCATCCACCCTACACATTTCGTACCCACCAGGGCACTTAGTCATGGGTACGAAACACATAGGGTGGATGGAGATGCAAGTATACTTTTTTTAACTTTGACTAATAAAGATATATTTTTTTAACTAAAATATTTTGGTCTCGTGGATCCATTTTAGTGCCGGACAGCCATGCTTTTTTTTTAATTTTCTGGTGTGCCGCTCCCTAAAGCTGGGGGCCTGGGGCTGGTGTACCACATCTACTACTTGATGAGATATCTACAGTATATTCTAGGGCACCTTGTCTCTTTTCCTGTGTGTAACTAGGCTGGAGCAGATTTTATAATATACTAGATTAAATAGTATACTACCATGCACAAGTACTAGTGGCTCAATGCTGTTCACTCCATCTTTACCCTGAGTCATTTAGTCTGCACTTTCTATGAAAGAATCTGGTGTTGTGAGAGCGAGAACAGGCGATTGGCTTGTGGTGCAGTGAAGGCAGTGGGAGATTTCCCCTGCGTCGTTGGCGCATGTAAATAAACCGGATTGTGTTCTAGAACGAGAGTCTGCCCCTCCCCGGGCGCTTCCCTCACTGGCTGCCTTTGTTCTTTATTAACCCATTTGCTCATAGGGAGACTCCCATCTGGGTGCGAGATGAATTCACCTTCCCGAGGGAACTCCTTCCCCATCGTTATGTTATATCCCGAGGGGGCTTTGTGTATGGGCACAGCTAACTGATTTCTAGTTCACCTTTCTACATTTTTTGTACCTTCTGTAAGGGGCTTATTTATTATTATCTCATGATGCGGAAGAAGTAGGGAGTTGTGCATAGAGCGTAAAACCGAGACAGAGGGTTCACAAATAAATGAAGCAATGCATTAAATACCTCTTGCTAATGATGTAGCCCATATCCCTTTCCCTTATAAAGGCAACTGCAAAATAGATGGAAACTCCAATTGTCAGGGCTCCTTTCTGATTTGACACAGTTCCCAACAAAGGCTTCTTATTTCCAGCAACAACAAATTAACCCTCTGCGTATCATTTTATAGTGGGGATTGTATGGGTGGGTGATTAGATCATTAACCTCTATCTTTATAGAAGCCTTATTTTCAGCACTGCTGGCAGGAGAGGCCTGCAGCTTGATTACTCAAAAACAAAGTAAACAAAGGGCAAGCAAGAGAAATGTC
>CM044448.1:44788462-44804452 GCA_024363595.1 Xenopus borealis
AAAGGATCACTAACACAAAAAAAAATAGTTTTGAAATAATGAAAATATAATGTATTGTTGTGCTGCACTTGTACCACTGGTGTGTTTGCTTCAGAAACTCTATTATAGTTTATATAAACAATCTCCTGTGGGGGGCAGCCATTCAATGCTGAAAAAGGAGAAAAGGCACAGTTTACACATCATATAACCCCTAAACTCTGTAGTATACAATTGGATTCTTCAGAAATTATCAGTTATTCATTATGTATCATCTGCTTAAATGGCTTCCCCCATGGCTACACAGCAGCTTATTAACATAAACTATAGTAATGTAATCGTACACCAGTTTTGCTAGTGCAGGACAACAGTACATTATATTATCATTCCATTAAAACATTTTTTTTTTTTGGAGTTACTGTTCCTTTAAATAGTGGATAAAAGATGACACCATTATGTTCTACAGAGCTTATCTTCTGTGCAACCTGAGCCTTTTCTCCTTTGAATAGCTGCCCCCATTGTTACACAGCAGCTTATTTATATAAACCATAGTAGAGTTTGTGAAGCAAACGCAGCGGTTTTAGCAGTGCAGGGCAACACTGCATTATATTTTTATTACATTAAAATACTTTTCTTTTTTATGTTACTGTTCCTTTAATGGCCAGAAACCTTAGTTTTGTAGACTAAAGGATGCTGTTTACATGCGTGCCAATTGGTGTTTTGTCCTGTTCATAAGCCTGATGCTGTGGGTGCAGTGACAATGGAGGGGATGTTGGAGTCTGATACTGGCAGATAAGGGCAGTCTGTGTCACTAAAATTGCCAAATAAGTGGCAAATTGTGAGCTGGGGACCCTACAGGTATACATGTGTTTCTGGGCTCAGCCTCCTTGTGCCACACTCCTGGGCACCTACATCTGGAGCATATCAATAGGCAAGGGCCACATATACTCCAGCAGAACAGTATTTGCCCCTTTTGTGCTGAGAGATTGTTTAATACGAACAGTGTGGGAAGCATAAAAAATTATATAACTGACCAATACATTTGCTGCCCCTGTAAATACTCCAGTGTTGTGTAATTTGTGTTAGTTTGCCAGTCATTGTTGCACCAGTATGGGCAGAGGGATTATATTGGGTGATGTGTCAGTTGGGAGTGCCCAGCATTGTCCTTTGTGGCTGTCCTTTCTATGTATTTACTGAGCAGCTGTACCCCGCTCTGAGCCAAGGATGGGGGGAACACATGTGCCCCTTCTCATGCCTGATATTTTGGCAGTCTGAAAATAGCTCCATGTAATGTCACTTACAAAACATGCAGCCACACTCCCGTACCAATAACCAGTAGAGTCGCTGCACCCCTTGTGCCTAGTCACCAGTACCTCCAGTGATATCATCTTCCCAGAGACTGATCTGCTCATATTTACCCCCCACAGAGTATTAAACTGGTTATTTTGTCATGTCCACGAAATGCAGTTTAAACTAATGCACTCACTTGCCCATGGGTACCCAACTGAGAGAGTGATCCTGTAGTGCCAGCCCTAATAGTTTGGCAGTGTTAAGTGTTGTCTGCTGAGCTTTTACACCCATGCACTAGCCCTTGACTTAGGGGGCACCCATCGGGAAAAAGGTACCTAGGGGTAGAGTCCTGCAGCAGAGAGTACCCTGCGGAATGAGGGTAGGCTTTTCAGGTGCGGATATTGACTCTAGGTTGGGTTGCAGGTCTCTTTCTGCTGCAGCTCTCTCCCTGCAGCTCTTACATCACACTTTTGATGATCAAAATGGGTAAATATGTAGGTCGCGGTTTAGGCTGCGGGTTCGGGTCCTGGTCTTAGAAATTGGTGCTGTGCAGGACTCTACCTAGGGGATTTGGGGAGTCTCTATTTACTGTCCTTTCATTGATCAGTTTGATTTCTGTCTGTTGTGACCTTACTGGGAGGCAGGGAAGGGAGTGGCATTTAGTCTACTGGGACTGGGCCTTACATTTCATTTAGGGTTAAAGGAGAACCAAACCCTTTATATTAAAATCTCCTACCCCCCTACCCTACATAGCCCCCCCCCCAGCCTTGGCGTTAGCAGCTGTAACTGCCCCAAACCTTTACTCACCTCCTTGTTGCAGATTCAGCACATCAGAGTTCACGGACGGCATCTTCTTGTCTTCGGTAATCTTCGGGTTTTCTTCTGGCGCATCGGCAATATCTGTGAATTTCGGCACATGCGCAATTGTTAAAAAAAAAATGAAAAAAAAACACCAGACTCCTCCAACTGTGCATGTGCCGATACTGCGATTACTTCACAGAGATTACCGAAGAGAAGAAGATGGTGCCCATGAACTCAGATGCTCTGAATCTGCAACTAGGGGTAAGTAAAGTTATGGGCATGTACCAAGGGTAACCTCTATGTTAACTATCCCTCTCTCAGCATCTGTTTCTCTTCATTCTGTCTTCATTCAGCAGTTGGGTGTCAGATGAATGATTCGATATATCTTATGGGGGGCTTCCTTTCCTAGCTTACTGAAATAGTTACAATACAAACAAAATCTAACAAAATAACTGCCTTTTGCACAATTTCTGCATGTAGAGAGACATGATGTCTGGTGATTTTAATAGAGTGAACTCTAAGGGCCCTTACACACGGGTGTTTTTGACCTGCGCTCCCCTGCGTTTTGTTTGGCTGCGTTCAGCTGCAGGGGAGTGCAGGTCTAAATGCACCTCATTCTTTTCAATGAGGTTGTACCTGCCGAACGCAGGTTCAGACGCAGCATGTATTAGACATAATTGTCAATCAAAAACTGACTCCACCTACTGCATGAAGATAGAGTGAAGAGGGGCAGGTTGTTTAGAGGGGGAGAGGGAAGAGTAACTTGATTATTTCATAAATGGTACAGAATTTTTAATTGATTATATTTAGAAAGTTTTTTATTTTAGCAAGATGAAGCTTATATAAAATTTTAATTTTTGCTATAGATCCCCTTTAAACAGAAACCTGCACTTAGTACCCATATGCCAGAAGTAGCACAGGGCCAATTTTTTTCTTCTACTCATACTGAGGAGCATGGCCCAGAATTCTCCCTGAATTGCCTGCAGGATAATTAATAGGAGGCTGTGCAGAGTGGAGTGTGGCTTGTATGTCATTACCCTCTGACTGGAGGCAGTTGTACATTTCACAGCAACCAAGATAAGTGCCCAGGTCTGGTTAATATTTGCCGAGTCAGCTGAGTTGAGGTCATGTATCCTGCAACAACACCATGAGGCATAAGGGAGCCAGCTCACTTCTTGCACTGAAACTGAAAGCCAATGGATCCAAACGAGCAAGTCTGTGCCACATGGTTGCTGCAGCCTCCCTCAGCTGTGCCAAGTGTTACATTTCACACACGTGGTGCAGGAGTGAATACCCACCAGATAAGGTTACGCTCATCTGCTTGTATCATTTGGAAAGGGAAAGGTGAGAGGATGAAGAATGAGTTTGTATAGGTCTGTGCTACCTGCTCTTGTCAGGGCTGCCATACTGCTCATTGTGGTGTTGCAGCTTGTCAGGCCTCATTGAATATTTATACACAAATAATAGCACTCTTACTCCTACAAGGGCAGAGACACACGTGGAGATTTAGTCGGGCTACTATTCTCCCTGAACTGCCTTCCCACCAGCCAGAAAGTAAAACGCCGGCAGGATGGCACTCGGAGTGCCTCATGAGGGCAACTTCGGAAAACGAATGCTCCGATTGCCATCCCACCCGAAATTTAGATTCTAGCCAGTGGGAAGGCAGTTTGCGAAGGTTAATCTCCCCAAATCTCCACGTGTGTCACTGCCCTAAAGTGTATTGTGTCTTAAAAGCAAACCTCCCTCCCAGCTAAAAGGCATGTGTGTACAGTCCAGCTATGGTGTGTACGTGTAATATATATACTAGGAGCCACTGCCCGGATCCTTATCTCCTGTAAGAATTTTTATTTGTTACCAAGAGAAACATTTGGTTGCCTGGAGAATTCCCATAAGGAGCCTTCCTTGATTTCTTATATGCTAACATTGCCTAAGTCCCTCAGTCTGCACTTTGTATAACTGGGGGCTTTGAGAGAAAAGGTAATTAGCCAAGTGCATTAGGAATAATCCAGCCTGTAGAACCTACTTCAGCCGCATGTGATAGGCAGGGTGAACAGAAAGGACACCAATGCCCTGGATTAACCCTGTAATAACTGCAAGGTTACTGTATTTGTGTTCTGCTTACTGCCATAAATCCCAGGCTGCCCTATGCTCCTTCTGTGTGTGCCCCATACTCTGCCTGCCCTATGCTCACTTTGTGTGTGCCATAGTCTGCCTGTCTTATGTTCCTTGTGTGTGCCAAATGCTCCCTGAGTGTGTCAAAATTTGCCTACCGCAGGTTCGTTGTGTGTGCGCGCCATTACTTTGCTTTCTCTATGCTCCCTGTTTGTACCCTTCTCTGCCAGTGGATCCTAAGCCTGTTAGAGGGTTATTTTGGGGGTTTGTTAGCATTTGAAAAATGTTGTTAGGGGCCCCTAATCATGTGCGGGGGGAGGGGTTCTGTGTTATCCACAGGGGAGGATGAGGCATATGGATTTAAGGGACTTTATATGACTTTAATTTTTTCACAAAGAGTGATATCCCTGCAATGAGCACCAACCATTTGGTTTTTTTGGTGTGCTACCACATTAATGTGGACGTGGTCTTCAGGTAATATGGGTGTAGTTGTAGTGACTAACACTGGCTTCTGTTATTGGCCCTCAACTATGTAGAAACATCAGAAGCACTGATTTATAGGGCCAAATTGGCCAGCTGCACTTTCCTGTGGAACACCTGGTTGGGCCCTATAGTTAGTGGTTTAAGTGCAGTATCATGGGGCCAATTGTGGGCTGTAAAAATTCCTTGCTAACAAGAAATACTGGTATGGAACCACTGTGTGGGGTATCTCCTGCACAATCTCCTTTTATCTGATGCAAGTTTTTTATGGGCTTGTTTCCAAAACGTTTTATATTGAAGTAGGAATGCATAGCAACCAATTGAAATTATTTCTGATTGGTTACATGCAGTAAAGGTGGCCATAGACGCACCAATAATATTGTACGAAACTGACAATGTTATTGGTGCATCTATAGCAGGAAATGAGCCAACTGATGTCAGCAGAAGACTTGGATATCGGTCGGCTCGTTGATCAGGCTGGCTAGAAAATTTTGCTTAGGCGCCTTTGAAGGCAGAGTACTGCAGCAGGTCAAGTAGGTTATAGAAGCGGGTCGGTGGTTCTCCGGGTTTGCGGGTCTTCTCAATAGCAAATTTTACGCTTTTTTGTGTGACCATGCCTACTTCTAATGATGTCACTTGCGGTTTACAATGACCACACTTCCTGTTTCTTGATGGTTAGCGGATCTGGTTGCGCATAAGGTTCTTGCGGGTCAAAACTCCCCAGTCTGTCTCCCCTTCTGATATTAAATACAAAACACCCCCATCTGATGCACACGTTTGTGTTTTTTTCATGTTTTCTGCTTGTTTGTATAATGTAAATCATCAGCTCACTATATCTTCTGCAAAATCTCCCCTATCTCTACTGCAGTTCTAGCTGAGGCAGGCATCTTGGATTTCACTGACTCCTCCTACCTATATCTTCACAGCCAACTGTAGCTCTGAAATCTCGCACATGCTCAGTTGAAGTTCCTTGGTTGCCTAATAAACTTTCTAAGCTATTTTCAAATCTGCCAAACTTCTGTTAGTGCTGCCACCTTCTGGAAGTTGCTGTGTGCCCTTTATTTGCATAATGACATCACCAGCAGGGGACGATAAGGAACTCTTGTGATACTTCTAGGGGAGGAGTTTACTAACGCTAGGCATTCTGGGTAGAATACTCAGGGCAGTACTACAATCTGAGCATGCTCATGAACTCATTTGCATGTTATAGTCACAGTATGAACTCCCTCAATGAAAGAACCCATTTGTCAAAGTATGGGATTTTAAAAAAAAAAACTGCATATGTGGTTTGATTAAACGTGTTTAGGTTGTACTGGTCAGGTTCTTAAAGGTTGTTCAGTATAAAAGTAAAAACTGGGTAAATAGGTTGTGTAAAATAAAAAATGTTTTCAATATAGTTAGTTAGGCAAAAATGTAATGTATAAAGGCTGGAGTGACTGTAAGTCGAACAGAACACTACTTCTTGCTTTTCAGCTCTCTTTTGTTTACACTGACTGGTTACCCTGGTTACCAGGCAGTAACCAATCAGTGAATTGAGGGAGGGCCACATTGGTCATAACTGTTGCTTTTGAATCTGAGCTGAATGCTGAGGATCAATTACAAACTCACTGAACAGTTATGTCCCATGTGGCCCCCCTTCAAGTCGCTGACTAACTCAGATTTAGAGAGCTGAAAAGCAGGATGTTGTGTTGTATTCTGTTATGTTAGACATTCAGTCACTCCAGCCTTTATACATTACATTTTTGGCTAACCAACTATATTAGAAACATTTTTTATTTTGCACTGCCTATCTATTTACCCAGTTTTTATTTTTACCCTGAACTGATCATTTAATATGTGTTTGATTTTGGCTGTGATTGGTGCCCTTTAAGAAATAAAGGGCCACCCCTGGGATCATTCAGTTAACGGTGCACACAAACAAACCAACATGTTAGGTCACATGAGCCAATTAACAGAGAGATTTTCTGTCTTTTGCTTCCACATTTCTTCCTGTTACAGTTAGAGTTGTACTATTTCTAGTCAGGTGATCTCTGAGGAAGCACAGAGACCATAACTATAAAAGGGCAATACAGGTAATGGACCTGTTATCCAGAATGCTCAGGATCTGGGATTTTCCGGATAACAGATCTTTCTGTAATTTGGATCTTCATACCTTAAATCTACTAGAAAATAATGTAAACATTAAATAAACCCAATATGCTGGTTTTTCTTCCAATAAGGATTAATTATATCTTAGTTGGGATTAAGCACAAGCTACTGTTTTATTACAGAGAAAAAGGAAATCATTTTAAAAAATTTGGATTATTTGAATAAAATGCAGTCTATGGCAGACAGTCTTTTTGTAATTCGGAGCTTTCTGGATAAAGGGTTTTCGGGATAAGAGATGGTTTACCTGTATTTGCTTAAATATATATTCCAGTTTGGTAAGATTCTTTAATTTGCCACTTAATTTGATATAAACTATCTATTGCTCAAGTATTAATTTTGGGATTATAGTTTTCTTTTAAAGTGCACTTTAGCACCAGTGATTGGCAGTATTTTATGCCTTGTATCCGGGACTTGAGAGCTAGAAATACCAAACCTGTTGCACGAGTGGAATAAGAGTTGTGTGGCTTTTAGCCAAAGCTGGATTATCATAAAACGGCATTCACTGGGAAGAAATTGATTAAAATACAGATTGTAAACAAGTAAAAGCAACTCTGCATCTGCTTGGGGAAAAAGGAAGTTTCCTCTTTTCTGTACAGAGGCCTCTTGGAAATTAGCCAGGGAATATTGAAGGGGTGGTGAAGCTGCCACCTCATGGAGATAAGATGGTATTGCACCCTGCAGAAAAACCTCATAAACTGCAGTCCAAATTATTGCTTTTATGGGCACTGTCTGGGCGTCTCTCTGCACACCCCCAACAGCGCTGTAGAGTCAGTGCATAAATCATTCGACTCTGACTCTTCAGTTTATGGTACCTCCAACTCCTCTAATATATTTTTTTCTTCTGTATTTTCCATGTTGCTTGAAAGATGTTAAGTAGACAACATACAAGGCATGCTATTGCTGCCAAAGCTCAAAAACAGAAACCACACCTACATGTACATATAAGGCAATTGGGGGCCAGAGCTGTGGAGTTGGAAGTCGGAAGCCTTTGTGGGTATCTGGAGTCCCCAAAAATGTACCGCCTCTTAATAACTTTAAATATAAGCACTGAAAATAAATCAAATTTTAGAGATTCTATGAAGGAGGATCTGGCAGAAGCAATTCTGTTTCTAACAACAACTAAACAATAAACGTATACTGTCATGGGAAAAAAAATTTTTTTCAAAACGTATCAATTAATAGTTCTGCTCCAGTAGACTTTTGTACTGAAATCCATTTCTCAAAAGAGCATACAGATTTTTTTTATATTCCATTTTGAAATCTGACCCCACTGTCTCTGTTGTAATCTGAGCCCAGAGCAACTCAGACAGGAAGTGATGTCACACCAAGCTAATACTGCAGCTGCTATCCTAAACAAACAGAGAGCGTCTAGAGCTTTTTACTCGGGTATGGTAAAACATTCTCCAGAATATCTATAGCATTCTAGCTTGCACTATTGCAGCTAATCTACTGGCTATAAAATGCCTCCAAAGCTTTCCTGCTCCTTCAATGTCCACTTTTAAGAAAATAATTCAATATTTTTGGAAGGAGCAGCATTTTTGGGGGCAGGCTGTGGTTCTGTGGTTTGTGTACCAGTAGTATGCCAGTTCATATTCATTGTTTGGTGTTACATTCCCTTTAAGAGGAAACCTGCATTTATTAAATACAATGGTTGCTACCCCAGCACCTGCTTTTCTTTTTCCAGAAGGTCTCATTGTCAATGCTGTATTTCTGCCCCCACCCATAGATTTCATGGACCAAAGAAATGTTAGGAAAAAGTATCAGTTCCAATTCGCAGGTAGAACAATATCCAATGATGAAACATTAGCCCACAAGTGTGTAGGTTGTACTGTCAATACATTATTTACCGTTACACACTTCAATCTACAAAATCCAGAACTACAGACAACTTTTATTCAATTATATGGGGTTCCAAAAATTGTACCTTCCTAGTGTTTGCACACTAGTGGCACTAATGTGTTGTTTGTGGCGTCAGCAGTACTGCTCTCACTATACATTCATTGAGCAGTAGCTCACCCCAAGACAAAGATGGTTGCAGAGCAGTGTACTGGAATAGCTGGGGTAACGAGAAGTGTCTGGTTTCTATTGGGGAGAGTGACTGGATCATATGGAAAGTTTAGTGGAAGGATAGTAGTGAGCATTGGCATGAAATACTTCCTCTGTGTGCAGAGGGAGAGGAGGGAGTAATAAAATGGGTTGCTGTATTATACATTATGGTGCGAATTAGCTGTTACCCATAATGCACTGTGCCATCTAGCTGCAATCATTTGCATATGCGGGTCAAGTGATCCAAATCTGTGGCTCTTTTCCTTAAGCTGGCCATAGACGTAACAATTATGATCTTTCTAAGAAAAGATCTTTCCAAGAAAGATCGTTCGTTTCAACACACACGTGTAGAGCTGAATCGTCAGATATACAGGTAGAAACAATAGAATTCTACCTGTATGTGACGATTCAGCACTAACAATGGCCGATGTTCAGGGAGCTTTCAAAGGCATCCGATCAAAATTTTCCGTCCAGCCCGATCAACCAGCTGACCAATATCTTAATCCTCTGACTATGTCGGTCGGCTGATTTCCCACCATACACGCACCGAATATCGTACGAAAATTCGTTTCGTACGATATTATCTGTGCGTCTATGGCCACCTTTAGATTGCATATGTTCTGAAATGCCCTAAAATACACTAAAGTGTTTTGTTTTGTTCTACCAGGTAGCCTTGCTGGGCATGGACATTCTGTCGGCACTGGTTTCCAGACTACAGGATCGATTCAGAACACATATTAGCACAGGTGAGCTGTTCACTCAGTATATCTTTCCCCAAACCAGCAGCAGTGTCCTCCAACCTACTCACACTACTATCAGAAGGTTTCTGTTGGGGGCCATCAGCTCAGGGGCCTCTAGGTGCAGAGTCACAGGAGATTCCAAACCACAGTTACCTGCAAAGGAGAAAACAAATATAAACAAATACTTCATTTAATGATTGGAATTCCTTTGGGCTAATTCCTAATAAGTGTAGTATATGCCCATTCAGTGCCCTTACTTACTGCTGCAGTGTGCCAGTCTGTGCCAGGTATGTTTCCTGTTTATCCAACTGGTGGAATTAATAAATGGCAGCTGGGCCCACAGTATGAATACAGTATGGCTGAACTACAATCCATGCCATCCTAATTCTCTACCATGTCTGTCAATAGGTAGATCTAATGTTTCCCTTTCTGCCTACAGTGCTGCCAAGTTTAATGGACCGATTAGGAGATGCCAAGGACTCTGTGCGAGAGCAAGACCAGAACCTCCTGATAAAGATAATGGAACAAGCCTCCAACCCACAGGTACCTATATATATATATATATATATATCACATGACTCACTAAAACTTGTGTATTATAATAAATAAAGCATCTCATGTAAGAAAATATGAGGATATTAGAAGTTGCCTCGGAAGTCCAGGACCTGTATAAAAGCACTCTGCCTTCAGCATCGTGCTTTTATATGCTCCTGGAACTCTTCTGTGACTTAGAATATCCTTCTATTTTACAATAGGGGTACTTTATTCACTATATATACTCTGTGTGAATCTCTATATATACTGTTGGTGTTACTTATCCTCTAATTACATGTGTGCAAAAGTGTCCTTCTTTGTGGGGTTTGTAGACTTTTTCTCATGTTTATAATAAGTAATAATTAAGCAATAATGTACTTGCCATTCATTAACCCCCTTCCCTCCCTGGGTGTAACTGATGAGTAGTACTTCCCCTCATGCAGGCAGGGTAATGGTCTATGTGGTGCTTAGACTGGAAGGTTGGTCTCTACATGCTCTGCCCAGTGCCCTTGTGCTAGCAGTATCACCACCCTGGCACTGGCATTTAGTGAAGGTAATCTTCTACCCCCGGTCATTAGGAGGAGCCAATTAGGTGGGCAGAAAAGCCCACCGGTTCTTACAGTTAGTACCCATCCCAGTGTGGGTAAAGGGGGTGTTTGTACCACAGTGCAAGGGCTGGGGCTGATGAGAAATTTTGCTTTGTGTCTCTGCAGTACATGTGGGAACGCATGTTTTCGGGATTCAAGCACAAGAATTTCCGTACACGGGAAGGAGTCTGCCTCTGCCTTATTGCTACCCTCAATGTGTAAGTGCCCCCTCTGGTTCAGGAGCACCCACCCTTCATGTTTTGTGCCACTGCCTGACTAATTTGCTTATCCCTTCTCTCCCAGGTATGGAGCTAACAGTCTGACACTTAGTAAGATTGTACCGCATATATGTAACTTGCTGGGGGATCCTAATAGCCAGGTAGGTGTGTGTATGTGTGTGTGTGTGTGTGTGTGTGTATATATATATATATTAAATACATAGTAACACAGTTCATGTCATCCTTACTCTCCTTTTTATTGATGTGACACCAGTGCAATAGCCCATAGCAACCAGTCAGGCGCTCCCTTGCATTATTCTAACTACAAGCCAAGTGAAAAACTGACTGGTTGCTATGGTTACAGCATGGAGCAGGCTTTGCCTTTTATCTGCATTCTGGGTAAACTTGTTTGTATATGTCTATGTGCCTGACCCAGTACTACATTCCTACGACATACCACATGTCTGAGAAGAACTCTCACCATCCTATTAGATGTGGGAATGCTGAGAATTAATCAGCGACACAATGAACTAATTTAATTTATTTTTCGCATTATAACAGATCTGCAGATATGTGTTCTGCCATCTGTTGGTTGAAAATTGTATTACACATACTGTAACTGATTGTGATGACACGAACAACCAACAGATGGCATCACAAAGACATTCTGTAAATTTAGGCTTACTTACAAAATCCTGTTACTATAAATAGGAAAATCCGCACACTTTACAGATTAAAGGGGTTGTTTACCTTCAATGTACAAATCTTATGAAACCACTAACAATGCTCTCCATAACAAAAAGTAAAATTGCCATTGTAAAAGCTAATTTTTAATACCTGTTAACTCCTGGCACTCTGACCAGTTTTCTGAAGGGATGGGAGTGGCCTATTTTGAACCAGACACACCAATTTTCCTATTGGGCATTGAGACTGCCCTCCTCCTAGTAATTCATTGGTTGCTTGTGCACTGTAACCAGTCGCATCATTTCAATTAGGGATGCACCGAATCCAGGATTCGGTTCAGTATTCAGCCAGGATTCGGCCATTTTCAGCAGGATTCAGATTCGTCCAAATTATTGTGCCTGGCTGAACCGAATCTTTAAAATCATGTTTCACTTTGTTCAGTTCGGTATTTGCCCAAATCTTTCGCAACGGATTCGGGGTTCAGACAAATCCAAAATAGTGAATTTGGTGCAACCCTAATTTCAATGGTAGTTGGTTGATTACTCAGTTGCAAAGGCATAGGTAAACAGACACAGCTTATAAATAATCCTGCCTTGCAACAAACAAAGAGACAGCCATGCAGACAATTGCTGCAGAAAAGGAAGGAGCAACCTCTTGAATGGAGTGCCAAAGTGGTGCAACCTTTTCTGGGAATAAATACTGACTTTTCTATATTTTTATCTTTTATTTCTTTCAATGACTTTGGCATTAAGCATAATGTCAGTTATGTAACTTACACATCAAGCAGTGACAGTAGTATTGCCTCTTCACCCCTTTAGGGTAGGGACAGACAGGGAGATTCGGGGAGATTTTGTCGCCTGCTAAAAAACGCCAGGCGAACGAATCTCCCCGAATCTCCCTGTCTGTCCCCAGCCTTAAGGCTGGGGACAGACAGGGAGATTCGGGGAGATTCTGTTGCCTGGCATGATGCATGGCTGCCCAAAAAGCAATTCAGTCTCCAGCATGCATCTACATAATTGCTAATTAGCCATGCAGTCTGTGGATTCCATGTGTGTCCAGTTTTAGGCTGGGGACAGACAGGGAGATTCGGAGAGATTCTGTCGCCTGGCGTTTAATAGCAGGCGACAATCTTCCCGAAGTTTCCTCACGAAGTAACTTCGGGCGATTCCGGAAATCGCCGCGCCGCGTGTGTACAGCGCTGGCGCTTTTTCATTTAAACTAGCGACGGACAGGGAGAAGGAAGTTCGGGGAGATTGTCGCCTGCTAGTAGGGCCCTTACACACGGGCATTTTTACCTGCGCTCCCCTGCGTTCCGTTTTGCTGCGTTCAGCCGCAGGGGAGCGCAGGTATAGACGCACTCCATTATTTTCAATGGGGCTGTACTCACACGAACGCATGTAGGCGCCAAACGCAGGAAAAATGCAGCATGTTGCGTCTGAATCTGCGTTCGGCGCTTACACGCGTCTCGTGGGTACAACCTCATTGAAAAGAATGAGGTGCGTCTAGACCTGCGCTCCCCTGCGGCTGAACGCAGCCAAACGCAACGCAGGGGAGCGCAGGTCCAAAACGCCCGTGTGTAAGGGCCCTTAAACGCCAGGCGACAGAATCTCCCCGAATCTCCCTGTCTGTCCCCAGCCTAAAACTGGACACATGGAATCCACAGACTGCATGGCTAATTAGCAATTATGTAGATGCATGCTGGAGACTGAATTGCTTTTTGTGCAGCCATGCATCATGCATCTAAATGAATTGCTAATTAGCAATGCAGGCAGGTGACAGGCAAAGTGTGATAAGGTAGGTAGATTTAACCCTTTAACCATTCAGTGCAAGCTGTTTTTTGAGCATTTTGTGCTCTCTCCCTTTAGGGCTAGAGCCTGGCGACTTGTAGCCGCGACTTGTAGCCCCCGAACCTCCCCGAATAGCCAGGTCCTGGGGCGCACCGGCGTTACTTGAAAACGCCTGCGCCTATTCACACGCAGCGGCGCGATTTGTGGAATCGCTCCAAATTGACTCAATTTGGAGCGATTCCACAAATTGCGCCGCTGCGTGTGAATAGGCGCAGGCGTTTTCAAGTAACGCCGGTGCGCCCCAGGACCTGGCTATTCGGGGAGGTTCGGGGGCTACAAGTCGCCAGGCGACAAAAGGCCCCCGAATCTCCCCGTCTGCTCTAGCCCTTAGAGGCATTTCAGGGGGGGGGGTGGTAGTTTACCTAGGAAAATATCCTTTTTTCAGGAGAACCTGAGTTTTGAGTGTTCCTTTTTGAGAACAAGATTTAGAGCTCTAAATACCAAAAACAATGAAAATGTTCTATTTTTCATGATATAGGGATTTTTTAACCAGAAATTTTTTTACTTTATGCACAAAAATTCTACTCTTTTGGAAAGCCTCAAGTGCATACAAATAGTCCCAGAAGTCATGTCAACTGCTGAATGATGATTTTTTTTATGAGATAAAAACACAAAATAATACATTGCCCCCCCCAAAAAAAATATATTACTGGAAAGTATGTGCCATCTCCCATAGGCTCCATTATAATTCAATAATTCAAATTTAAAAAAAAAATAATAATTTCCTTTTATCCTCTGTAATAATAAAACAGTATCTTGTATAATTAATCCTCATTGGAAGCAAAACCAGCCATATGTGTTTATTTAATGTTTACATGATTTTCTAGTGGACTTAAAGGGGAATTCAACCCCGATGGCACTAGGCCCCTCCTCCCCACTGGGCTATTGCCCCTAATTTGTATATTACCCCAAAGTGCAGGTCCCTTCGTGCAGGGTCACAGGCGCCATTTTCGTCCACAACACCTTCTTGATAAAGGCCCTAATGAGGGCCGAAACGTTGGACACGTGTGTGATATTGAAATAAAATCACCTTGATTGGAAATAATTGGAGTGCTGGTCCATGAATGTAGATCATAATGTGACTATTGTCACTAAAAGTAGACCCCACATTAGTAAAGTATCGGCACTCCTGGCTTAGCTGGTATATCCAGTGAATCACACAGGCCTCTCTTTCACACTTGCAGTATAAGCTCTACAGCCCTGGCTGGCTCTCACTTTCTCTGTGTCCCTTCAGGTCCGAGATGCTGCAATAAATTGCCTCGTAGAGATCTACAGACACGTAGGGGAGCGCGTCCGAGCAGATCTCAGTAAGAAAGGGCTACCACAATCACGGTGAGTACTTCTCTGCCTGGGTAACATGAGCACACACTCATTCTTACTCTGCTTCCTGGTGTCATTGCTGTCCTCACACTGGCTACAGTTTGGTGTTTATGTATAAATATTAAGCAACATCCTCAGCTGTTGCCAGACAATCCCCGGTGTTTGACGAGTTCCCTGCTGGGTAGGGCAGTAGGCAAGAGAAGATAAACTTAAGTGGCAAAGGGGTATGAAATCAAGTGGCATATTTAGCACTTATAATATTGGCCAGAAGGGAAGGTTCTAGAGCAGCCACTCATACAAACTCTCCTTTCAGACTGAATGTCATTTTCACCAAATTCGATGAGGTGCAGAAATCCGGAGCCATGATCCTCTCTGCAACAGGTAAGTTTTCCTGCTCTTGCCACTTGTTATTGGCTCAGTCTGTGTCTCTGATCTGGGCTGCAATGTGGAATGCCTCACTCTTGCACAGCTCTATGCGTGTTGCTAGGTTACAATAAGCATCTCTTCCTTAGGAAATGGAAGTGGAAATAGTGTTGTTTCTGTGGAGCATTTCATTAGCATCTCCACCATGAGAAATGATCACTTGTTTTGCTGTATATTTTAGTGCTGCTAATTATGTGCTGTTTTTTCCCTTGTTGTATCCACATGCCCCCCTCCAACTGAGGTCTCTTGTTTCTCTAACCTACAATCAAGGCTTTAGCCTGTTGGCAGCTCTCAGATCTGGGGAGGGTGGGGGGAGGCATGCATAATAAAGCAATGTGTTAATAGCCTCAGAGGGCTCTGTTTCTCCTTCGGTGTCATGTTGTGCCATTGCCATGTCAGTGATCTCACTGACATTCTACACTGGTAAAATGGATCTGTTTGCTTCAGAAACACTATTATAGTTCATATAAACAAGCATCTGTGTAGCAATGATGGGAATTGAAAAAAGACTGTATGGCACAGGATATATATTGGATAACCGATAACATTATGTTCTACAGAGCTTTTCTGCTGTGTAACCTGAGCCTTTTCCCTTTTGAATGCCCCCATTGCTACACAGCAGCTTATTTATACAAGCAATAGTAGTGTTTATGAAGCAAACACAGCAGTTTTACTAGTGCAAGGCAGCACTGCATTATATTTTTTGTTAACTTAAAACACTTAAATTTTTTATGTTAATGTTCCTTTATATGTGAAGTGACCTCCTGATTCTACATTGAGAGCT
>CM044448.1:44806258-44818372 GCA_024363595.1 Xenopus borealis
ATATATTTATCTTTTTTTACTATTAATAACATTGGAATCAACCATCAAAAATACTGGCCAGACTGGTAAAATACCCGCCAGGTGGCAACCCTACCTGAGTCATGTGACTTGTGCCTGCCCTTAAGATGGAACTGCTTTCTGGCAGGCTGTTATTTCTCCTACTTAGGGTTAGTCCACACCATGCGATTCTGGGAGATTAGTCGCCTGGCAACTAATCGCCTCTTCTTTTGGGCGACTAATCTACCTGAATCGCAAACCCTTTTCTTGCGCTGGCTAAAATGAAAAAAATCACTTGTGGTAATTCACACGCAGCGAAATCGCCTGAAGTTGCCTTGGGAGGCAAATTAATTTTTTTAAATAAATTTACATTTTTCGAAATTCGAGTTCATGGGAGTAAATACTTCCATGAATTCAAAATTCCGACCCTTGATAAATCTGCCTCCATGTTTCTATCATATGGAGTATTATATAGCATAGGTATGAGTATTATTTTTGTAGTATAGGTATGGGATCCATTATCCACAAAGCTCCGAATTATGGAAGGGCTGTTTCCAATAGACTCCATTTTACCCAAACAATCCAATTATTTCCTTGGTACCTTGTACTTGATCCAAACTGAGAAATAATGAATCCTTATTGGAAGCTGAACCAGTCTACTAGGTTTCTTTAATGTTTACATGATTTTCTAGTAGACTTAAGGAATGAAGATCCAGATTATAGAAAGACCTGTTATCCAGAATACACCAGGTCCTGAGCATTCTGGAAAATAAGTCGCATACCTGTACATATAATGTTTCAGTGGTAGGGGTCACTATAGGGAGGCAACTCATATAGGCTTGCTGTATGTGATGTCCTGTGGGGCCTTTCTGGTGCAGGCCAAGTGAATATAATGAGACAAACAGAGCAAGGTCACAATGACTATTTGTATCCACAAACAAATGTTCAGAGCCCGACTCGAAGGTCACTATCATATTCGGCCTCTAACGCCAAATGCTACTTACAGATGTCTACCTGATTGGATACCTTGTGGGGTTCATCGCCTTTCCCAGCTGATATTTAGGCAGAGGAAACCTACTTGCCACTGTGTCTGCTCACCAAATCCTGTGCCACATTAAAGGAGAATGAAAGGTTAAAGCTAAGTAAGCCTTTTCAGAAAGGTCCACTTAAATATAATGGTAAACCCTCAAAGTAGTGCTGCTCTGAGTCCTCTGTCAGAAGAAACACTGCATTTCTTTCCTTCTATTGTGTACACATGGGCGTCTGTATCAGACTTTCTGCTTTCAGCTTAAGCCTCCTTGCCCCGGGCGTGAGCATGCTCAGTTTGCTCCTCTTCCCCTCCCTTCTCTGCTGTAATCTGAGCCTAGAGCTATAAGTGAGCAGAGAGAGATTGGGGCAGGAAGTGCTCTCACACCAAGCTAGTACGGCAGCTGCTATCCTAAACAAGCAGCTTCTAGAGCTTTTTTACTCAGGTATGGTAAAACATTCTACAGAGTAAATCTAGCATTCTAACTTGCACTATTGCAGCTAATCTATTGGCAATAAAATGCCTCCGTAGCTTTCCTTCTCCTTTAATGTCCTTATTACACTGCTGCTTGTCAGGTTGAACTCTTGGTTTGGGGTCCCTAAAGGGCTCAAAGCTGTGGCAATGAGGAGCTATAAATTAACCTGAAATTGGGGAGTTCATGCTTATTTGCCACGTTGGATATTTCCTGACCTACAGTACAGGGTACCCCAATGTTTTCCTCTTTTTGCTACTTTGTTATAAAGATGATTTGAAGTGATTGCTTATTTGCTGGACGTGTTACATGGTATCCTGAGACCCAGACTGCATCTAGGAATGATTATACAAAGCTCATTTTCTCCACAGGCACATACTGTTAATAATCAAGGGCAGTGCAATGAGGTGAGTTGAAAAACTCTCCTTGGGTGGTAGTGCCAAACAAGTTACTAGTGACAGTCAAAAACAATTACGCTCTCCACATTGATGCCTCCCGGAAAGGTAACAAATTCTCAGAAACGCTACACACTTATAGGTTTTGCTTCTTTTTATTACTCCTATTTCTATTCAGGACTTTCCTTTTCCTACCCAGTCTCTTTTTCAAATCGGTGCATGGTTGCTAGGATAATTTGGACCCTAGCAACCCTAGGGCCCACGATCGGATCAGCCCGATATCGCCCACCTCAAGGTGGGCATATCGGGGAGAGATCCGCTCGTTTGGCAACATCGCCAAACGAGCGGATCTCTACGTGTATGGCCACTTTAAGGGTTATTATTCCTCTGAGATTACAGCATAATAAGTATTGGGTGCTAGTGGAATCCAGTGGTTGCCATTTGGCCAATGAGGTTTGTGGAGAAAAATGCGGGATTCGATTGGTGGAGGCTTTGCTTTGTTGAGAGGGAATTGAGCAGAACTTTGCACAAAAGGCTGAGCATGAAATGAATGAGGATCTGCTTTGTGCAGCACAAGCCTCTCATTAACTTCATAGAACCAAGCTGCTTTGTTAGATTCCTTAAATAGATCTGTTTGACTACAGCTACCAGCATTCCTTGCAGGCAGCTGAGCTCTGCTATCCAGTGGGAGGAGCAGCTGGGCCATATATGGCTAGGTTATGGGAACGTAATGGTGTCTCCCCGCCCCCAGAGAGGGGCACAGAGGGTTAAATGTTGATTCAGATCAGCACAGCCCAGTGACGGATGGAGGCAGAGCTTCTTCCGCAGGCAGCTTTTATTTTGGAAGAGGGAGAACGCTACTTGTCAGCTTTGTGCCTGCTCCATAGCTCTAAGCCGCAGAAGGGAGAGGTGGGGGGATCACAGCTCTGTTTCCTACTTGCACCAAGCCTGTCTCTCTGCTGCCAACCATGCGACTGGTGGAGGCGGGCACCCTGCATCTCTGTCTGCCATATTATTCCCCAGCTCTGCTCTGCGTGACTTGCACACGGATGTGTGATAATAAGGACTGACGTGCAGCGGCTGCTGTGCTCCGCACCTCCTGCTCTCTGGGGCACCGTTCCAAGCTCTGTTGTTTTGCCTTGCCATTTGCATTCAGGGGCACAACTGTGCATTCTTTGCAGTTTATCAATTGGCATTCAGTGGAAGTGCCACACATCAACTGGCATTTAGCAGCACAGCCGCAAATTGACTGGAATTAAGCAGCACAGCCGTGTAGCCGGTACATTGGCACAGCCAAACATCCTAAGCATTCTGTGGCAAAGCGGTGTATCGACTGGCATCCAGAGGCACACCAGTGCATCATTTTGCTTTCGGTGGCACAAACCACCCATCCTGGGCATTGATTGACAAAACTGCACCTAGGAATTTCAGAGGCACAGGCTGTGCATCTCTCTGGCAGTACAGAAGAAGTCCATTGAGACTGTATAGAGGAAACAGTCGGCATCACTCGTTCTGAACAACAGGAGCTTATGCTTATTATTGGGAGAGGAAGAGGATATATCCATGGGTCAGTATGTATTATGGTAGTTTGAACAGAGAGAGAAGGCTGAGCTTTGCTTTATGGTAAAGCTGGTATACTTTCCATTGCTATGTCCGTATTATCCAGTAAATCTATAGCATCAACTCATACTGCAGGGAGATACAATCCAGGGGTGAAGCTGTAATGATAATTGTACTGTGGAGCAGGGGGAGAGGGCTCAATTCCCAGAGCTGGTTGTCTCTTCCTTGGCTGGCTGGGTTAACACTGAGGCAAAAGGCAAAAATGGTGTCTCTTATCACAGCATTCACAGCCAATTACTAAACGCCCCCATACCCCCTCATAGGAAATCCTGCCTCTCATATTATTTCCTCCAAAACAGGAATTTCAAAATGCAGGATAGCACAGGATGCTTTGCTCATGGCAGTACCACTTCTCACCACTAGTTCTGAAGGCCATATCCACATAAGTTATGGAGTACTGGACTGAGGTGTACAGAAACTCCTGGAACATTAAGCTCTTTCCTAGCAATGCAATGGGGAGCCCTAGATGGCCTCAGCGCTTGGTTTTTAGAGCCAAGTCAGCATTCTTCCATTAGACTTTGTTGTTATGGTATTGTATTTCATGGCGTTTCAAGTACACAGAGGCCCCAACAACCCCCACCAGGCCACTAAATAATGACTATGGTGTCTTACAACAGCATCTCTGGCATTTATCAGAATCCACAGATTTCCAGTCTGGCCTGGAGATACCCTGCTTAGCTCTGTGATTTAACAGCATGTGCAGCACGTTCCTTTCATCCCTCCTGGAAAATGCCACATAAGGCCTGGCTCTCAGGTACCTCTGGCTCTCTCATGCCTTCGATTTTGACACGGGGGAGGGGGCATTAAAGGGATACCATCATGGGAAAACATGTTTTTTTTTTTTCAAAATGCATCAGTTAATAGTGCTGCTCCAGCAGAATTGTGCACTGAAATCCATTACTCAAAAGAGCAAACAGATTTTTTTAATATTCAGTTTTGAAATCTGACAATGGGCTAGACATTTTGTCAATTTCCCAGCTATCATAGCTCAAGTCACATGACCAGGGGCAGCTGGGAAACTGACAATATGTCTAGCCCCATGTCAGATTTCAAACATGAAATACAAAAATATCTGTTTGCTCTTTTGAGAAATGGATTTCAATGCAGAATTCTGCTGGAGCAGCACTATTAACAGATGCATTTTGAAAAACAAAAAATTTCCCACTACATCTGATATAAGTAATTCTAAAACAACTGGACTTGCTGAGTAATTATTGAAGAAATTTTACTACTCATCCGAGCAGCTTCTTCATTTCAATTAGTTATTAACTAGCGTAATGAGCACCAGCCCAGGCAGAGGGATATCTTACTTCCCGTCTAGCTAAGGATACTGAGAGCTGCAGAGGAAACTAATAGTTAAACGGACAGCATTCTTTGCCACTGAGGGCTGAGTTACGGGGCCCTGTCCTGGGCACAGCTGCACACTGATTGCTTTGTGATGTCCTGCTCTGAACAACACATATATTGAGCCCTAACAATGGACTCTATGAGGCGGCCAGGAAACCATTGTTCTCAGGGCCATGTACACAATTGCCCTCTCCTGAGAAATGCCCTTTCATTGGCAGTAAATTGGCACTGAGTGACAGGCACACACAATGCATGGACTTTGAAAAATCAGTTACCGGTACTTGTTTGTGTTCTCTGCTCACTCCCATCAGGTGCTGCTGACTGGTGGTCATTTGGGTGCTCGAACAGCAGCCCTTACTGGCCATTAATAACTGTTATCTTAGTGCCGTTATTCAGAATATCATACCTCCCAACGTTTTGGAAGTAAAAAGAGGGACAAAAAAATTTAGTGAGCATAGAGCTGCACGATAATTTTGACCAAGCCAATTTTTTGTGGTCACACCCCCTAATTAACATGTTAATTTTACAAAATTATGTTAGGATTATGTTTGGTTATGAAAGTTTGACAATATTTCTCCTTATCTAAACTGTTACAATTGCTTATTTTCTCAAACTGTTACAAAGTATCTTATTTGCACCTGTTAGGTGTTCTGGGCTCTCTGCCAAAAGCCAATTACGTTAGAAACTTTGTTTCTTTTTCTGGCTGTTAAGTGCAGAGAAAAGAGGCACTTTCCATTACAAATGAGGCACTGCTGGTTGAGCTGTCAAAAAGGGACTGTCCCTCTGAAAAAGGGACAGTTGGGAGGTATGGAATATGGTTATTTTGTGCCTGTGTGTCATTCCTCTGGGTAGTGTTTCCTAAGGAGGTGCATCAGGGTAGTTGAGGTTGGTGCTACACTTAGCATATTGTGAGTTGGGCCTTGGTGAATGTGAACTCATACCAAAAGTGAATCTGTATTCTATTGCCAGTTATTATTATTGTGTATTCAGAATGTTCCTTCTGGAATAAATTCAGGATTTTATTAGTGATTCTGCACTCCAGCATGTGGGGCAATAGTAACACTGTCGGCTGTGAGCCAGTGCCTGGGCCCATATTGTCTGCATATTGTGTACTTTCACCATAGGGATCTTGCATGCAACTCCCTTAAAGGAACCCGTAACACCAAAACGAGAGAGAGCATTTTAAATGAACGAAAATATAATGTGCTGTTGCCCTGCACTGGCAAAACTGCTGTATTTTCTTCAGAAACACTTCTATAGTTTACATAAACAAGCTGCTGTGTAGCCATAGGGGCAGCCATTCAAAGCTAAAAAAGGAGAAAAGGCACAGGTTACACAGCAGATAACGGATACACTCTGTATTATACAATGGGATTCTTCAGAACTTATCTGCTGTGTATTCCATGCTTGAATGACTGCCCCCATAGCTGTACAACAGCCCATTGATATAAACTATAGTTGAATCTCTGAAGCAAAGACAACAAACAGTGTTGTCATTCCTTTAAAACACATTCATTTTGAAATGTCACTGTTCCTTTAATGTGAAGAGGTTAAAACCTGGGGCTGTCAACTCTACCAATATTTTAGACTGCTGCCCATTAAGATACCATGCCGTTTTTTACTGGTTATGTTTTTATAGCTCATATTCCCAGATGCTATCAGGTTTTTAAAGGAGAAGGAAAGGTTAAAACTAAATAAGCTTCTTCAGAAAGGTCTATATAAATACACCAGTAAAACCTCACAGAAATGCTGCTCAGAGTCCTCTATCAAAAGACACTTTATTGCCAATAGATTAGCCACAATGTTGCAAGCTAGAAAACTATTTATTCTGTAGAATTCCTTACCATAGTGAACAGCTGCAGATGCTCTCTGTTTGTTTAGGATAGCAGCTGCCGTATTAGCTTGGTGTGATATCACTTCCTGTTTGAGTCTCTCCCTGCTCGCTCATAGCTCTGGGCTAAGATTACAGCAGAGAGGGGAGAATGGAGGGGGAAAGGAGCAAACTGAGCATGCTCAAGCCCTGCCCTGGAGGTTTAAGCTGAAAACAGGAAGTCTGATACAGAAGCCCATTTGTACACAATAGAAGGAAAGAAATGCAGGGTTTCTTTTGACAGAGGACTCAGAGCAGCATTTCTGTGAGGTTTTACTGGTGTATTTATATAGACCTTTCTGAAGAAGCTTATTTAGTTTTAACCTTTCCTTCTCCTTTAACTGATTTATTCTCCCTGGCTTCTAACCTTGTCTAAAAGGAACGTTATTCACTATATAATAAACACACGTGTTCCTCAATGCTCCAAACTTGGAATAGTATTGTTATTGACATCAGAACCTGCTATTTATATCTTAAAGATGAAGGCACTCTGCTGACCTGTTGAAGATCTAGCTTCGTGCCCAAATTCATGCTGTTGAGCGTTGCTCGTGCCAATAGCAACACAAAATAAAGAAGTTATTTTGGCTCCATTACAATAACTGTAGAGGTTGAGTTTGTGTCCTCTCCAATGTTTCTGCTTGACAATGCCAGGATTATACTTGCTCTGACAGCAACCTTGTCCCCATGTTGCCAGTTGATGGGGAAAACTGTGCTGACGAGTTCCACAGTAGCCCCCTGTTTCCACTGTGGCCACTGTTCATTGCAATGTAGCCGCCACTCTGACTTGATGGAAGGGTTGTGCCTGTAATGGGCTGGTTATTCTATGGAAAGAAGTCTGTTCCCCTGGGCTTCATTCACATCCTGTACTAATTAATTCATGTACTAAGTTATTTGAGCACTAAGAGGCACATTTATCAAGGTTATCATTTGAGTTTTTTTTTTTTTTTTAACTCCCTTAAATTCGAATGAATTCGAAACTTGACTAGGTGAAATTTGTTAAAGGGAAACTGTCATGGGAAAAATTTTTTTTTCAAAATGCATGAGTTAAAAGTGCTGTTCCAGAAGAATTCTGCATTGAAATCCATTTCTCAAAAGAGCAAACAGATTTTTTTATATTTCATTTTGAAATCTGACATGGGGCTAGACATATTGTCAATTTCCCAGCTGCCCCTGGTCATATGACTTGTGCTCTGCTAAACTTAAATCACTCTTTATTGCCATACTGCTAGTTGGAGTGATATCACCCCCTCCCTTTTCACCCCCAGCAGCCTAACAGCAGAACAATGGGAAGGTAACCAGATAACAGCTCCCTAACACAAGATAACAGCTTCCTGGTAGATCTAAGAACAACACTCAATAGTAAAATCCAGGTCCCACTGCATACTACTCAGTTACATTGAGAAGAAAAAACAGCCTGCCAGAAAGCAGTTCCGTGCAGCCGGGCCCCCCACCTCCCTCAGTGCTGATTTGTTTTGCGCCGGCAGCCGACTAAAGCCGGGCGCAGCACGGCGCAATCTGCCAGGGGGCCCTGCAGGGGCCCTGGTCCGCTTGCACCCCCGGTATTTACGCCCCTGCAACTGTTATTTGGAACATATCTTATTCATTTAATTTACATATACTGTGGGTTTCATGTTTTACTATTGGCAGAAGCAATACGGGGTGTTTTGCTTGGAGTTATGAGACTAAAGGTGCAGGGGTTGTACTTCAGGAACTAGAGGAGATGCTTGCCTGGCCTTGTTAAAGGAGGAGTCTACCCATTCTGCACTAAAACCCTATTTGCCCTGGGGGGGGGGGGGGGGGAGTAGGCCGGGGGAGGGGTTTAGCGCAGGATGGGTAGACTTCTCCTTTAAAGAGGGGAAATGAAAGCACAGCACACAGTGACATTTGTACAGTTGCAGAAAACAGGCCTTTAGTGCTGGGAATTGTGCCTGGCAGTGAAAGTGCCAAAAATTAAGTTCCTTCCATGTCTGAGTAGGGGACAGAACAGGTATTGAAAGTTGTGGGAAAGCTAAACACTCTGTTCCAAAAGGGTGACTACCAGAATATAAAGGTTAATGTACCCCCTACTAAAATGTTTAAGGCTATGAGTATGAGCACTCACTTGTATAACTTAGCCTGTAATGGTGTACCTTTATATGGTCACAGAATGATTAAGTGACTTCTAATATCCTTATTAATTACAGTAGGTGGATATACACCCTCTCTGGGGTGAGGTGCAGGTGAGACTTAGCAGGGCAGGGAAATACATTGCAATATATGGACAACACTCTGTGTGTAAACCTGTGACATGATACCCATGTGCCCATGCTGAAGTTGCCTCCCTTCTACCCTCCCTGATGGCACCCAGGAATAAATCGTTACTTATTGGTTACTGTGCCGTGTGTCTCTAACTTGATAATCAGAGCTCATGTCAGCCAGCAGGGGGGGTGTTCTGACTGCTAATTCATCTGTACAGCAAAGAACATTCTAGTAGATCTCTCTCCTGTCTGTACTGTCGCATGGGGGAGAGCAGGCAGTAACCATTCCTTTCCCATTTTCCCTTTATAAAAGGGATTTGTAGCACTAGGTGCTTATTTCTTTAGTAAAGCAAACATTAACCCTTCAACACTTTCCCCTTGTTTCTGTCCCTGTATATTGGGTACCTATCTAGTACTACCAATCCCTATTTCTGTAGGGGAAATGAGAGCAGAGCAGGCAGTTACCCTTTCTTTACTGTACAATATGGTACTGAGTACTCGTGCAACCCCTTCCTACAGTTCAAGTATAATTTAATGATAAGGCACAGTGTGGGGGTTCGATGTTGCAGAGCATGTCTTTAGTCAATATTCCTGTTTACTTAAACTAAAATACAGTTGTGTTGTTTCAGGACCAATGACATTAGCAGGGGGTTAATGCCCCCCCCCAAACACAAGCTGCTTTTGATATTCTCACTCTCCCTCATCACACAGGTCACACAGTTTGATTTGTGATTAATGTGCGAGATCATTCTTCTCAGTAGAATCAGTAGATTTATATGCAGCCTTGGGGTGGGGGATCCATAGTCTTCTGCGACTGCAGACACAAGAAGGGGATAATGGAAGGAATTGGTAGAGAAGCTAAATGTCTAAAATATGGATCCCAAATTTCTTTTTATGCCGGAGCCACATTTAAATATAAAATAAGTTGGAGAACAACAGAAGCATGCAAAACGTTCCTGGGGTGCCAATTATGGGCTGAGATTGGCTATTTGGTAGCCCCTATGTGGACTAGCAGCCTACAGGAGGCTCTGTTTACCTGTTTTTTATGCAACCAAAACTTTCCTCCACACCAGGTATTCAACAATGAGCATTTGCTTTGAGGCCATTGGGAGCAACATCCATAGGCTTGGTGAGGAACATGTTGCTTATGAGCCTCTGGTTGGTGACCACTGGTCTAAAGAATCGTGTCCCCTCTAGATTTCTTTGATGTGCTGTAGTAAAAGAGAATGCTGCCTTCCTGCATGGGTGGTGTAACTAAAGCAGAGAAAGAATGTAGAAGGCATGTGATACCTCCCTCCCAAATGTATAAATACAAATGCATGGTGATGCAATGTCCTGGGTACTTAGTAAACTGTACCCTCATTCTGTACTGTCTGAAGGTGGCCAAATATAACGAATACTACTAAGATCCGCTTGTTAGGGGAAATTGGCAAATCAGCAGAGCTTTCTCCCCATATGCCAACCAAAGTCCTGCCAGATCGAGATCTGGCCAATTTTTGGTCCGATATCGGTTAAGGAGGTTTTGTAGAGCCCCATACATTGGCAGACAAGCTGCTAAATTGGTCTAAAGGACCCAAATCATCATCTTAAATCTGCCTGTATATACCTTAAGAGAAATAATATGGCACCTCCCTCATACATTTATAAATATAGATATACAGAGAAGGAAGATTCAGGACACAAAATAAGCTATACCCTCGTACTTTAGGTCTTACCAATATGTATAAACACCAATATACAGAGATGGAATGTTCTAGGCACTCAATAAGCTGTGCCCTCATACTGTACTGTCTAAAGAAAACAGTATGGCAGCAGCTACCAGTATGTATAAACACAAGTATACAGAGAAGGTATGTTCTGGGTACACGAAAACCTATGCTCTCATACTGTACTGTCTGCAAAACAATATGGAAGAAATATACAGAGAATGAATGTTCTGGGCATTCAGTAATCGATGTTCTCATACAGTACTATGTTTGGGAGACTATGGTACAGGTATTGGCTCTATTATCCGGAAACCCATTATCCAGAAACCCATTATGCAGAAAGCTCTGAATGACAGACATGCCGTCTCCTATAGACTCCATTTTATCCACATAATCTACATTTTTAAAAATAATTTCCTTTTTCTCTTTAATAATAAAACAGCACTTGATCCCAACTAAGATATAATTAATCCATATTGGAAGAATAACCAGCCTATTGGATTTATTTGATATTCACATGACTTTCTAGTAGACTTAATATGAAGATCCATATTATGGAAAGATCCATTATCCGGAAAACCCCAAGTCCTGAGCATTCTGGATAACAGGTCACATGCCTGTACCTCCATCCCATATCTATAATGAATATGCAGAGAAGAATTACTCGGTAATTAAATATTATGGTTGTTCGGGTGTGATTTGTTTTCTGTTAGGGGATTAGAATATGAGTGTAAAGGTGGGCATGCACGGGCCGATAAATGTGTGTGTATGGGGCCCTCCAACAGGCTTCCCTGATCAATATCTGCCCGAAAGTCCACCAGATGTTGTTCGGACGGGACTAAAAATCCCGTCAGGTCATGGCCGCGTCTGTTTGTTGATGCAGTCCTGCTATCTGATCGCCATATTTCCTCCGTTCTGATCCGATCGCCATATTTCCTCCGTTCTGATCCGATCGTTGGGCCCTCAAGGTGGGCATATCGGGAGACATCTGCTCCTTTGGCAACATTAAGATGAGCAAATGCAAATAACTATTCCCTGGGTTAAACTGGACTGCAGTAGCAATCTGTGTCTATAAAAACAAAGTTTGTATGGAAATCCTAGGTGCAGATGATTTCAGGGAAAGATGTGGGGAGTGAATACATTTGATAGATTTGTGTCATGAATGTGACTCTGGGATGGGAGGCAGCAAGTGTTGGTGCTGCCAGTCAGTCAGTGTATGGCTTTGTGTAGGTGAATTAAATACACAATGCAGGTTGCCTGCTCTCTCTCTGTTTGTGCGTGTGTGTATATATGTCTATGTGTGGGCAGCTGTCTCCCCGGGTAGTTGAGCTGTAGAAGGTTGTTATGGAGCCGCTGGCTCAACCCACAAGATTGGGGTCCCCCAGGGACTGCATTTACTTGTTACGGTGCAATGACAGCTGTTTGAGGATCCTCCAGGGAGTG
>CM044448.1:44821387-44838034 GCA_024363595.1 Xenopus borealis
AGGTAGCATGTGTTGGTGCTACCATACCTGTGAGACAGTGTGTGACTGTGTGCAGGTGAATAAAATCATACACAATGCAGGATACCTGTTCTATCTGTATATGTGTGTATATGTCTTTGTATGTTTCTGTGTGTGTGTGTGTGTGTGTGTGTCAGGTACCTCCCTGGGTAGCAGTGCAGGTTGTTATGGAGCCGCTGGCTCAGCCCATAAGGATGGGGTCCCACAGGGACTGCATTTATTTGTTGCTGTGCAATGACAGCTGTTTGAGGATCCTCCGGGGAGAGGAATGGGAGAGTAACACAATATCAAGACGCTCCACGGATCTGACTTCATTTCCCGTCTCCTCTCGCAGTGGCAGCACCTCACCCATGCACATTTCACAGTGTTCCTTGGTGGGATCTGACATTCCCAGCATGTCCGCTGGATCCCTGCCTGCTCAGGGCTGGAATTCCTGCTGCTCTCTTCTCCGGACTCAGTTGGGGAGGAGTAAGGAAGGATGCTGAGAAAGCTCATTTGCCAAAGGATATGCACCCGTAAGATCCAAAGGCTTCAATGGCGGCTCAAAGGCTGTTTTTTTTTAATTTTATTTTAAATCCCCCCCCCATCCATATCATTGTGATGTGCATGCAGCAGATTGTTTTGCTTGTGGGGTCACAGTACTCATTGGAATTGCTTCCTTTGTGAGTGAATGTACTGTGACATTTCCCCTGGACGCTGTACAGGGAGTATTCCCATCACTTTTATCTCTGGCATCCCCACCCCAGCATTCAGGAGCTGCTGCTGCTTCTGCTTTGTGTGTCTGTCTGCAGGAGAAACCCATCTGTGTGTGTGTGTGTATGGCTGGGTGCGTCCATGTGTGCTTGTGCCGGGCGTGTTGCTTTCTGTACCTCCATGCTTCTGTCTGTCTGAGCTGCAGCCATGGGGGCAGGGGAGTGCAACACATGGAGACATTTGTTACACTGATCCCTATGAGGGATCCCACACAGGAAATTTTGTTGCACTGCTTGTAGAAATGTCTCAGGGAAATTTCACACTGATCATGCAGATTAATAATTGAGCCATTTTTATGGAATATTTGTAAATGGGATAGCAGACATGTTTAAACAGTGATAGCAGACATGTTGAAACAGTGGGGGGTTGGTTAAGATGTGAATTCAGGGGTGACAAGATTTACATAACAATTGGTTTAGCCATTGGCCCTGAGGGGGTCAGGATGAGTCACATCTGTCTTTCTGGAAGATATCCTTGTCATTATCAACCACATACATCTCCTCCACCCAGTCATGGGAGGTAATGGACGTCTTCTACACCCACCATCCTTCCTTTCTACATAGAATTGATTGGAATCCCTTGGAGTTCTTATTTTATCAAATGTTTGACTACTGCCACACCCAATCTGACTGTAGGAGGCACTTACCCCCCCCCCTGATAAATCATTGGTTCAAAATGTACTTTTAACTTTATTATGGGAATTTATAAATGGTGCAAATGTTATCCTGAGGCTGATGGCTTTGTATTGTAGCGCAACTCTGTGGCCACATGCTGGGAACCCCTGATTAAACTGTTATATCTGATTGGATTCTGTTTGATTTGCTACACATATCAGCTGATACTGTGCTTGATATACTGTTGTAGGGGTGGGTGTAACAGTTAAAGGTGTTGTTCCAACTAGTTGTTTTCAGAAAGATCATCAGAAATAGCATATTTTTCCAATTACTTTCTATTTTCTATGTGTGACTTTTTTTTCTAGTATTGAAGATTAAAGGGCAAAGAAAGGCAAAGAAATAAAATCCCATTTTTACTTTCTTTAAAGTGGACCCGTCACCCAGACACAAAAATCTGTATGATGAAAGTCCTTTTCAAATTAAAAATGAAATCCAATTTAAAATGTTTATTAAAGTATTCATAGCTGTTTTAAGCTCATTTAAAAATCTCAGCTGTCAATCAAATATTGTCTGCCACTCCTCTATGCCTTAGTTATAGAGGCGGGGCAGACAATTACTTTCACTTTCCATTCAGCACTTCCTAGATGCCACTGCTCTCCACAAATTCCCCCAGTTCTCTTAACCATTTAATTGTGTAACGGTGTCCACAAAATGGCTCCTGCCTGCTTGCTATAATTATGAATTCCCAGACTGAAGAAAACAAGGTTAAAATAATTTATATAGTGTAATTAATGTTCATTTTGCTTGACTACTGTGATAAAATAGGATTTTGAATATTTTTTTGGGGTGACGGGTCCACATTAATGAAAAAGAAAGCTATCTCCAATATGCTGTAATTAAAAAATGTGTACCGTTTTTATAAGAAACCTGACTTTATGCAGTGAGATTCTACCTTCATTTAGTGCTGTGGATAGTAATTGTCAGACGGTCCCTAACTTCTGGCAGGGAAACTATCATACTTATGAACAGCAGGGGGAGCCCCTGCCTTACTTACCAGCCATGCAGAACTCAAGCAGCTTTGTTTTTTGATCATTTATGACGATCCCTAAGAAGCCCAGACCACACTGAGCATGTGTATGTAGTCTAGTCTTGCAAAGATGTATAACAAAGTTACAAGATGACAGCTCCCTGTGGCCAACTTTGAAAGCATAAATCATTTGTTTGATTAGGCTTGTGGTGCAGTAAGTTCATGTTTATGTTTAGTATACAAAATACAGCATTTCTAGCCTTATTCTATTTTACACTTTCCTTGCCCTTTAGGGTAAGGCCACACGGGGAGATTTCGGGGAGATCTGTCGCCTGGCAACTAATTGCTGCGACAAATCTCCCCGAATAGCTTGGTAGCTGTGCGCACCCGCTATACGTAAAGTCGCCTAATCGCTGCGACAAATCTCCCTGAATAGCTTGGTAGCTGTGCGCACCCGCTATATGTAAAGTCGCCTGCGCCTATTCATTCGGGCAATTTTGAGCAACTTTTAAAATCGCGTCGCCGCATGTGAATAAGCGCAGGCGACTTTACGTGTGCTTTTTACCTCTTCACCCTATTGGGTTACTTGTTGGCGCAAGAGGGTCTGAATGCCACGTGAATTGCACACTCAATAACCTGCCCAATTTTAGCACCTGTTTGTGTTTCACTCTCAACATCACATTGTGACAAACTGAGATTCTCTGCAGATAAAAACTTTGACGATGAAGATTCTGTCGATGGCAACCGACCCTCATCGGCCAGTTCTTCTGCCTCTTCTAAAGCCCCTCAAACTGCCCGCAGAGTAGTAGGCCTAGGGACCGCCCGCAGGCCAGGGACATCTAGTGCTGCAGCCAAGACAGGTGAGTCATGGACAGATAGAAATCTTCTGTGCAGTGTTTCCTAGCTGCGATTAAACTGCAATCCCTACTTTGTGGTAGCCTTTTGGGATTCTGAGAGTTGTAGTTCAGCTGGGAAGCCAGATACTGAGCATACTAGTTGTATCTGTGTTTATTCTTCCCCATCCCCTGATGCTGTCTCTGTCGTATCCCTTTATCCGACTGACCCCTGTACTTTATCCTTATCATTCCTCCATTTTTTGGCACTTGCTAGAGTACTCTCTCCAATGTCAGAGACCTACATCTTTATGTATAATCTGGGTCACTAAATTCTAGGGGATGTTTCTTATCTCTTTTAATACAGAGATTTCCTATTAACCAAATCAGATCATTGACTGGCCAAGGTCTGACACTTTACTCTGTATCTCCATGAAGCACGGTCTGTATGTCATTTCCCACATCTTTAGCTGATCGCTGGCCATGGTGCTGAACTGCTCATTCAAGGACACTGCCAGTCTCTCTGTCTGTGCCAGTTATGTACAGCCCAGTGACATGCGCACTCCTCGCAGCTCATGCTGAAATCAATATCTCCGAGTGGTAGGGGAGGGGCTAACCCACATAAGGGCAGACATTTTGGTGCAGTTTAATGCAGATTTCATGTTTGCACCTTGAATTGGTTTCCATGTTTTTCCAAACTGCAGGAACCGCCAAAGAAGGTGCGGGAGCCCTGGATGCGGAGGATTTTATCCGAGCTTTTGAAGATGTTCCGACTGTCCAGGTGATTTATCTCTAAACATTTCACTGTGATGCTAAAGTATCCACTGCCTCTATCACCCCCCTCCTCCATATATTCTCTTACATTCCAGGAAGCACATGCAGCATTATTTAGATATACATTAATATGGGGTATTAATATAATGCCCCATTGTGATAACCTTTTTGCCCCATATACATTTTCACAAATCATTAACAAATAAGCATTTTTTTTTAATTATATGAGGTATGAAATATGTAATTATTGTCCTTCCTTAGCCAAATAACAACTGCCATCTGCTCCCTCAGTCTAACCATTTCCGTCGCACAATCTGTGACTTATAGCAGGAGTGAGTTGTTTGCAGCAGAAAATAAATGTTAAATTAACAGTAACAGCAAAAAATGTAAGTGTTTTAAATGAATGACAATCTAATAAAGTGTTGCCCTGCACTAGTAACACTGGTGTATTTGCTACAGAAGCACAACTATAGTTTAACAAGCTGCTGTGTAGCCATGTAGTCATTCAAGCACAGGATACACAGTGGATAACAGATAAGTCTGAAGAATCCCAGTGTACATTACAGAGCTTATCTATCTACTGTATTTCCTGTGCCTTTTTTTCAGCTTTAATGTCTGCCCCATGGCTACATAGCAGCTTGTTTATATAAACTATAGTAGTCTTTCTAAAGCAAACACACCAGTTTTACCAATGCAGTGAAACACTATATTATATTTTCATTGCTTTAAAGCACTTACATTTTTTGGTGTTACTGTTCTTTTAATCCAGTTTCTCGGCACTATAAAAAGAGCCTCGTTTGTGTTGTTGCATGTTGGCTTAACAGGATGAAACTTTTCGCTGGTGAAAATTCACAAGATATCTGTATTAAATGCGTGAAACATTACTGCCTTCTGAGTGATTGTTTTTTATTTTTAACCTTTAAATACATGAACTGTCGGCTTGGCACCCTTTGTGTGTCACTAAAGATGAGCAGTGGGGGAAGGAGTCAGGGAAGCGGACTAGGGGTGAGGTCAGGGGAACAGGAGTGGGGGGAGGAGTCAGTTGGATTTTATATCGGCAAAATCCTTTTTTAAAACTGGGGGAGCAGGCGATTTACCTCATGTAACAGTTTACCCGTCTACAACCAGTTACCTCTGCTGTCAAGTTGGGTTGAATGAGTAAGCTGTTTGCAGCAGATAAAATGCTATGCTTGTTTTACAAAGCTTTCCACGTTTCATTATGTCCATTATCCCTTGCTTGCCTTTTAACTTCAGATGGGCTTTAGCTCTCACTGGTTACCTGGCCCTCTTCCTTGGTACTACATTGCACTAACACCTTTGCCCTCTCCTTTCAGATTTATTCAAGCCGAGACCTAGAGGAGTCCTTGAACAAGATTAGAGAAATCCTCTCTGATGACAAGCATGACTGGGAGCAGAGGATCAGTGCTGTAAGTGCACCCTCATTCCTTACTTACATTGTGCAAAAAGCAACCTAGATTACAGTAACTGGTTATATCGGGGCATTCGTTTCTAGGTTTGGGGTTTTGACTTACTGGGTTTAACATATTTCATCTTTGCAGCTGAAGAAGATCAGATCTTTGCTTTTGGCGGGGGCAGCAGAATATGATAATTTCTTCCAGCAGCTCCGACTGCTCGATGGAGCCTTTAAACTCTCTGCCAAGGACTTGCGCTCTCAGGTTGTACGCGAGGCCTGTATCACCCTGGGGTAAGTAGAGCTCCCTCTTCTTATTCAATGCGGCAGCTGTATCCACAACTCTCGGCTACTTCAGGAGCATGCTATGGTTTACTGCCATGTTTAAGTTAGGCTATGAAAGAAAGCTTCTGGGATGGAAGCCCTGATATTGGAACAGAAACGTTTTTTACATTGTGAAAGTGCTTAGAGAACCACTATTATGTTAATCTGTTTGTTTACTTCCCTTTTATATGTATTACATCTTCTGCACATGTTTATTTCAAGGCACACATTTACATCTTTAACAGTACATCCTGGACAGTGTAATCTATGAATATGTGGTGACGTGGTGTTAATAGGCAAAGGGAAGCACATTCTGGGGATATTCACTCTCTTAACCCATAATGAAATTGTAACAATTACTCATTTCCGCATTTGCCCCCCCAGACACTTATCCTCAGTTCTGGGGAATAAATTTGACCATGGTGCAGAAGCAATCATGCCAACGGTCTTCAATCTGGTCCCTAACAGTGCCAAAATCATGGCCACATCTGGCGTTGTAGCCATCCGGCTAATCATACGTGTAAGTACTGGGTCATTCTTGTATATTTGTGGCATGAGGGATATAATGTTGGGTTTTTTTGTTTATTTATTTATTTTTTGCTTTTTACTTTTTTTTTATCTTTTATTTTTTTAAAGTTGAAGAGAAATACACATTATTTTTACAGGAATAGACAGAATCCGGCCATATCCCATCCTGCTTGAGCATAATACACTGTTCATGTTGTATTCTTATCCCTGTGAATCATAGTAAAGTAAAACTTTTGGTCAACTCCAGTGACCTTTCACATGCTTTTTATTTTTTCAATGGTGATGGTTGTTATAGATTATTAAACCAGTGAGATATAACTGATTGGTTGCTATACAGTGGTGTAACTAGATGTTACAGAGCCCCACAGCAAATTCTATTAAGAGCCCAAAAGCATTGGTAAATTAGTCTATTCTACACAGTGTTTTGACATCACTCATTAATTACAGATTAACTGGGCAGCTTCATATGTAGTTACATCCCTATTACTATAGGCTACTAGACCTGTGAGTGTTAACTGGTGGTTGGTTGCTATAGGTTACTAGACCACGGATATATAACTTGAGTTTTGTTGCTTTAGGCTATTAGATCAGTGAGAAGTAACTGGGGTTAGTTGCTGTCAGTTAGTAGTCAATATAACTAGAGATTGGCTACCAGATTGTGAGAGAACTGGAGGACAGTTGATAGAGCAGAGCAGAGCTGATTTTTACAACATAAACATTAACGCATAGAGAAATATTGTTTGTTTTGGTGAACTTTTCTTTGGGAGTCTCTTGTCTGTATTTAGGTGTTTGCAATATTTAGTATCTAACACTGAACCTTTTCTCTCTCTCCATAGCACACGCACGTCCCACGGTTGATCCCCATCATCACCAGTAACTGCACCTCCAAGTCTGTCGCCGTTAGAAGGTTCGTAATTTACCGTTATTGCCCCATGTGTGACCTGTGGTTGCTCACACCCTGCCTGGCCTGTGTTCAGGTGTCTGTATAGGTTCTTCTTGGAGGAAAGAGAAATGATTTTCAGGTCATGTTATGTTGCTGCTTGTTCCAGAGCCAATTGAAATTGGGCATCTTTTATATTTTTGGTTGCCATTTGGCCTCAGTATATTTTGCCTCTCACCAAGATAGAATTCAGATTTTTTTTGGTGGGGTAGAAAGAATGAAGAGATGGTTGGGTAAATAGACACAGATTTTTTTAAAGAGACTTTACCATGATATAAAACTCTAGCCAACATAGAATGAATAACTCTACTCTGTGGCTACAAAAGGAGGCAGCTCTCTAATTTGGACCTTTGCGTCTTTCTGTGTCTGACCTATCATTTAGATTGTAAATCTACAGAGCAAATCTTCCATTTACATATTCCTTCTTCATGTTTGTGTCCCCTACAGGCGCTGCTATGAGTTTTTGGATTTGCTTCTGCAAGAATGGCAAACTCACTCACTCGAAAGGTGAGCACAAAGTTGTTATATTTATCCTACATTCCAGGGGTCCCTATCATTTCACTCACCTTGTGCCATGTCTGGGAATAAAAGAATTCTAAGGTCCTGTTTATATTATACATTATGTGTTAATCCCTAATCTGTAGCTGTTGCAACTCTATCTTCTAGGGAATGGTCTGGACACACAGTAAACTAAACCCTCATATAGCACTCTACAAGGCAGGAGTCCCCAACCTTTTTTCAACCTGTGAGCCACATTCAAATGTAAAAAAGTTCAAGAGCAACACAAGTATGCAAAAAAATTGTGACTATTGGTAGCCTCTGTGTGGACTGGCAGCCCACAGGAGGCTCTGTTTGGCAGTACACCTGTTTTTTATGGAACCAAAACTTGCCTCCAAGCCAGTAATTCAAACATAAGCAGCACCTTTGATACCAGTGAGAGCTGGTATACAAGCCAATGGCTGGGATGAATTAGTGGCTCAGCGCTCTCCACCGTGGGTGGCGGTAACCAGGGAACTTGAGGGGAGTTAGGATCTGGGCTTTATTTTACTCCTTACCCCTCCAGGCATGTATCTGTGTTAGCAGAGACCATCAAAAAGGGGATTCATGATGCGGATTCAGAAGCGAAGGTGATCGCAAGGAAGTAAGTACCTCAGCTCAGTTGCCCCAGTTCTTCCCTCTGACTCATGCTGTGCAGGGCACTTAGCAGTCTCTGGCCTCTTTATTTTATTGCACAAGGTTAGGAGTATAAAGGATCAGTGAAAGAGAGGAAAGTGCACAGGTGACCAAGGTATACTTGGTTTGGGTATAACTTTGGGTTAGACATGGGTCCTACCTGCAGTTCCCAAAGCCGGCACTGATCATGTGGGGTGGTGGGTAGAGGCTAGGTGCTTCCATTAGAATTAACTAGCCAGTTTCACAAAGTGACTAGTACCCTCCCTCTTGGCTTCACCATTGTTTTTAACTGAGCTACCATGACTTTTAACTCTCAACTGCTGCACTTTGTGCATTCTGTCATTAATTTAGTTAAATGGCAGTTAAAGCACAGGCATCTATTCCTCTGTACTTTTTCCACACAGATCCAACAATCAGCTGCTTCACCTGTATGCCTCTCAATTTGTCTCCCTCTCACCAGGTTCCCCCACCCTGTCTGTGTTGGTATAGGCTGTCTTCTCAGTCATGTGACTCAGGGAAAGAAAACCAGTTGCCGGGCAGATTTTAGGGCAGGGAGAGGGAGTGAGCTCTGGATGAAGGCTTGTTAGGAATAACAATTAGGGCATTTAAGTTAAGTCTAAGGATTTGGAGCATGTGGGAAACTGCTGATAGGTCTGTGGCAAAGACCTAAAAGCACTGCTAAGCTTCAGACACCCTACTTATTTCTAGAGATGCACTGAATCCACTATTTTGGATTCGGCCAAACCCCTGAATCCTTCGAGAAAGATTCGGCCGAATACCGAACCAAATCCAAGGCCTAATTTGCATATGCAAATTAGGGGTGGAAAGGGTAAAAAATTTTACTGCTATATTTTGCTATATTTGCAAATTATGCTATATTTTTGGGGAATTTGGGTTCGGATTTGGTTCAGCTGGGTAGAAGGATTCGGCCAAATCCTGCTGAAAAAGGCTGAATCCCGAACCGAATCCTGGATTCAGTGCATCCCTAATTATTTCCCATTATAATATGGACTAATTAACAAACACTTTTAATATTTTAGGTCAGTCTGTTGGTACAGGTGGGTTCTTATTTGATTCAGAAAATTCTGTTAGATTTCCTTCCTTTTTCCTTCCCTAAACCTGAAACCCCACTGGGAAGGGATTTTGGGATGTGCAGCAGAGACTGTAGAGTCAGCAGCAGGGGGAGCGCTCTGCGCCAAAACTTCTCATCAGATCACAACACAGTGGGATGTTGCCCCAAGATTTGCTCCTTTGCACTCCATTACACACATATTTGTTTGTGGCTCAGTTCTGCCTTAATCTCCTGTGCAGGTGCTACTGGGGTTTCCACAGTCATTTCAGTAAGGAGGCAGAGCAGCTGTTCCACATGCTGGAGTCTTCATACCAGAAAGCCCTACAGTCCCATATGAGGAACTCTGACAGTATTGTTTCTTTGCCTCAGTCTGACCGATCCTCCTCCAGTTCCCAGGAAAGCCTCAAGTAAGTGGGTTAGAGAGGTCAGACAGAATGCTGGGAATGTTTGACCTAACACTTAAAAATCTGAATGTATCTGCGCAGTCATGTCTAACCTGTGTAATTCTGTTTCTGATTCACAGCCGCCTCCACTCTGCCAAAAGAAGCCCCACAGGCAGCACTGTGTCTAGAGGTGAGTCTCACCATTTGTAGTATGCTCGCCGTTTCCCCCAAACATATATATATAATTGGTACAGAGCGAGAGAGAGCTGCTGGTAAACTAGTAATACACAGTGTATAGTGGTGCAAAATAGCACTGTAAAAGTGACAATGGCATTGTGAGGGAAAATAGACTTTATGCAGCAATCCACCACTTCTTCTTTCATGTCATAGCATCGTCTGCTACTTCCAAATCCACTACTGGGTCCCTGCAGCGATCTCGTAGTGACATTGATGTGAATGCAGCAGCCACTGCTAAATCTAAGGCAGCATCTGGAGCCTCCACTGCCCCGTTCATTTCTGTTGCCGCCCTGCCACCTGGATCCTATGCGTCACTGGGTAAGAAATCTTTTTTTAGCCAATAGATGTAGGGCCAATGTGAGGTACAAGAGTTAGCCAGCTTTGTGCTGAGATAAGGGGCACTGTCATATTGTGCCTGTGCCATGTGTAGGGACAATGGAGAGTGAAAGAAATGACAGAGTTTGCACAAGGAGAATGGGGAACCATTAACATTTTTAATGATTGGAGGTGCTTTGCCAGCAATTTTCCTATGTGTATATTAGAAATGATTCCCAGGAACCAGATAGACTCCTGTGCTATCTAGTTGTCATGTGCGTCAGGTTACACTTACATTGGGGCCTGAATAAACCTTTGCCATGATATCTGCATCTTGCCCACATATCCCCATGTCATTATTTTAGGGTCAGTATCCCAATACAGAATTAGACACCTGATGGTCTGTGAGCCAGATAAAGGGTCTATTTATCATGCTGCGTGAAATATTATTAGTGATATTGCCCTTCAGATCTTTGCTTTTGTTTTCTAATTGCTAATGGGTCCCACTGGGCAACTTCACCTGTAATGTTTCACTCCACTTTTATATAGCTTGATAAATATGATTTTAAACCCCCTCCCCCAAAGAAGCGCTAGTGCAAGAGAGGAGATGATCATACTAATATGGCGAACACCACATCTGGAGGAGCCCCTGTTGTAAGTGTATTTTAGCCACTGAGAAACCATGTTGTTTTCTTCTTCATTCTTTCTGACCAATCTGTAACCTTTCTAGCTGTCTCCTGACTCTCACTAATTTTCCCTACTGTTCCTTTTCCCTATTTTTATTTCTATGTTAATTTTGGCTATAGATGGTACCACATCTAAATCGGATGGTAAGCAGTTTGTCTATGTGGCGGGGGTCTTGTCCCTCTGTGTATCTGGAACCCACAATGTCATCTCTAGTATTCATTGTGCTTCCTGGTGACCCGCATGTTGTTGTACGCTTGGACCCTTCATCATGTCTGTATGTATGATGCATCCAGTTCCATGCCAGGGTTTCTTGGCACCCCTTTTGATGCTGACTGTGAGCCCCAAGGTGTCTCGCCTACACACCAGAATTACGTGCTCTGTGCATTGGCTCCTCTGTGCTTCTGCCTTGTACTCTTTATACTCACATTTATTTAAAGAAACCTTCTATCTCAAACAAAGAGATTGTACTGCGTTTGTTATGGGAGCAACCCAGCTGAATGCTTGTAATCTTCCAGAGACACAAAGGCCCGATATACCTCTCTCACCATAGAGCAATATCTGATACCTTGCTTATTTTATATTCTCCTTTTACAAGGGAATTTGGATAAACCAAAATGTGCCCAAAGCCATGTCTGCTGTAGGTTAACTGGGCACATGTAGCATCTTACTTATTTGGCATCTTACGCTTATTGTAACGCTATCATTAGTCATTATCTATATGATGTCTGTCAACATAGGACTGGATACTGAAGGGTATAGGTAGCACAGTGGTAAGCATTGCTCTATCACACCCCTGCACTTGGGTTTCATTTCAGTTAGGAAACTGAATGTCTGTATGGTCCCCCATGTTTGTGTGGGTTTCTTGTGTGTGCTCTTAATTCCTCCTCCCGCTCTTACAAGCAGGTTCATTGGTTTCTCAATAAATGTGTCCCTCTTAAGCTGGCCATAGACGTAACAATTACGATCTTTCTCAGATAAGATCTTTCCAAGAAAGATAGATCATTTCAACACACACGTATAGAGCTGAATAGTCAGATATACAGGTAGAAACAATAGAATTTTACCTGTATCTGACAAGTCAGCACTAACAATGGCCGATGTTAAGGGTTCCTTCAAAGGCATCCGATCAAAATTTTCCATCCAGCCCGATCAACCAGCCGACCGATATCTAAATCTTCTGACGATATCGGTTGGCTCATTTCCCACCATACACACCAAATATTATACGAAAATTTTTTTGTACGATATTATCTGTGCATCTATGGCCACCTTTCGTGTCTGTGTTCTAGATAGATTAGATTGTAAGCTCCAATGGGGCAGACTAAGCATTATATAATATATAGGGGCCCTTGGTGGTGGAATGCAGGACAAAATAGAGTATTTAAAGATAAAGGATCTGATTTGATGCAAGAAGAGGCCATTACTGTAAGTGCACACTCAGCTGAGAGCTAACCTCAGAACTTGGGGATCTTTTGTAGGAGGAAGTCCGGTCTTGCTGTGCTTGGACCTGGTTTATTGTCAGATCAGTTTGTGTCATTCCAGTGTAGTGTTTGTGTCTTTGCATCTCGCTATCAGTCCATGTCCCTGTGTGTATAGAAATTGTTGAGGTTTCTCCTACCTGGGCCTTTGCAACTAGCACAGTGCAATCTATTCTGGCAACAGTGCAGTGATGTTTGAACTCCCACTGCCCCATCTAGCAGTTTGTCATCACTGCATGAATTTATCATAATGACCTTGACTAGACAAAATCTATGAGAATTTTCCTCATTTTTTTGTGTGTATAAAGAGCCCTCAAATGTGTCTTGATACAAGTAAAATAACCATGTTACTGTAGAATGAAGAGGAGCTGGATTTTAACTCTATTTTTGTGTTCCAAATCAGGTCGTATTCGCACTAGAAGGCAGAGTTCCGGCAGCACCACCAGCACGGCCTCTACCCCAGCAGACACTCGTGGACGTAGTCGAGCCAAAGTCGTGTCACAGTCACAGCGTAAGGATCCCAATCCCTCTCCGACACATCACCTTCTGATCGGAATAACATAGTAGAAATTGTTGCATCGGGATGTGCAGAGGGAATTTCAGCTTGCATATAGCTACACACACTCAATTTGCAATTGCTCCTTCTTTGTTTTATTCTAAAAATGTATATTACTGTCTGGTTGATACAGGCATTCTGCTTAAAAGAACACTGACATCATTTTTTTTTGTTTATAATAAATCTTTAAAATCGGTAAGTTTTTAGAAATTACTCACCGATTCTCTGCATGCACTCCCCTTCTGAGATGACTGTATGGCGACGATCCAATGTGCAGCACTCGATTTCTCCTCCTTCTATAGGAGATAGGCAGGGAGGAGAAATTGAGTGTCACACGTGGATTGTTGCCCTATCGCCATCTCAGAAGAGGAGCACATGCAGAGAATTGGTAAGTAATTTCTTATTAAAAGCTTACCGATTTTAAAGATTTATCTCTGTTTTCGTTTATTTTCAGTTAAAAAAAAAAATGATTAGTGTTCCTTTAATAACCAGGCATTTGTTTGGCGGCCACAATAAAGGGTGAAAAGGAGAGGGTACATAAGGATACTTGAATTATATATCCAGTTCTCTGGGTTGCTGATCTGAGCACCAAGGCAGCTTTAAGGTTTTCTTTTGGCAAGAAAATAATACCTTTCACATACTTATAGTACTCGCATCTGCAACCAGTTAAATGTTAAGTTGAACTTGCCTTTTTAAAGCCTGCTTCCTCCTGTGCTTTTTGCCACTTCCTGTGCCCAGAGACTAACACGCTTTGCATGTTGATGTTTCTTTCTTTGGCACATTCCTTTAATCCTGTTCTGCTGTCCTTTACTTTGCTGTCATAATAAAGGATCCAGATCGGCCAATCCTGCCAGTGGTAAGAGTCTCTTGTATTCCCTTCTATGTATAAATGTACTGTCACACCCTTAATGTACTGTCTTGCCACTAATGTGCTGGCCCTTGGCCCCTCTGTGTATCCTTGGTACTGCTCTCTTCCCTATGCCAGACTCTGAAGTTCTTTAGCTGATGATCTGTTTTCCTTTAGCTGATGTGTTCTTTCACCTCAAGGCAACTCAACTGGGCTACTGGGCTCATGCTGGAGTCCTGCCATGCTTGGCTTGGCTCGACCTATCTAGCACTATTAGACTCTGTGCTGACAGTTAATCACTATGTGGGCAGTTTGCATTTGTTATTATTTGGTATGGCTTTCCCTCTGCCAATTATCTGCTGTGCGTGCCAATATGATGCACAGCTTTTGTGCCATAGATTACACAACGACACTATGTACAGGCATCACTTTGTCTTCATCCCACCCAATAAACCTCTTAATTGTTCTTTCTGCATTTGCAGCCGGAAGCCGGTCCAGCTCACCAGGAAAACTCCTGGGAAGTAGCTATGGTGGGATAGCAACTGGCCCACAACGGGTCCCCCAGATGCCCTCCTCTGAGAAGAGAAGCAAGATCCCCCGGAGCCAGGGATGCAGCAGGGAGACCAGCCCAAGCAGGGTTGGCTTAGGTAAGGATATAATGTGCCATAGCCCCTCCTTTTATCAGGGTCGGGCAATTGTACTTTGTAGGGCGCAAAATCACTTCATGCTGTAAATGGGGGGGATGACAAATTGTGTTGTACCTGTCTGTGCAGGAGCAACTAGAATATTTTATGTCTGTCCCCAGTGGAAGGGCTCCTTTTGTCTTGATATTCAGCTCCATTGAGCCTATGAATTGGTGGACATTTGTTCAGTGTTTTACCTTGGGTGGCTTTACAGTTTATGTTAATTTTCTTTTTAGTGGATTTGAAGGTCCAGAGTTTTGACTCATTTCACTTCCATGGCTTCATTTTACTCTTGGGTTGCTGACTCCCAGCTGAGCTAAAAGTCTGGTATTTGCGAAAAATCTTTCAAACTGAAAAATTGAAAATGAATGTGAATTGCAAAAGTGCTCAGACATACCCCTGATACATCAGTAATCAAAGTTTATATAAATTTGTATATTTGGCTTAATATTCCATTTAAACTGGGGTATCATTTTTATGATTATAGCTAGGGTAGAGGGAGGCTTGAGGCATTGTTCTGATACCTCATGGCGGGGTTACAATCTCATGGTGTAGTATCAGCAGTGTTATGTCTAATGTACATATATTTATGGGTGTAGTGACTGGAAGAGTGTGAGTTTTGTGTATTCCATGTGTATGAGAGGGAAACACTTATTTATTGTGTGTATATGTTATACGTTCTGTGTATATACAATATCATTTGATCTGTAGTCTGTGAATGGAAGGCCTGTTTATAAATTGATTTGTGTTACCAAGTAATGTACTAATTATTTTCCTTCCCATGAGTAATACATAGCATACAGAGGAGTAGCCAGTGTGGGGATGCACATTACAATCTGTATGTGCACTTTAATTTTCAATGCATTAACGGCGTCTCTGTACTGAACACATGTGCGTTGCCCATGAAATAGGAACTGCTATAGGGGTTTATAGGGGTGGTGTAATGAGGTGCTCTGCATGCCTTTGCTTCCTGTTCATGCTTGGGGTGGTAGAACCTGCCCTACTAATACTATTAACCTTCTCTGCTGCTTGGGGGAAAGCTTTATCCTATTTCTCTTCTTTGAAATGTGTTTTATTAACCTGCTGACTCTCCACACCACATGCTAGCAAGGAGCAGCCGTATCCCCCGACCCAGCATGAGTCAGGGGTGCAGCCGCGATACCAGCCGGGAAAGCAGCCGCGATACCAGTCCTGCCCGGGGCTTTGCTCCTCTGGGTGAGTACAGATAGGAATTCCATACCTGCTTCACATTTCCCGCCTAAATATATTCTTGCAGCTGCCAGGTTCGCTCCATTTCTTGAAGGGGTTCATTGTGTTGCATGCCCAGAGGCAGGTGTTTGCATGGCTGCTGCGCTACCTCCTGCGACTAATGAATCTAGCAGCCCTGAATGGCTCTCTGCAGGAAGTAGTACGCAGCACTTTCTCTTGGTTTCTCAGCTAGGGTCAGAGACCTGCTAAGTGCAGTTCAGTCCCCTGAAGGGAATGGACCTGAATCTTGAAGATGGGGGGCTTGGATAGGCAAAACCTCAATAATATACACTCCATCTGTGTAACTCTCCCAAATAGTGACTAATGCAGTCTAAAGGTATTTACCCTTGGTGTAGTATTCTGCAAGTCGGAACCTCTCCTGCAATTCACATAGTGTACCAAAGGGGGCAGCATTGCTCCTTGGAACAAATAGTCCCCTCTCTGGAATCTATAGTAAAGGAGAATTCAACCTGGGTAGACCCCTAATTTTTTACTTACCCCTCCTGCAGATTCTGGCCACGGGAGTTCACGGGCGACATTTTCTTTCTTCGATCTCTTTCGTAAGTAGACCTGGCCTTTTCGACGCATGCGCAGTTGGAGAAAATTTCTGGTCCCGAACAACTGCTTCTATGCACCGAAACTTACGAAAAATACAGATGAAAGAAGATGGCGCCCTTGAACTCCCATGGCCTGAATCTGCGCCGAGGGGTAAGTAACAAGTTAGGGGCATTTGCCGAGGGGGGGGG
>CM044448.1:44855300-44881525 GCA_024363595.1 Xenopus borealis
GCAGTCGGGTTAGCTCCATCAGGCAGACAATGCCTTTTATCTCCACACAGTAGATTACACTTTAGGACAGAGACACACGAGCAGATTCCGGAGATTAGTTGCTCAACTAGAAATCTCCTCTTCTTCACTGCAACTAATCTCCCCGAACTGCCTTCCTGCCGGCTTAAATATAAAACGACGGTGGGATTGCACTCAGAGCGCTTCGTTTTCCAAAGTTGCCACATGAGGAAACTTCGGAAAACAAAGCACTCCAAGTGCCATCCCGCCCGCGATTTACATTTTAGCCGACAGGAAGGCTGTTCAAGGAGATTAGTCACCCCTAAGAAGAGGAGATTTGTCGCCGGGTGACTAATCTCTCTGAATCTGATCGTGATTCTGCCCTTTAACATGTCGAAAGCTTCTGGGTTCTGCTGTGAGACTCCAAGTGCCCTCTGTATCTGAGACCAACAAATTTGTTATTACTGTGCAGTAACTGGGGGTGGGGCTGTGTTTGTACTGAAAATAAATACTAATGAATGGTTTGTTTTATTGCATGTTCTGCTTTGCTGTGGATCTCACCCCAGAGAGTAAGTTTTGCATAACTGTTTTTGCATTTCTCTTCATCTCCACTCTATAGCCTGTGCCTCTTCAAAAACCCCTATATCCCTCCATACCTCTCTCTCAAGCCGGATTTTACATAAACTGCCCTATATAGTGCAAGTGTTTGCTTTTGGACCCTGTGGCCCAGGAAAAGGCACATCAGGGCAGTTGCTTGTTTAGTGCACATCTGTTTGAATTTTCCTTGTAATGCTCATTTCCTGATACTGATCGCCTGTTTCTTTGCCCATTCTGAAGTGACTTACAAGGCTTCACCACCTGGATATCTGCCCATTCATAAATGTCTCAGACTAGAGCAGTGCTAGTTGGACTTATTGTGTGCTTTTATTCTTTAGTTCAAGACTCTCTTGAAGGCCAGGATTCCCCCTTAGCTCACGGTTGCAGATGTAGAGAAACACTGGGGTAACAGTCACCCTGCTATAGTTCTAGAGGTACCCAGGGCAAAAATAAGCACTCACTCCAAATTTATAACTACCATACAGGCTGTGCCCCACGGTTTGGGCAAATGATATAGGATTGTTATAGACAGGCAGAAAGTACAGGTATGGACAGGTTGAGCTGTAGGTATTGTCGTTGTCTAGCTTTGGTTCTGAGAGAGCAGGGGAAATAGTTGCTAGAGATAAGTATGAGTAGAAGGAAGTTGCAGGGAATGAATCTCTTCCTTTTGTTATGAAATACTAGCTAGAGCACCCAGATCAGGTTTAGTGATTGTCCAGTGACTACAGGATCACATGCAGCTCTGTACATTTACATTTAATGGGGATGTACTGCCACGGAGAATGCTATAAACAGTAAATCGAGGGCTGATAATAAGTTATTTTATTGGCATGGGTATATAAGCAGGATCACGTGCTGTAATGGTGGCTTTATATTCAGATTGGTCCTTTTTGTGCCACCCAATCAGGTTTTCAGCATGTTCCTGGAGACCCTTGTGGACTTTGTCATTATTCACAAAGACGACCTGCAGGACTGGCTCTTTATCCTCCTGACCCAGCTGCTGAAGAAAATGGGTGCTGACCTGCTGGGTTCTGTCCAAGCCAAAGTGCAGAAGGCACTAGATGTGACAAGGTGAGAGCCTTCTCCTTCCACCAGTGCCCATGTTCTCGGGCTTCCAGGATGTGAAGGGATGGAACAGGCATTGTCATTGTGCATGTTGTTTGTGTATCTCTCTATAATGCAACCCCGCCTTTGTCTTGATCCATTGTAAAGTAATGGATTTTGGCAATTGAAGTCCTTCTTCTTTTAGAGAGACTTGCCATAGTAAGTCCCCGAGTTTGCTTTACAATGGAATAATTGGAAGAAGGGGTTGGCATTACACCAGGGGTGCCCAACGGGATCTACCAGTATACCTTTAGCTGTTGATCAGTAGATCTCAAAACAGATAGCTGCAAACAGCTTGACTTAATTTCCCTCTTTTTTAAATTATTTTCATTGAGATATTTATTACAGTTTACTTAATAAAACTTGTATAACAACAATAAATATATAATAAATAGTTGTTACTTAAAAGGGAACTACACACAAACATAACTTAAGCTTTTTGAAAAGTAAATATAATTTCAAGCAACTTTGCAGTATACACAAATTAAAAAATATGCAAACTTTTCATGGTTTGGAACAGTTCCCTAAACCTAGCCCCCAGCTCTCTTGCTGATATGTCTGACTAATTTGCTGAGCTAGCTGACTACTATTACTTTGTATCGGCAGCCCGCTGTCCTCCGCTTGCATCCTTCAAACCCCACAATTCCCTCCACACATGATTTCAAAAGGAACAGAACATCACAGTTTTTGTAGTTCCTTCATGCTGTCTGTAAGCTGTGGAGAAGCTGTTACAATTTGTAACATCAGTGTTTAGTCCCTCCTTCCCTGCCAGAATTTCAAATGATGCAGAAAGAGAAGAACTCTAAACAGCTGGATTTCAGCATAGAAAATGGCATTTATTAATACTTTTTGTAGAAACTGGTAACTGTGATATGTATATTAGGGGTTCCTGTGTTATATGGGCCTCTTTATCAAATTTTTGTTTGGAAGCTGGAGTTCCCCTTTAAACCTAGCAATATGCATTTTCTCATATCAATACAATATTTAAAGGGCAAGGAAAGTATAAAATAAAATAAGGCTAGAATTGCTGTATTTTGTATACTAAACATAAACATGAACTTACTGCACCACAAGCCCAATCAAACAAATGATTTATGCTTTCAAAGTTGGCCACAGGGGGCTGTCATCTTGTAACTATGTTATACATCTTTGTCTGACACTGGCACTGCACATGCTCAGTATGGTCTGCTTGAGTTCTGCATGGCTGGTAAGTAAGGCAGGGGCTCCCCCTGCTGTTCATAAGTGATTGTTTCCCTGCCAGAAGCACTAAATGAAGGGAGAATTTCACTGCATACAGTCAGGTTTCTTATAAAAACGGTACACATTTTTTGATTAAAGTATATTGGAGATAGATTTCTTTTTCATTAAAGAAAGTAAAAATGGGATTTTATTTCTTTGCCTTTCCTTGCCCTTTAAGTAATGTTTTCATTGGAACAGAATGCTAACAATGTTTTTATGGATGTAGAGCATAATGGGACAACATCACTAAAAGTGGACCCCTCATTAGTAAAGTACAGGTGCTCCTGCATTACACACTCCGCATACGTGCAATGACCATGGAGGGTGTTTTCACCAAAGATTAATCTCTACTACATTGCGTGACAAAATGTATGTTGTCTCCTCTCCACTGATCTAAAATGTGAATTGCCCCTGGGGAAACAAATGCAGCAAAGCGACTTTCCAAAGTCGCCCAAAGTTTTCTCAAATCTTCGAACAACTATGTGCCGTGTATATTTCTCCACTGGCTAACGTGAATCACTGCTGAAGAGGAAACAGAAGACATTTTGCCGCCAATGTAGCAGAAATTAATACCGGATAACAAAATGTCCTGTATGTCATTGTCCCAAGGGATCTTGGGAAATAGTTTAGTTATTATGGTGTCAGTCTGGAATCAATTATGTTTGCAAAACTTATTTTTATATCTTGCAGTTCAGATACTGTTTGCACATCTTTTCAGCTTACATAAAGCCTCCAGTTACTGTCCTTGACTCTATGGGCACAGGGATTTACATCAGGGCCGAGGGTTTGTGAGACCTGTCTAATAATTAGCCAATAGGAAGGGCAGACGAATCATGGCTTTGTAGAGGAGGATACAGATATGGCATCCTCGCGATTACTAGCACCTTAAAACTGGAAGTAGCAGCACGAGAAAGTGCATGCTAAGCAACTTGCACCTCTACTTGCTTGCAGGCCCCAACTATTCTTTCTTGTATTTCTCCCCAGGGATTCCTTCCCCTTTGACCAGCAGTTTAACATCCTCATGAGATTCATAGTAGATCAGACCCAGACTCCCAACCTCAAGGTAAGTGCCACCTGCCTATTGCTTTCCTTATTGTTTTGCCTCTGCCCAACATGCAGTATAATTACTTTTACCATTCTGTCTCCCATCTATATATATATATATATATATATATATATATATATATATTTCATAGAAAGGGTCCGCACTCACAGGGCTTATGAAGTACAAAAGTGGTTTTAATGCAAATAAGCAATATCAACTGACGTTTCGGTCACTATATATATAGTGGAAAAGAACTGTTGCTACTCAGTCAGGATAGTGAAAAAGAACTGTTTTGTAACTTGTGTTTCTCCCAGTAAATTGCACTTTGTTTGGGGCAGCCTGTTCTGACTTTGACTTATGAACTTGATTTTATTATGTCGTAAAGTTGCTAAATAAAGCCTTTCATTTGCCTATGCACCGGGTGAGGACATTTCCAGCATATAAAAGGGCACTCACACAATGAGTTACTAGCATGTAGCAATATAAATAGAGCACTTACAAATGGGGTTTGCCATGCACACCATATAATAGGGCAGTCATTGGGGCATGGGCAGGCACATAATATAATGGGGTACTTGGGTTCAGGCATGCCCACAGCATAATAGGGCACTTAAACATGCATGAAATATTATAGAGCACTTACTTATGGGGGATAGGCATGCATGCCACATGGTAGTCTACGTAAACACTAGCATTGGGCATGCATGTGATACATTAGGCTCTTACACACCATGATGCAAGGAATGAACATTGTAGGTGGATCTTTTCAAGCTCTTTTCTTCTCATTTGTGCTGCACAGGTGAAAGTTGCCATACTGAAGTATACGGAGTCCTTGGCCCGACAGATGGACCCAACAGACTTTGTGAACTCCAGTGAGACACGTCTGGCTGTGTCCAGAATCATCACTTGGACAACCGAGCCAAAGAGTTCTGATGTTAGGAAGGTGGGTCTAGAGCTCTTTGGCATATCTCTCATGAGCTATGGTCCATTCTGGTCCATTGTTCTTCTGACACTGACTAATCCTCAATGTTACCTGGCCAGTCAAACAGAGCAATGATATGTAGCCATACCCTGACCAACTACCATGAAGAATTAGCCAATCAGACAGAGCCAGTATAAGTGGCCATACATCTTCATGGCCCCTGTTTATTCTTTGTTATTTGAGCACCACCCGTGCTGTGCCCCTACTCACTTGTTTATCTGCAAATGTACCTGCTAACATGGAGCATTTGGCAGATTTGATTTTTTGGAGAAATTGTCTTTGTTCTAACATTACTGTAGGATGGGCCACAAGATAAACCTCTTACTAGAAACACATGCCCAGACAAGCAAGCAGAACAGCCAACCTCATGTGGAGCTGTAAGAAGGTGTCTAGCCATGAAACTGATTATTTCTAGGTCTGTTTGGGGTGGGGATGAAGAACCCACACCTTCCAAGATATTGCTAAACTACAACTCCCAGTGCACCCTGGTAGCCTTGGAGAGAACATTTCTGCAATGATATTGCGGCATTTCAGTTGTTCCTAGTCCATGCCACCCTCTATTACACTCTGGGACATTGCGCCGGTGCCAGAGGCATGTTTGAGGCAGGGCGCATCCAATCTTTTGGTCCCATAAATAATTATAATTACCCAGTATCAAGCGTTCTCATTATTAGCATTTATACCAACTCAAGGAATAAGTCATTATTGACAGAGCTGCCAAGTATAAGGGCAGGGACACACTGGCAGTTTTGGGGAGATTTAGTCGCCCGGCAACTAATTGCCTCTTCTTCGGGGAGACGATCTCCCCCAGCTGCCTTCCTGCTGGCTATAATGTAAAATCGCTAACGGTATGGCACTCACGGGACTTCATTTTCCAAAGTCACCCAAACTTGTGTCTAACAAGTTGAGGTCAAACTCCTTTCATTTCCATAACCAGCTCCTGCTGAATCTGCTCCTATGCAGCTGCTGTTCCTGCATTTGCAGCAAACATTAGACAGTAGTGCTGCGCTTTTGAAGCTCTATAGGAAGCACTGGCCTTTGGCTGGAACTGTGATAGGTGATCGGAATCTCCCAGAAATGACAGAGACCTCGTTTGTGAATAATGTGTATTTTTGGAAACAAGTAAATGACCCATTTAGTCCTCTTCCAGTGTTTTTGGACTCACCTGTCCGATAAGAAAAAATTGTTTGTAAGATCACAATTGCACAGATACATTTCCCCATTCAGGTTTAGGGTTCTGCCTTTAAATGCCTCATTCTGTGGAGCTTAACAAGCCATAAAATAAATGAGAACAGTGGGTCGGTGCTGCGCACGGATTGGTGTGAGCTGAGCTGGGGACACTGTGTTATGGTACAGTGCAATAACTTCTAAATATAAACCTGCTCATATAACCTGTTCTGCAGAGTCTCTCCAGTGCTGTCATGCAGGGCGACTTGCTAGCGGCACGGAAATTTGCCCCAGTGTGTGATACACTGCCCAGGTCCTGCATCTTCCTCTATTCCAGGCAATTTATCATGCACTGGGGTCAATTTCTGTGGCAATGGCCAGCTGCCAACTCGAAACAATATGGCAGCTCCTGCTCAGACTGAATTTATATATATAATGTAGACAGAGGATCACTCACAGGACTTGGCAAAAATTCTCATGTTTATTAAAGCAAACAGTCGTCCGTTTCGGCTCAAAATTTAGCCTTTATCACTTTGATAAAAGCTGAGTGATAGCAGAAACGTTAGCTTTTTTCTTTAATAAACACATTAATTTTTGCATCTAAGTCCTGTGAGTGCGTTCCTCTGTCTACATTGTATAAACTGGCTATTGCACCCAGGCACGACATACCTACTAGATGAGTAGTGCCGGCATCCATTGCTCTCTGCAAGAAAAATTGAGCTGTAACACAGTTGTTTCACCAGTAGAAAAATTAGCCTGCAGGTAAGAAGGCAGAAAAACCTGATTCCTGGTCCTGAAATTATCTATTATAGATTATATGTGGCCATGGGGCGTGGTTGTTGCACCTCTAAAGGTAAGGCCAGACAGGAAGATTCGGGGAGATTTGTTGCCTGCCGACTAATCGCCTCTTCTTTGGGGCGACAGATCTCCCCGAATCGCTTCCCCCTACCTTCCCGCTGATTAAAGAATAATCACCTGCGCCTATTCACACGTGGAGCTGGTGTTTCCGAAGTCACTTGAAGTTGCCTCCTTAGGCAATTTCGAGCGGTTTCGGGAAAGCGCAGGCAATTATTCATTAAGCCGCTGGAAGGCAGGGGGAAGCAGTTCGGGGAGATTAGTCACCTAAAGGGTAGAAAGCAGCCCCATTGTAGAAAACTCTTTAGCTAACTGTGTTTACAGTTTGTAAGTGATAGTCTTCCTCTCTTGGCCCCAGGGTACCTATTCTGGCCAGCTAACCACTTGGTAGAGAGCCAAGCCCAGCTCATGAGTCACATTAGTATTGTTATTAGAGGCCTATTCCTCCTCTGTCTCTGTACTGTGGCTCAGGGCTCTAGTCATACCAATTGCTGTGTGCATTGACTCTTTCATCTTTAACTTGGCCTGTAACAATGTTTCTTTCCATGTCCCAGAAACAGATGAACTATCTGTGAATTCTAATAAATAGCTGGCTAGTTATTAGGGTTTAAATACAATAGAACCCCCATTTTACATTTTTCAGGGGACCAGAATAAACATGGTGTAAAATCCAGGAAAATGTAATATGAGGGAAATGCATAATATATAGGTGGGACCACAAGACAACAATGTAAATGAGGGAAAACTTTAAATCAGGGGCTGTAAACTGGGTATACTGTATATGCACTTACAGTTCTGTTCTGAATAATAGCATTCTTTTAAAAGGTGAATAAAGCACAACACCCTTATAATAGCTTTTATTTCTATACACACAAATGCATTTGGAACACTGCACATTCTATTCCAAATCAAAACATGAAGAAAAATGTATAAAATATGTGTTATTCCTTTACAGAAAGTGAAGAAAATTGAATATTAGGCTGTTCCAGAAAATAGTAATGTCTGCATTCTTCTTTACAAACTCAAACATTCACTGTATAAACTGAAACTTTTTTAACAATGCAGACACTGCTATTTTTTTTTAACACACTGCTATTATTCTGAACACAACGATATATTAGGGGCAGTGATGAGAAAGTACAGAGGACAACGACTAAGCTGAAAACAAGCCTTTCTAGCACGAGCGCCCCTGTTGAAGGAGACTGGTAGATTCCTACCTTTCAGGATGTCTGTTAAGCTCTCAGGGTAGGGGTGAAAGGGGTGTAGCTGTAGTGGGTGGTGTAAGACAATGTAAGAAAGACCGTAAAGTTGGGAGATGAATAAAATTATTTGCCACTGGCAAGAACCTTGTTACCCCTTCCCACCCTTTTAGAAAGCAGTTGTATGGTGCAGTGCCTGAGGGGTTTGCATCTATAATGAGCCTCTAACCATTAATAGCTAATGAACTCCGTGTGCAGGAATGGAAATCTGCAAACCTAGGGACCTTAGAAGCAGGCACCCCTGCCATTGGCTGCTACAGGCACGGTCTGGGCACGTTCTGCTTAGCTGAGCGCTTCACCCGCAACCACTTAATGAAATAATGAACCAATAAAAGTGCTGGGAACTCGCCTGGGGATAATGAATGGCAAATAATCTTGTGTAACTGGTTTAAGGCTTGTCTGCATTTGGCACTAGTCACTTAGCACCCAATTCCCAGGAAAATCTTAGAACAAAAACACTGAATTTCACTAAATAACGATTGGCCAGAAGCTCTACATGGAGTTGTCAGTGGTCAGCCTGTCCATGAAGCGAACACCTGTAACTGCTCGTGTTGTGTTGCCCTGTGATATTGGCATTTGGGGGATTATACCTTATTGTGTGTGCAGAATGTTCCACCTCTGCATGGGAGCTGCCACACTGCTTTTCCCACCTTTTTAGCATATCAATGTGAATCATAATTGATTTAAGTGGAGACTCCCTGGCATTGCTTAGTTGGCTGCATCCCACTGCACGTACCTCTGAATTCCTGTATATTAATCAGCGTCTCATGTGCACTGACCTAAATATGGCAGCTATCCCAACTCATCATAAATAGCTCCTAGCAATCTCGCCCTGGCTCTTCCTTGAACTGGTGCCGTAGAACAAACTGATCCTGCTGTTCCTACCCATGTTTCCAAAATACTCACCTCTGCTTTGTTTGGGATGCAGGCACGCTATTTCCAGTGTTTACTGTACTTGGGCCTTGCTCAATGGCTCTTCCTCTCACGTTTCTCTTGTGGTGGTCCTTGAAGCCTAACCATGTAGAGCAGGGAACCCCAACCTTTTTCACCCGTGAGCACTATTTAGATGTAAAAAGATTTGGGGAGCAGCACAAGCATGAAAAAAGTTCCTGGGTGGTGCCAAGTAAAGGTTGTGATTGGCTATTCATAGCCTCTATGTGGACTGTCAGCCTACAGTAGACTTTGTTTGGCAGTGCATGAGTTTTTTATGCAACCAAAACTATAAAATAAGCACCTGCTTTGAGGCCACTGAGAACAACATCCAACTGGTTGGAGAGCAACATGTTGTTTACAAGCTACTGGTTGGGGATCACTGGTGTAGAGTAATGGCGCTGAGCTGTAAGGGCCCTTCCGCACTGGCATTTTGTCTCGAGTCTTGCTTTAGTGGATCGATCCTGCATTGTAGCTTAGCATGAAATACAGCCCAGTCTTCCAGGTGGACCTGTTCTTATTCAGGAGATACATCACAAATCATATTATGGACTGAAGGGGCAACTCAAAACCGAAAAGTGGGGTTTTTAGACAAAGTTAGAAATCTTCTACTGTAGAGCTTTACATATAGAGAGTTTACAAAACAGAGAGTTGCTACTGAATAGAATTAACCCCAGGTAAGAACTCCCAAGGAAACCGAATCTGCCTCACATATCTGAGCTTTTATCCAGGTTGCTGGACTTTGGAACTGGCTTTTAATCTTAGAATTCGATCTCTTCTATTTATATTTATCAGCTGTAACATATATTCTTATATACAGAGCTCAGTGCGGTCATTTGTGTCACATGACTTTGTATAAAAATAGTCTTCCTCCTGTTATAAAGTGGAAGATTTCAAAATCATCTTGGCATAAAAACACTTATGTATCAGCCCAGTTACTTTATATGGTCACAGGATACATTATCCTTTATAATGCATGACTGATACTCCAAGTGCTCTGTATAACTCCGCTTGCAGCTTTGTCCTTTTTATATGTTTACAGTACCCCTCAGTGACTTCAAATATCCTTATTTACTGTAAGGGGTTTCTTATTCCCTGTATAGTTATAGTGGGGTGCTTGCAGGGGAGAGTAGCCCTGTGGCAGGTTGGTCAGTGCAACAAATGACTCCTCTCGTGCCCATACTGACATTTCGTTACTTATTTCGTTGACCTCAGACCCAGATTAAGTGGGAGGACTTAGCTGCCAGGCCCAGTTCTGCACCCTTAGGGCTTGGAGATGGGAGCCTGGAAGAGAAGTGTAAACAGGTAGCCGTGTGACCACTAACCCGAGGAGCATTCTTGGCATTGAGCATTATTGCAGTGATACTAACTGGGATTTTCTAATCATATAATATAAATGGGGGGGGGGGATCCAAGCTTTTTAAGTACAACAATAAATGCAATCAATCCAAAGCCTAAGGGCTGTAGGTTGAACATTCCTGATATGAAGTATCCCCAAAGTCTCCATTCCCCTGTAAATTGCTGGCTAGAAGAGCAACTTATATTGCATCCTCCCTGGAGACATTTGGTGACACCTTCTATACTGAAAGCTAACATAAAAATAACAGTGTGCCGTGTGTGTACCTTATAACTTGTGCATTGGACTTTATAGCACCCCCTTCTTTTAATTATCATGTATTTTCTGATTTTCTTTTAATTAAAAAGAGAAGGAAAGTGTACATGACTGAGAGGTGCCAAATATCCAGGCACTCCCAGTGACTGCAATCACTTACCTGATACCCTGGGACAGTGCTCTTGTTAACAGAAAACTGCACCAGCCCAGGGTACTTCTGTGCGAGGAATCATGTAATGCTGCTTCTTCTTCCTTTGCATGGGTGGGCAAGCATAGTACAGTGGAAAGTTGAAGTTCAGCAAAAAGCCAGCTTTTTCACTCTATTGTGCATTGACGAAAGAAGAAGCTGAAGGTGGATGGGCTGGTGTAGGTTCCTGCTAATGAGTAAACAATTACAGTCATGGGGGGGGGTATTATTTGGGTTTGTTGTTTTGGGTCAGTAACCCCCTAGTAACCAGATAAGGGGCAAATCGCAACCAGGAAGAGCATAAAACAGGTTGGCTCTTGAGTTGTTTTATAGAATATCCTCACAGCTCCCCTAGTGGTAGGGTCAGATGTTGGGCTTGTATCACTTGCATCCCCACCAGTCCAGTGCCATTCTGACTTGTAGAACTGGTTCTTGTTGCAGGCGGCACAAATTGTCTTAATCTCTCTGTTTGAGCTGAACACCCCAGAGTTCACCATGTTACTGGGGGCTCTACCCAAAACCTTCCAGGATGGGGCAACAAAACTTCTGCACAACCACCTCAAGAACTCAAGCAACAGTAGCATGGTAAGTTCTGTGCTGTAATGTCTGTCTGTTCATATCTGTGAAGTAAGTGCCCTGCATACACCCAGATATCTCTGCTTTAATATCCATGGTATCATAACAATGATATCATATCTGGATATTCATCCCATGACCAATGGAAGTTCCATGTTCCACCATAACACAGATATATTTTTTGGTGGCCATAGTGCCTGTGCCATGCCTCACTCCTAGAGATTTCTCTCCTTGTATCCACTGCTGAGCCACATTCCTACCATAACGCACAGTTGTGTATCCTGGTGCCTGTGGCAGTGCAACATTCTTACTATAACAGATCTCTCCTGGTGCCCATGCTAGTGCCACATTCTTACTATAACAGATATCTCTCCTGGTGTCCATTGTAGTGCCACATTCTTACGATGATCAATGGCTCTCCTGGTGCCCATGGTAGTGCCACATTCTTACTATAACCGATAACTCTCCTGGTGCCCATGCTAGTGCCACATTCTTACTATAACCGATATCTCTCCTGGTGTCCATTGTAGTGCCACATTCTTACGATGATCAATAGCTCTCCTGGTGCCCATGGCAATGCCACATTCTTACTATAACAGATATCTCTCCTGGTGCCCATGCTAGTGCCACATTCTTACTATAATTGATGTCTCTCCTGGGGCTCATAATAGTGCTACATTCCTACAATAAATTGGGTATGGCAGGTGCAGGATATATAATTATATAATAGGGGCACTTACAGGAGGGTCACATCTGTTGTGATTCACTGGTGGTTTTTTTTTTTTTTTTTTTTTTTTTTTTTTTTTAGACCTAGTCAGGTGCCTCTCATGGCTAAAAGTGGCAGATTTTTTTGGTTAGCTTTTTATTCAGCAGCAGTCTAGATTGCAATTTCAGAAATGTGGTTGCTAGGGGGCAAATTACTCTAGCAACCACACACTCGTATAAAGAAGTGACTGGAGTATGGATAAGGGAGGGCCTGAATAGAAAGATGAGTAATAAAAAGCAGCCATAACAATAAATTTGTATTCTTACAAGGCATTTGATTTTAGTAACCCCCATTTGAAAGCTGGAAAAAGTCAGAAGAAAAAGGCAAATAATTAAACAACTATAAAAAATAAATAATGAAGACCACTGGCAAAGTTGCTTAGAATTGACCAATCTATAACATACTAAAGGTTGACCGAAAGATGAACCGCCCCTTCAGGCACCCCCAACTGCAGTTGCTGGGGCTGATATATGTACGTGAACAGGGAGTAGCCCATCTCCATGAATGAACCTTCTGTAGGGAGTTCTGTGGGTGCTAAATGCTAATTTCCTATTTCTCCTTGCAGGGATCCCCAAGCAACACCATTGGCCGAACTCCTTCCAGACACTCCAGCAGCCGAGCTAGTCCACTAACATCGCCCACAAACTGTTCCCATGGCGGCCTCTCTCCCAGGTAGATTAGTATTGCTGCTGCAAAGCTTTTTGTCCTGTCTACAGCTGGCCAGCCCTTGAGCACTACTACTGCCCATTTGAGCCCCTGGCAGTCACTGATGTATCTGCCCCATTCATGCTGTCTAGCCCTCTGGTAATATTCTGTTTCCAGGCACCATGCCATTTAGAACATACCTTCCTTGGTAATCTGTTGCTAAGGAATATATTACTGCATTTCAGCACAGAGTCCGGCCTCTGGTATAATCACTACTGTCGCTGCATTGTCCATGTGGTGCCATTGGGTGCCGCATTTCGTGCATTTAATGTTCAGGCTTTGGAGAATGAAGGTTGAGCATTGTAGTCATTTACTGAAGGGCTGGTAATCGGTCATCTAGAATCCCCTCTGTAATGTTTCACCTTCCCCACCGCCTTCTGTGAGTAATTAGCGTAGCTTTGCCATAGGGCATAAGCATGACTTGCAAGATATTGCCAATTTAAAGCTTTATGTGCCCTTGGCTCTGAGACCCAACCTATTGCACTAAGGGTGGCATGAATTTTTGGGCACTAGAAATAGTGACACCTTTCCCTGTTGCCTGTAGTACTGCAGGGTATGGGCACCGGTGACACTTCGTCGTAATCAGACTTAAATGAGATCACATTCCTGTGTTCTTTATGGTCCTGTGAGATGGAGTTAAGTTGCCCTTTAATGTTTATGTGCAATCTCCTCTCCATCCCTTACTTACCCTTTATTCCTTCATATTCACCCCAATTTAATAACTCTATAGGGCCCATTTGTCCCAAGGGCAGCAAATGGGTACAGCAGGGCCACTGAAAATAAAACTATATCTCTCCGTATAAGTTCTTCTGTGCACAGTGGCCCTTTGGGGCCCTGCATTGTGCCTGCCACTGCCAAAAGAAAGCTTCTCCTTTGCCTCTCTTTCTTTGGAAGCCTAAGAATCCAGATGAGTTTCATGATCCCATTGTAAAATCCATTGGCTTTGCATGTGAAATTGCATGAACTGTAGCTTCTTCTCTTTTCCTCTGCTCTAAAACCATCTGGTGCAATATACAACCATCTAAACAGCAGCATATTTAAAGGGGTACTGTTGTGGGGAAAAAAAATTTTTTTTCAAAATGCAGCAGTTAATAGTGATGCTCCAGCAGAATTCTGCACTGAAATCTGTTTCCCAAAAGTGCAAACAGAATTTTTAATTTTGAAATCTGACAAGAGGCTAGACATATTGTCAGTTTCCCAGCTGCCCCCTGTCATGTGACTTGTACTCCAATAAACTTCAGTCACTGCTTTACTGCAATTTGGAGAAATATCACCCCTCCCTTTTTCCCCCAGCAGCCGAATAATAGAACAATGGGAAAGTAACCAGTTAGCAGCTCCCTAACACAAGCTAACAGCTTGTAGATCTAAGACCTTCACTCAATAGTAAAATCCAGGTCCCACAATTAGTTACATTGAGTAGGAGAAATAGCAGCCTGCCAGAAAGCAGTTCCATCCTAAAGTGCTGGCTCTTTCTGAAAGCACACGACCAGGCAAAATGACACCAATATTACAATTAAAAAAATACACTTGCTGGTTCAGGAATTACATTTTGGATATGCAAATTAGGACCGTGAAGAGAAATCGCGTAACTTTTTGTCACTAAACAAGGAAGTAGAAAATGTTTTTTGGGTTTTTTTTTCACTTTTTCCCTTCCTGTCACTAATTTGCATATTCAAAATAGGATTCGGTTCGGTATTCGGACGAATCTTTCATGAAGGATTCAGGGATTTGGCGAATCCCAAATAGTGTGTTCGGTGCAACCCTACTGCAAACTGGAGAGCTGCTGAAAGAAAAGTTAAATAACTCAAAAACCACAACTGATCAAAAAATGAAAACCCAATTGCAAATTATCTCAGAATATCACTCTCTACATCATACTAAAAGTTAAATGAAAGGTGAACAACCCCTTTAAAGTAACAGTAACATAAAAAAGTGTTTTAAAGGAATAACTGTATAATGTAGGCAAAACTGGTGTGTTTGTTTCAGAAACATTACTATAGTTTAAATAAACAAGCTGCTGTGTAGCTATGGGGGCAGCCATTCAAGCACCGGATACACAATAGATAACAGATATCATGGATCTTATCTGTTATCTGCTGTGTAACCTGTGCCTTTCCTACTTTTTTAGCTTTGAATGGCTGCCCCCATGGCTACACAGCAGCTTGTTTATACAAACTATAGTAGTGTTTCTGAAGCAAATACCAGTTTTACCGATACAGCACAACAGTACATTATGTTAATTTTTTTGCCATTACTGATCCTTTATTGTCCTAGACTGCCATGAGTCACAAAGGGATTATTACCAGGAAACACAGTCCCCCATGTAAAGGAAGTAGAAACCATCGCATGAGTCCCCGAAAATCCACTCCCCCAAGTACTAAAAGCAAACTATAAAATGGTTTAAATTGATAAAATTATACCTTAAAGAGCTGCTGTTTGTGCCCATGGCAGCTTTGCCATAACCCTCTGTCTGCTCTCTTTCTGCAGCATGCTGGATTATGACACTGAAAACTTGAACTCTGATGAAATCTACAGCTCCCTCCGAGGGGTGACAGAGGCCATAGAGAAGTTCAGCTTCCGCAGCCAAGTAGATCTCAATGAACCTGTGAGACGGGACAGCAAAAAGGAAAGTGAGCTGGTGAGTCGTTGCTACCTAGGGATTGGCTGTCGCGCTACACATGTAACATTGGTTGGTTTGTTTGTATAGTTATGGTTCCACTGTGTCTGCCATTTGCAGGGATCAGGCGATGCTGGAATGGCTTCTCCAGCCAGTGATCTTCGTCCAGGCACAGACATGGTGGAAGGAGGGAGAATGGCGCTTGATAACAAGACTTCCCTGCTGAACACTCAGCCTCCTCGGGCATTCACAGGGCCCCGTGGGCGGGAATACAACCCTTATGCCTATTCTGACTCCATTAACAGCTACGATAAGACTGCGCTAAAGGAAGCTGTGTTTGATGATGACATGGATCAGCTGCGTGACGGTGGGTAGATTTTGTCATTGGGGCAGTTTCTGTCTTTCTTTACCCCTCATTCTTTTATTGTTACATTCTTACCTGTTCACTATAATGTAGAAATACCTGAAAGGTTAAAGGCAACATGGGTGTTATGTATGCCAGTATGATCATTGCATCTTGGAGCCCAGTTGGGCCATATAAATAGGGCATTCTGCAGGCTACTGTGTGGGTTTGGCATGTATAGCTACTAACACGTGTCTTTCTTGCTGCCATTAGTACCCATTGACCATTCTGACCTGGTGGCCGACCTTCTCAAAGAGCTGTCCAATCACAATGAGCGGGTGGAGGAGAGGAAAGGGGCCCTTTGTGAGCTGTTGAAGATCACAAGAGAAGACAACCTGGCCGTTTGGGAGGAACATTTCAAGACCATTCTACTCCTCCTGTTGGAAACACTGGGTGACAAAGATGTACGCCAGTCTGTAGGGCACATTGGGCATGGTTAGGGGCAGATAATAGAATGGGCACAGGCCTTGAAACACTGGTTGAGTGTTTTTAGGGGTTTAAACCTCTTAGCAGGGCAAGTTCACCTTATCTACTCAACAATAAGAATCTACTGTATGATGATTATTTGGAGAGAAGTGGGGGTTGAATGCAGTCCGGTTGCTAGGGGCAGTGCCTCTGCAAGTTGACATTGATCTGGTGAAGAGGATTATGTGTCATTTTGTAACTCACCTTTACCCTGTGTCTCAGCATGCAATTCGCGCCTTGGCATTGAGGGTACTGCGAGAAATCCTGCGCAACCAACCGGCCCGGTTTAAGAATTATGCTGAGCTGACCATAATGAAGACACTGGAAGCCCATAAGGACTCTCATAAAGAGGTACAAATGTTTCCCCCCTTGAACTGGGTTAGTATGTGCCCCATTGCTGAGATCCAGAAGTTGGAATATCCACGTCACAGCCCCCAGCACAGATCGGGTTGGGGGGTTGCTGGGACTTGGAGATAGCTCAACTTTTTCATTCAGCTTTGGGTCTCTCACTGCTGGCTATTTGCCTTTATTTCTGCCGTGTATAGTACATAACTTAACTGCACAGGCTTGAGCTGCCTGTATCCAGCTGCTCCTTGGAATCCATGTAAAGCTTTGGAACACAGTGTGTGTCTCTCTGCTTGGTATCTAGAGATTCCCCCTTACTCGGGACAATGGGACAGGTCTTTATTGTGCTTCTGTATAAATTTCACTCCTACAGAGATTCCAGTCCCTAACATATTCCTCCTGCATTGTACTTTGTTCAGGGGAATATGCTGCTATAATGTTATTGCATGTCTCATAGGTGGGTTCCTGTTAGTGAATGGTATGAAATATAACTGATTCAACTGCAATCTTTTTTCCATTTGGCTAAAGCCCCCCATTACACCATAGCAATGCCCTGTGCTTCTGCGTTTCAGGGATTCCAACACAGTAGGGGGGCTATGGCTGGTAATGAAGAAGAAGATTAAAACTGGGGGTGAGATACACTGAGGGTCAGATGGGATCAGTGGATTATGCAGTTGTGTTCTTAGGGACACGCTGTTGTACTCATGCATTCCTCCACCAGGAACTTTTGTTTGTTTGTTTTGAACGATTTGTATCCTATAGTCCAGTGATTTTCAACCTTGTGCCTCCAGCTGTTAAGAAACTACAAGTCCCACAATGCATTTGCCTGACTGTGGCTGTCAGACTCCTTCATTGCATTGTGGGACTTGTAGTTCCTTAACAGCTGGAGGCACAAGGTTGAAAATCACTGCTATAGTCCGTCGTGCTGCTTTCTCCTCCCAAGCAGGAAAACAAAGTACTCAGCGTTGTAGAGGTATTGTTGTCTCAGCGTCATTACATACGCATAAGAATTTGCCTAATATCGTGGCTACTAATCTCTGTGTGTGTGTGCTTCTAGGAGATTTCAGTACTTCTCTATGTACATGCTATTTCTGACAAATTACTCCAAAAATGGTCTCTGCATATTGGAGCTACAGGCGATTCCAAATCACACTGTGTGCATGACTGGTGACTTGCATTTAGTTTATGTGGAGACAAAATGAACAACTTTTTGCTAAAACTCACTTTCAAAAAACGCAGACGACAAATCTACATGTATGCTTTATCCCTAAATGTACATTTCTGTATGTGCTGCAACTGGCCCATGTGGGTGTGGTCGTAGCCTTGTAAATAGTCTGGGACCATGTTCTGTGGGGGGAAGGAAACAAATGACATAATCAATGCTCTATAACTGCTGTAATTTGCACCCCAGTGATGATATAGTTCCATGCCAATGCCCCTTTCTGTCTCTGCTCTAGAGACTGGTCCCACAGCTGAGCATGGCAGGTACGGAGTAATGGGCATTTTGTGTAAATGCAGGTGTATGGGAGGATCAGCACATTACATGGGTGAATTAGTTAGCAGTCCCAGGAATAAAATTAACAATTACCCATGTGCAGCAGACAAGAACTAATTGGGAGGAGGCTGCAATGACTGGCATGGTAGTGCCTCCCCAGCCTGGTCCAGTACTCCATTAGCAATATGAAGAAATTCAAATACACTTACAATACTTAATACAGCTTATCAGCTTATAGCCCAGCATTCCTTCAAATCATGTGACCTGTCGTGATTTTCCAACAATAGTGACAGTCAAAGTGAAGACGCGGTGCTAGTTGCAAGTGGTGTACCTCCGTTACCTCCAGAGTTTTATTGTGCAGAATAAAGCCAAACGTTTCAGGAGCCTCACGCTCCCTTCTTCAGTGGATAAGTGCACATGTGCAAAAAACAAAGACATGCCATACAAATAGCCATTAAGTGCCTCCATTAGGTCTCACTCTGGAACCACATAAACTATTTTAAAGGAACAGTTCAGGGTAAAATTAAAAACTGGGTAAACAGGCTGTGCAAAGTAAAAAATGTTTTTAATATAGTTAGTCAGGGAAAAATACAAACTATAAAGGCTGGAATGACTGGATGTCTAATATAATAGCCAGTTTCCAATTTCCTGCTTTTCAGCTCACTAAATCTGAGTAAGTCAGCGACTTGAAGGGGGGCCACGTGGGACATAACTGTTCAGTGAGTTTGCAATTGATCCTCAGCATTCAGCTCAGATTCAAAAGCAACAGTTATGACCCATGTGGCCCTCCCTCTAGTCACTGATTGGATACTGCCTGGTAACCAGGGTAACCAGTCAGTGTAAACCAAGAGAGCTGAAAAGCAAGAAATAGTTTCCTGTTCTGTAAGGTTAGACTTGCAGTCACACCAGCCTTTATACATTACATTTTGCCTAACTTACTATATTGAAAACATTTTTTATTTTGCACAGCCTATCTATTTACCCAGTTTTTACTTTTATACTGAACAATTCCTTTAAGGGATATTGTCATGGGAAAAGTTTTTTTTCAAAACACATTAGTTAATAGTGCTTCTCCATCAGAATTCTGCACCAAAATCTGTTTCTCAAAAGAGCAAATCTGACATGGGGCTAGACGTATTGTCAGTTTCCCAGCTGCCCCAAGTCATGTGACTTGTGTTCTGATAAACTTCAGTCACTCTTTACTGCTGTACTGCAAGTTGGAGTGATATCACCCCCCGCCCCCAGCAGCCTAACAACTAAACAATGGGAAGGTAAGCAGAAAACAAGATAATAGTTCCTTGGTAGAACTATGAACAGCACTCGATAGTAAAAGCTAGGTCCCACTGCGACACATTAAGTTACATTGAGTTGGAGAAACAACAGCCTGCCAGAAAGCAGTTCCATCCTAAAGTGCTGGCTCTTTCTTAAAGCACATGACAAGGCAAAATGACCTGAGATGGCTGCCTACACACCAGTATTACAACTAAAAAAAATGCACTTGCTGGTTCAGTAATTCAATTTTATATTGTAGTGCGAATTATTTGCAGTGTAAACATTGCAATTTAGAAATATAAAATACATCATAAAAATCATGACAGAATCCCTTTGAAGTAATCACAGACCTGCTTTGAACAAATATTAAAAGTTGTACTTTATAGTTGCACAGAATCTGCATTGCCACAGGCACACAACTGGCAGGAATACACATGGCTGTGACCTTGTCATTTTAACCATTTTCCTGCATCTACCTATTTAACCCTTTGATTGCAACGGAGACTCCACAGCCTCCCACCAAATGAGCAATTTTTTTCTTTGTTTTTATTGTTGGACCCAAATCCCCAGGGAACAGTGGCACAGTTTGGTCATGTGCTGTGCTGCCCTCAGAACATAAGGTAATTGAGGGGATGCCTAGAGCAGTGCCTGGCAGACAAGGGAAGCCATGATAACCACTTTGGGGCACTAACCCTCGCTTCCCTAGAGCAGTCTATGATAACAAGGCTCTGATTCGACTCCATGTAATGTAACTTCTGAGCAATCGATCATAGCCTGGGAAGATCCTGCCCTGCTCATTGGCAACCAACTCGTGCACTGGGTGCTCCCTATTTTTACCGATAACAAAAGTATTTGTGATGCCAGTCTCTCAGTATTGTTAGAGACCTGGCACAGCCTGTCCCTTCTTTCCAGCTACTGTACCTGCACATAGGGCACAATCACATACACACCGTTGCAAGTTGCTATGGCCACATGAGTTCTTATACTGGGACCATTTCTATATAATTCATGTGCATTTGGTGGCTGTTTTCTGGTGAAGCTGTTCTATAGGGAGACTTTCCCTTTAATCAAACACCACCCAGTGGTTGTTTCTTCTAGTCACTTTTATTGTGCAGAACTGATGGGGGTCAATATTAATTTAGAGTTATATGAGTAGCTTTACAAGTGTCTGGCCGGTGCTCTTACTTGGAACTCACCTAATGGGAGAAGGAGTGGGGGGGAGGTACTGGGTGCTTAATGCACAGGGAATGCTTATTAGATCACGGCAATAGTGCAAGCTCCTTTCATCTCTGTGTGTGAAGATACATTTATTGTGGCCCAGAAGGGTATGTGGTATTTACAGACCTGGCTAATGCATTTGGATTTTATGGTGTGCGCACTCTGTGGATGTATGGGCATTCTACCAAAGGCTTGTGGGAAAGTCACATACGCAAAGATCTTTCTCTGCCAAACGACCGATCTTAGGGAAGTCCGACCAATCTGTCAAATTATCGTGCGGTTAGTGGGATACAAACGATCATTCATTTACGATTTTTCGTCCGACATTGGTCTGAAAATTTATCAGCCAGGTTAGAAAATCTTTATCGGTCCCCATGCAATCTACCTATGTTTGCAGGGCCAAGCAGGCTGCAATCCTTCAGTTTTGCTGGCAATATCGCCTGAAATGGTCTTTTTATTTGATGGACAATTTGTACGATTGTTTCGAGATAATAGTTGTCTCCCAATAACCATTGGATCTTTTAAAAATCTTTACATCTATGGCCAGCTTTATTCTCTTCCTCAAGTGCTTTGCAACATGTTTCACACCACCAGATGGACTTGTGTGCTAAAAGGCTTCTGGTGGGTACAGGGGCTGCTGCAGTAAAGCACTAGGTGTGGCATAGGGTGCCTCAAAATTGTAAAACTGTGATGTTGGATGTGAAAGGGGCAGGGCTTGTGCGGGAGTAAGTGGAGGTTTGTTAGTTCATGGGCAGGATTTTGGCATAATGGGGCATTTGTGATTATCAGGAGCATAGTCATGAGGTGCATTACTGTTGTCTTTGGAGCACCATTCAACTTGGCAGGGCCCTCCTTCTAGGGTCCCAGGTAACCATTGGGTTAACAGTTGGGGCCCTGGGACAGAGGGACCTGGTAACTTAGTAGTATGGGGCCACATAATTCCTGATGGCAACCCTGGTATCCCCTAACCCAGGCCTGGACTGGGATTTAAATTGGCCCTGGCATTTCAAGTACGTAGAAGCCCAAACAGCCCCCACCATCCCACTAAATAGTGTCTATGGCACCTTACAGCAGCCCCTCTGGCATTTTCCAGAATTCACAGATTACCAGTCTGGGCCTGGTCTAACCTTCATGAAGAACGAAAATAATATTCCCTTCCTTTTTATACTGAGCTGGAATTGTCAGAGGCACCTGAGGCCCTTCCCACTGTTCCCTCTGCCTTCAATTTGGGTAAGTGGAGTTGTAAGGCTCATGCCCCCTTATCACCCGAACTCTGTAATTGCCTTAGAATAGTATTGTGAGACCTGTTTCTACCCGTCTGTGCCCAGGTGTTGGTTGGTCTTGAAATAAAATAACTGGAAGTTGGTAAAAACTTGTAAGGTCTGTGGGGCAGGAACTTTCCTCCTCTGTAAGGCAAAACCCCTTCTTGTATCCTCAGTTTCCCCTGTGCCAGCTTTCCTGCTAGCCAGGTGCCAAACATAGAGATTGGTAAGAGGTAGGTAAAGCCCAACTTAGTACAAGGTGTTGCTAAGCTGCTTTTATATTTTGAAAGTGTTGTTAAGCCTAGATTTCTGTATGAGTTTTGGTCCAAATCTAAGATCTGTTTCTGGTGCTGAGTAAATTCTTCCATCTTTCTTTCCTTGTTTGGGGTGCAGTGCTGATATACTGGCAACTGTATGGATTTAGGGGAGCACCCGGATAATGGTTTACATTTCTACTTTTTCTTAGGTTGTCAGAGCTGCTGAAGAAGCAGCATCAACTCTGGCTGGCTCTATCCATCCTGAGCAGTGCATTAAGGTTCTGTGCCCCATCATCCAGACAGCTGACTACCCTATCAACCTCGCTGCCATTAAAATGCAAACAAAAGTCATTGAGAGGATTTCCAAGGAGTCTCTGCACCAGATTCTCCCGGATATCATTCCAGGCTTGTTACAGGTAAATACAGAGGCTTGGTCTGTCCCATTGAGATGAGCCAGTGCACGCTGTGTCTGATACTAGTTCCTTGTCACTACCTGGCTTGAAGTTCATCCCTAGAGGGGCAGCCACACTGAGCTTACATATCTAGGTCAAGTAAAAGCTTTGTCAGAGTGGCCCAACCAATCCAGATAAAAGGGCCCCTGTGTGAGTTGTGAGGGACTAACAGGCCACTAATAGCTTGTTATTTTCTCAATTAGCTGCATGCAAGTGACAGACACCTGGCAGGATTTATAGGGACTTGTACAGCAGGGACTCTGACACCTTTTGAACATCCACTTAATAACTACAGAGCTTAGGGGCAAATGGGGATCCAGTGGGAGCTTTGCCTGAGAGGTATGATCTTGCAGTGCAGTCCTACTGTGTATGGGTTGGTGGGTAGGGCTGACCCCTTCCCTCTGTAAAACACATAATTACACACCACAAAAGGTACCTGTAAACTGTTCCCTGACATGCAGTGTCCTATAATGAGAACATCAGCTTAAAAGAACAGTAATGTCACAAAATTAAATTATTTTAAAGGGATAAAAATATAATGCAATGTTGCCCTGCACTGGGATAACTGCTGTGTTTGCTTCAGAAACACTACTATTGTTTATATAAATAAGCTTCTGTATAGTGATGAGGGCAGCCATTCAACGGAGAAAAGTCTCAGGTAACAGCTTATAAACTCTGTAGAATATAATGGTGTTATCCCTTATCCACTATTTATCCTGTGCCATATAGCCTTTTTTCAATTTCCACCACTGCTACACATGAACTATATGAACTATAGTAGTGTTTCTGAAGCAAAAAGATCAATTTTACCCATGTAGGGCCATAGTACATAATATTTTCATTACTTTTCAATTTTTTGGTGTTCCTGTTCCTTAAATGAGCAGCAAATCTGTTTGTGTCACACTCATAACAAGGGGAAAAAACATCCAGGAGTAACTAGGGGCAACAGCAGTGCACTTTTGCTTAGTGTCAGTGAGGTTATAGAATCGAAATAAAAGTTCACTCTGGAGAACCAAGCAGTTCAGTGTTGTTTTATTCTTTGCACTTGCACAACATGTTTCAGATCTACTGATCGTTCCTGATGAAGGATCCGTGGATCTGAAACATGTTGTGCAAGTGCACTGAACTGCTTGGTTCTCCAGAGTGAACTTTTATTTTGATTTGTGAAATTGGATGGTGTGTCGGAGCCATTACTCTGTAGAGGAACCTATATACGGATAAATACTGTGTGAACTGAGGATATCACCATCAGATGTTTGATTATCGGTGAGGTTATAGTCGTACTCCCATAGTGCTGGAATGTGACATTGGAGGGCACCTTTGTACACAGCATCTGATGTTCTGGGGCTAGGAAATGGGTGGTTACAGCAAGGAAGGGAGATTTAGTTCTGTGTCATGGGACAATTGCAGAAGTGAATGTTGATGTTACTCCAACCTTAGGGCTACGATAATACAGAGAGCAGCGTCCGCAAGGCAAGTGTCTTCTGTCTGGTAGCTGTCTACTCTGTGATTGGAGAAGAGCTGAAACCATACCTGGCGCAATTGACTGGCAGTAAGGTAAGGAGTGCCATGTCCACTGCACAACTGCCCTCATGATAAAACCATTCTCAGTCCAGCACAGGGTTGCTAATGTCATCCTAGACATGTATTCTAATCTCCATGAACACTTCCCTCTCATGCTCCAAATAATGTACATAGTGGCAGATTTATTGGCCCTGCTGTGTCTCATAGGGATCTTGTATTGTGAGCTCACTGGGGCAAGGACTGAGGGGAATGATTTTTAATATTTGAACTGTGCTACAGGCTGCACTATATAAATCATAGAGAATAAACTGGCACAGCTGCTGATTTCAGCCACTGCTGCTATTCATATATGTAGGGGTATATTTCCCTTTGAAATACAAACCAGATTTTACTGGTTTGGGTATAATGAACCGATTTTCAGTCAAAAGCCTGTGTTCCTTTTTGTTATTACGTGACACAGTTTGACACAGCCGCAGGCACTTACCTCTCACACAATACACGACTGGGTGGTTTCATTCGGCCGTGCAACTGCCCAGACACCACACACTCAAAATTAGTCACACGTTTACATACATAATTCACATGAATTGTGTCTTCAGGGGGTACAACTGAGCATAGCACCCTTAATAATACTGTACTTCCTGGTACACTGTAATCTGTAGCCCCATGTATAAATATATGTACAAAATGTTGCTGTAACATATTTATTGCAGAATTTCCAACCTGTAGGATCTGATGCCAGTGTCTCTTCTCTTATCAGATGAAGCTGCTGAACCTGTATATAAAGAGAGCGCAGACAACAAACAGTAACAGCAGCTCCTCATCCGACGTTTCCACGCACAGTTAGAGGATGTGCGGACACCAGAATTGCTTTTCAAGATGGGTGGAGAGGTGGAAGCGCCTGCACCTCCCGTGCGCACGGGTTTCACTCAGCGGTCTGCCATCCCATACCTTTAACACTAAAGAAAATTCACACCTTTACGCTGGAGAGGCCATAGTGATTGTGGGTTTGAACTGCCTCAGTCTGGGATCTTCTTATAAAGGGCCCAGCAAGTTTGGGGTAACTCCATGCTCAGCAGTGCCTCAGCCTCCCTTCTCCACAGCTCCGCCTCCTCATATCTCATGCAATCAGTATTTCATTTTAAACGTTTGAATTTTTTTTTTCTTTTTTGGAAGTGGGAGGGGGATCGAATGTAAAAGGTGGTGCGGATTTTGCCTTGGCACCCGTGAGGTGATGAAAAGTAGATAACTGTGTCATGGTGACCCACTTGCGCTATGATTGGCATCACAGGCAGCCTACCTTTTGCACGCTGCATCCATTTGTTTTGCGGTTTTATGTTGTAAATATGTAGTGAAATTATTTTACAGCTCCCAGCAACCCCACTGGATTTCTTTTAGGCTCAGATTTTTCAGTGTTTTTCTGTGGCCAATCCGATCACTCTGTGCGTTTCTGATAGATTCTTCTGTTCCCAGTGGAACAATTCACAAATGGACCTGATGTTTGGGTTGGCAGTACTGTGAAGTGGGTTATGGTTAATGTTCCTCTGCCACATGGCGCCACGTCTGCGCCACCATTTTTAAATTCTGTAAATGTATTTATTTGGCATTGTTTCTTTTAACCTTTCCCAGTTACCTGAACTCTCCTGCGCCTCCCTGCTGGGTACTGTGGCCACTACTTGTGCCCTCTGACAAACTCCCCTTTATCTCCACTATAGCCCCCCCAGGAAACAAGAATTATGAATGAATGAAGCTTGTGCAGTCTCTGTACCAGGAGGGGAGCATACTGGCATCACCAACCCACAGGGATATTTGCAGCCAATAAATATGATATGAATATACTTGTTCTCTGGGCAAATATACCGTCTGCTGTCTTTAATGAATCTGTTCCCAGGAG